>OY282512.1:8621542-9221542 GCA_958296145.1 Hydrotaea cyrtoneurina | reverse complement strand
TTGTGTTGAAATAAAATGAATTTAAAGCCAGCTGTTTTGATTGTTTCAGTAATTTCAGCTTTCATTCGAATAAATAGTGGATTTTCCACAAGCGTAATTTATTCCTTCTATCCGTTTCATGTTGATAATTTACAAACAGTTGTGAACAAACAGCTGTTTACTATACACAGAAACTCTCGTCTGTTGGGGTAAAATTTTAATTTGCATTAGTGATCTTTTAATGTATTTTAACGCTGTCGTCTGCCTACGCAAAAGTTACGAAATGAGTGTAGAGTATTTCAAAATGCAAGGGCCGACAATACTAAATTAAAATCCCGATAGTAAATTGATTTAAAAGAAAATCCAATTCACAATTAAACGAATTTCACACCGCTCTTAAATCCGTTGGACTACAAATCAGGAAGTACATTTTTTGGAGTCCTCCACCAAAACAGGGTACGTTTCAAAATTGTTACGGGGTTCGTCCTGGGAAACTTGACAAATGGAATTTTATTCAAATGAAAGTGTTTTTTTTTTTCAAAAATGTTTCCGCTTATGAGAGAGTAAACTGTGTAATATTTTTGTAATTTCATATTGTTTTTTTTTTATACTAAAAAACATTTATTAACTTATAATGTCAATTCAATTACAATTTGTGTTAAAAGTTTATTTGACGTGGTAGTTGTTGTTCTTTAGGTTATTTAGCACAAACATAAGAAATCAATTAGAAATAAGCACACATTTAAACACAAATTTGGATAGTTCGTATTGTCAAATTAAATGGGGAACTGGAAAGAAATATGTTTTGAATTCCCTTAAAGACGACATAAATCCTCATAATTGCTTCTAAATTGCTCCGCATTGAATTAATTTACCCTGATAATGTTCACATACAGCTCTGTCAGTATAGTTTTTGCTCTTAATCAATCAGTCTAAGGGCCTTTGCCATTGGTCCACCTGTTTGGCCACACACTAATTATAAGAAGATTACCTTTGGTATTAGAAAAGTGGGCGTTACTTTTTGTCATGCACCAGTAAAACTTAATGATTTGTGTTTGCTCCTGTCATCGACTAATACTCTTACAATTGTTTCTTTTTTTTCTTCATATCGAAAATCCACTGAATCCCACTCACCGGCTGTGACTACAGGTATGACTTGAGGGATACATGGTAAGTCAGTGTGGTAAAGTGTGTGTGTGTGTGCGAGCGCGTAGGTGTACGACATCTATATGTTTATTATTGACAACATACAAGTTTTGTCTAACAATTATGTATGTATGTATATGTAACCTATATATTCCGGCATAATTTTGTACAACGAGAGTACTATGTTTCATTCAGGGGGTTGTAAATAAAAAAAAAAAAATAGCAATAATTCATTGAAAAAGTTTGGTTTGGTACAAGCTTTGTTTAGGTCTAATTAAACATACGTTAATTAAAACCAAAAGCCTGACCGAATTGCAAAACAATAAACAATGACAAAATATTAGATTCGAGCAGATTTCCATTTTATAGATTAAAATCTGTAGTTGAATTTTATTCACCGACCTGGAAATTCCAAAATTCAGAATAAAATAGCTATTTTTTATATTTTAAAACAAATACTTACTTTTTGCTCCCAACTAAATTCAATGGGAACTAATTATTGACAGAAGTCAAAACAGTTCCCAAGAAATTTTGTTCATAATAAAGTGAATTCACTTTCAAACTTGTCAGATTGGAAAAAAATTTTACTAACAACAAATGGAAAAGGGAAACAAAACTGTTGGAAATTTTTTTTTTAATTTTTTCTCCATTTAAAGCATCTCTAGAAAATCTTTAGGGACTCGTAGCTGGCTTTGAGAAGTGAATATTAAAAAATTATATCGCTCACAGCTGATTTAAGATAAGTTCCCTATATGTTCCCCCCTATGTGTTCAGGGAAACAAGTTAGTACACGCTGAAAAAAATGGCCATTTTAATAAATTTCACCAAATAAGTTCGCATCAAACATATATATATTTTTCCATACCACAAACATTAAGTTGTTTGTAGGTGATAAATATCAAATATATATCTATGCAGTTTTGTGTCAGTTTTTATTTTTTTTTCAATTTCTGAATTTCTATATAACAATCCATCTCATTCTCTCGGTATTGCTTTTATTTTAAAGAGCGTAAATGGAAAAAAAATTACGAAAACAATTGCAAATACACACTTATTCGCACCCAAATGTTGTGCTTTGTTAAATTTAATAAGTTCGTTGTCTGTTTTTCCCAAACACGCTATTCCTAATACACAAATACGTAATATTAATAGCAAATGAGTTATATTTATATCCAAATAAGCTTTGTGTAGATGGAAATAAGTTTTACTTGCTACAAACACCAAACACGCGTTTTAATTGTGTGTGAACATTAAAAAAAGACGTATTTTTCAGCGTGTATGTATAGCGTTCCTTTTCTAAAAAAAACACGAAATATTTGCTTAATTGCGTTGGTTTCCAATCATGAGACTTTGTACCTACTCGAAACCTTCATCCCATTTAGGCATTAAATATTAATATGAAATATTTGCTCACACTTTTTTATTATTTTTTCCATTGTCATGATGTTGTCATTATTAAAACTTTGTCCCCACTCCTCTATATATTATTTTTGCTGTCTTTTAGTAACCGCCAATGGTTTTATTAAACTGTTTTGTATTCGCCCACGTTTTATCCCTTTTTATTCCATTCGAACTTTTTGGCTCTTTCTATAATTTTTTATACCTGTCTTGGCTTCGTCTTTGTCTATTTATCCTCTTCTTCCATTTTTTTCTCCCCTCATGTTTATTTTAAATAGTTTTTCGCACTTATTTGATTTTCTCTATTTTATCCCCACCCTGTCCCTTTTACAATCCAATACTAACTGCAGTTGGATTGGTAATTATACAGGGTTCTCCAACAAGAGGTGTTATTTTGAATCACCCGGTATTTCGGTAGCTGTCACTTTTGGAGCTTTTATTCGTTGACATTTAACTAGTAGAATCTACTACATTATAAAAAATGGAACGATACACGCTTCAACAAGGCATTGACATTATTCAAATTCACTGCAAAACTAAAAAGTTTCCAAGACCGTGTTATCTCTCGAAGAGGTGATCACAATTGGCCAGCGAGATCTTGTGATTTAACATCCTGCGACTTGTTCCTTTCGGGCCACGTGAAAGACTCAAGACCTCAAAGATAGAATTCGTGAGGCTATCGATTTGTTTAGGGAAAATTTCATGAATAGAATATGGTCCTGTAACCGTGGTCCTGTTGTCCATTTGGCAGATGTTGTTTTCCATCATTAACGACATACCTAAATCGTTATTGTGAAATAAACATTCGATCATTTATCTAAAAAAAAATCAATTTTTCTTTGAATACCCAAATAACACCTCTTGTTCGATAAACCTGTATTTAAATTATTTTTTATTTGAATATTCCAAAAGTTTCGGACCCGTTTTTTTGCCTTTACCATTTCGTCCAAAAATGTAGTCAATGCGATTACAACTACATAACAAATTTTTGTTTACCCCTTTTGTACCTTTTTCTATTCTGTGTTGGCAGCTTTTTCGTGCCATTTTTCCATTTTCTCTTTATTTTGTCCCCTATTTGTCCATTTGGCCCTTTTTTTGTCCCATCTATAACTCAAGGGGAAAAAGGGAAGGGAAAAAATTGGGAAAAAGGGAAGGGAAAAATTCCACCTTTTGTTGTAAAATATTTATTTCATTTTTTCCCCTTTTTCTTCTTTTTTATCCCAGTTTGGTACTACAATTTTTTCCCTTCTTCGGTGTGGTCCCTTTTTCATATCATTTGTTTTTGTTTCACCCCTTTTTTAGCTACTTCAAACTTGTGTTGCTGCCAAAACTGTGTTTCGCCCTTTTTTGTTTTTCCCCCCTTTTTGGTCCTTTTTTTCGTCCAATTTATAACTCATTTCCACCGGTTGTTGCGTTTTTCGTTGTTCACCATAACTGAATTCTTCATTAATTCGCCGGCGTGGTTTAATAAATACATGCACGAAACACTCATGTGTTCAATACTTCTACAAATGCCTGTGAAGTGTTAATTTAGAATGGCATGCATTGAAGAATTAAAACATAAAAATACTCCCACTCTCCCATAATCAGTTTTTGAAAAACGCAACATGCACATTTTAGATGTTGAAAATTTTTTTGTTAGTGATTACCGATATATTTTGAGTACATTTACATTTGGGAGTAATCGGATTAGTTTTAGACTAGTCTTATCACATTGTATTTATATACCGGTAGGAATAAACATTTAATTTTAAAAGGACTCGGCTAAGAGAAATGAATCTTCACAAACGGAAATTTTCCTCAAATTAACCGTCTCTACTGCATGTAAAATAAATTAACCCTCTGAAATTAGATACTGTCAATTATGGTTTTGATTATTTTACAAATCAGGAAAACAAATATTTGCTAAACTTTGTCCTCGAACCTATACATTACTTACACGATATTCCATTTAAATCCGCTGAAATATACAATCGTTTCAGGTCTTTCTAAAGACATTAAATATCCAAAGGGAAATGGATAAAAACAGCCAAAATACCACAATTACATAATTAAATAATTAGACCTTGCGTAACAATTTGAATAAATTTCGTACGAAATTCCCAAAAAAAAAAAATATTGGTCAAAATTACGCAAACATTTTACCATTGACCTCGTTGCCGTTCATAAATGCATGGACAAATCTCTTCGTATCATACGTCTCACTTCATTTTATGCTACAACTTTTGGCAGAAACGAAAGATTGTCGAGATATAAACGTGCCAACATGCAAACCGAAGAAAAACAAGTGGATGGCAAATTTTAGAGAAGTAAGCAAAAATAAAGTGAAACTTTTGCTTAATTTGAATATTGCATGTTAGAGAAATATTGCTAGTTTTTCCATTTGTTTGTTGACATTGTTGCAGGCTATGGGGCTGGGGTTGTGCTAAAAAATGGCATAATATCGCGATTGTGGCAATTGTAGGTTTTGTACATCATATTGTATGATTTTTATTGGAGAAAGCATTTAAAGTTTCCAAAATCGCCACAACTTCTCTGTGACTTGTGGTAGTAAATAATATTTGATAGTATGAGAAATAAACGTTGAAAGGAGGGGGCGCTTTATGATAAACCATTTTTGATGGCCGCAGACTGTTCGTTAATCATATTATCACCACTCTCCGCAATGTCAATTGGGGGAAAACCGAGTACGGCCGATGTTATGCGAATAATCCATTAAAATGAACATCGAGCTGGCCGTTCCTACACCATGATCATGGACAATTGGATTGATAGGATGCGCTAGTGCGAAGCCGGTCGAGACAGACGTATGAATGAACAAGAGGTCGTATTTTGTTTAATCGGATGTTTAATTCATAATAAAGAAAAAGGTATGCCGTTGTTAATGAAAAACAACATCAGCCAAATGGCCATGCTTACAGGACCATATCCTTTTCATGAAATTTCCCATAACTAAATCGCAAAGTGGCGCCGCCTTGTTGAAAGTAAACGTTGTCCAAATCAATATCATCTAACTTCAACCATAAATCATTAGTCATCTCTCGATAGCGCAATCAATTTACCGTCATCTCATTTTTGAAAAAATTAGGCACAACGACCCCACCCGAATATAAACCGCACCAAACAGTCACACGTTGAGGACTCTTAGGTTTTCCGAGTCCCAGATGTTGGTTGACATAGCCAAATGGGCCTCATCAATCAAGATGATTTTCCAACCAAATTGCGGATCATTGTCATTTCAGGGACCCACTTCTTTTTACCGCAGAAATATTCTCAGTTGTTGTTGAGCGACGTGCACGGGTTTTATTCTTCACATCACTAACTTGTCCCAACAGCTTGAATTTGTCCACCAATTTCTGTATTGCGGTCCGACAAGGTGCTTCACGACGACCCAAAAATGCTTTAGTTCTGTGACTGCAAGATTTTCACCATTTTTGTAGTGAATTTTAATAATTTCAATGCGTTGTTGAAGCGTGTATGGTTTCATTTTTAGTAATGGCGTAGTTTCTACTTGTCAAATGTCAAAGAATAAAAGCTTCAAAAGTGACAGCTACCGAAATACCGGGTGATTCAAAATAACACCTCTTGTTGCAGAACCCTGTACTTAACACGTTATTCTCCGAATAAATAAATGCATATACGTATATAAAATAATGCTAAATCAACTTAAAGGAACAACTTTCATCCATGTTCTGATAACAAATATTTTTAATTTGTACACACTAAATAAGCTATACGATAATTCTGATATAAAATCGACTTCCCACCTCACACGATCTTTCAGAAATTCCAAATAAACTTTTCATGCGTCTCCATTAAAATGCACTTTTTAGACTTAGTACACTATGGGATGAAATCATGGATACAGAGTTAGCAAATTGCTGCAAACTTTATAGCAAAATTTACTATGTTATGCATACCATTGTTGACGATATGAAAACATCAAAATGGAAATACCCTTAAGTATTTAAACTAAAATGTTTCCTTCCATAAATAAACCACCATAATGAACTAGTTGTAGACCTTAGCTCAGTAAATTAGGATTCGGTGCGTATGATTAATACATCAGTCTATTATCCAACTAAAATATTACTCATACGCTCCGATGTAACATAACATTGTGACGCAATATTCAACTTTTTGATTCCAAACAAAAAATCACTTATCCCAGCTGAAAGTACTCGATGAGAGGAGAAAAGTAATTTCTGGATATTGCTAGATTGGTTGCCGTTCTTTTTTTATGAGCCTCTATAGTTTTTTCGCCAAATTCGATTTTGAGCACTTTTTTGCAATTTTCTTCTATTTTTCGCATGGCCATAGTTCGAAAAATGATGTGAATTTTTTTTTGCAGTCTTCAGCAAAGATGTAGCTCTTGACTCGGCCAAGAAAAATGCTGAATATATTAAGTCGGAAAAATTTCATCTTCATGCTCAAAACCCCAAAAATGTCGAAAAAATTACCACTTTTTTCACCGATTTTTTCTGTTTTTCGACTACAGCTCTTGAACTATTGAAATTTTACCAAACAATCAAGGGGAGAAATGTAGCCTATAAAATTTCTAGTACATACCAACTTCACACGAACACTTCTTGATACGGATTTGGCCATACAAATGTGATTAATTTTCATTTTTTTTTTTGATTTTATTATTTTTTATGTATTATTTTTTTTTTACAATTTAGTATTTTAAAAAATTTGATGTGATACAGACATTTCCACTAGTCTGCATGCCAAATATCTGCTCGATTGGATCAGTGAAAAAGGGTTAAAAATCGGTCCAAAGGCTTTCACACGGGCCACTACCAGCTTCATACTTCAAACTTAAAATAAAAAAATTCTGACGTCTACATGAAAATCGCCGATACACATGTATTTTTATTTTTTATCCCCTTTCCGAAAAAGTAAATTTGGTTCATTTTGCATTTTCTCTAGGTCTACATAAGTAGAGTACAGGCTGGCCACTGAGAAACCTGAGTGAAAGCCTAAACTGTGGTGTGGCATCACACATGGGTTACCAACGATGCGGACATCATCCAAAGCATACCAAGTAGACCCGGTGTGTCTGGAGAGGAAATTTCATTACCTCTTGGTTTGGTGTTGTGGCCTACCTAACACCACTGCTATTCGGTAGGCGATCCGTTTGAGATCTCCACTCGAAGCCGAACTCACCCTGCGATTATGATGGTGAATCAAAGCCAGCGCTCAAACTCTTTTAGTCTTCTGTCCAGCCGCGTTATTTGGTTCATAGGACAGAAAAAAAATCTATTTTTTGTAACACGGTGTTATCTAACTAAAATATTACTCATACGCTCCGAAGTTACATAATAATCAAATGAGTACTTGCTCCATCGATTTCACTGAGGCTTTATACGCTTTACCGCAAACAATTCGGATAACTGAAATCCAACTCAATCGCCACTTGAATTTTGTATTCACTTCAATCAAATCACTCCGCATTACTGAAAACATGTGGCAATTGAAAATGTATTTGGGGGAAAATGTGTTCTGTTTCATTAAAATGGTTACGCTGTACTCGGAATTTGGAAAGTGTTTGCTTACTAGCATGAATACTCATACCGAAATATAGTAGTTGGAAGTATTTTAATATAAAAAAAAGAACTGACGCATTGATAAGATTACACTTCAGTCGATTCACCAAACTAAACAAAACAATATTACTTGTTTTCTTATATCTCCCGATGTTCTCCTCTGTCGGTTGCTATTTTAAGACCATACAGTCATTTTAAGTAAACACACACAACATAAAAGGAACGGCAAGAAAAGATGAGAAATTAATAAAAAAAAGTTTTCTTTAAATACCATACAATTTACACAATTCGCTTAGATCAACAAGTAATTGCATCTTATGCAGTTGCTTTCATTTATGTTCACCATTCTCGTTTCTCTCAGCCTTCCGGACACGATGCACTGTGGAACGCAGCCACCAAACTATTGGTACAGCATAACCTTTGAGAATGCTACCTACCGTTAACTCTTGTCTTTATAAAATTCATTGTCCGTCATGTGCCACAGACGAGGACGATGTTGTCCAATAAATGGGAAGATTGGGGCAGCTCGGCGATGGTGTTTAAACGAACTATGCCAGTCTCAATGTATGTCTGTGTTAAGCCAAAACCAGACAATAACAAGACGACGGCCAGTACAATAATGAGGACTTATATTTTAACTACTAAAACAACTTTCAACAAAAATTACCAAATTACTTGACCTCATTGTTGTCACCGTCGTATTACCGAGTGGCCAGTGGATCAAACAAAATTGTATCTTCTTTTATAAAACACAATATATTTGTATAGAAACAACTTGTTTCTATGGAAATGAAGCTTGCAATTATATGGAACACACATCCTTCAACATCTGCTGAAAATAGGAATTATGTCACAGTTGCTGTCATCTATTCGCCTGTTTGGTATACTCCATTAATTGTTGAATAACACAAAACTGTTTGAAACACACATTTTGCGCAATTGTCAAAACAGAAAATAACAAAGCAAAAATATATATTCTACTTCTTCTTCCGCTTCATTATCCCAACAAAAATCATAGTGTTTGCAATGGCGTTTCCTTTTCCGTTGGTAACATGTTCCGGCCTGGAATATTTAACTGGCTCTGCCACAGTTTGCCAACATTTAGCTCTGTCATTACTAATAAACTCAATGGGACAATGTGCGTCATCACAATTGATTTACTCATTCATCCATCAGTGGCCGTTGAATTGCATTTTTTTTTTTTGGTTGCCATGGGCAATTCTGCCATAACAGAAATTGCCTTGTTAAGAGTTGTGCCCACCCACACATCACAGGGTTTCCTTGTCTCGGCAAAACAAGCCAGAAGCGAATCTGAGTGAATAGGAAAAAAAATATGTTTATCATTAGTCTCCACCGTATTGAATGAAAGTGCGTTTAATTAGAGGGCATTTGTTGTGGTTTGTTAATTCTTTTTATTTTTTTTACTAGAGTATGATGACAATTTTTTAATGATTCATTTTATGATTCTCTTGGAGTCTGGTACACAACATATCGCGCCCTTAATAGCGATTTTTTTCGAAACTCGCTTTTCAATTAAATTCGATAGAAAATTGTTGTCTAGTTTTCGAAATATGTCAAAAACAAGACAAAGTCAAGTTATATCGTTTTCAAAAGTCTACTCCGCAAGTGTTTGTGAGAGACAAAATGTATCACAAGGTCCATTTAATTTTTAAATCCATTACATCATTTACAGTACATTATTCCAGCTTTAATTGAATGACCACAGCTCTTTGATACCTATTGCGGTTTTCGAAATATGACAACAACAAAACACAGTCGAAGTTTCACGTTTTAAAAATTCTCATAACTCCGAAAATTTTTGAGTGATTCAAAAAAGTACCAGTACGCCAAATTTTTGCGTAGATTCTCTGACGTTGAGCCAATTTTCAGACAAAAATATTTTTTTAAAAAATTGCGAATTTTGAAAGGCTTTTTTTTACCGAAAATATTTTTTTCCTTTTTTGATATATCCTTATAGTGGAAATTTTGTGCATTCAAAATACAATAATTATCTTGTGGAAGCAGTTGGATTGCTCAGCTCGTTTCCGAGATATGAACAAAAATAAGCGCTTTCTGAAAGCATTCATCGTATCCGAAATAAAACCTTACGAAGTGGGAGTAGATCATTCGGCCCGATACATTAATCATTAATCATAGGACATGAAGTAATATTTTGATTTTTTTCCAATAGTTGAATGAAATTCTTAATTAGAATTCACCAATTGTATCCTTATTATGGGTTTTTAACCCTAGTCTCTTACACCGGCACACTTTGGTTACACGGTGCGACGGAGTTCTGTATCTTATTATTATTCATAAAATGTGTTGAAATTCCAAGATCATTTATATAGACACAATGTCGAAAAAACAACGGTGTGTTGGTACTTCTTGTATTCTTTAGGAAGTTCGACCACAACAAAGACATCTTCTGTCAGATATATTTATTCCTGTCAATGTGGACCGACCGTAAATTGAGACATTATAGTATTTCCTAACAATTTGCCATCAATTATTCGATAATTTTCTGAATATAATAACTGTATTTCCTTTACGCCTTTATATTATTCCCATAAAGTTGTTAGACAATAATTTACGTATAACAAATCCCCCAAACCTATTGACTGTTCTCATGTCCTTACTTTTGCAATTCCTTCCTGCCAGAAGGAATGTAAAATACTGTGCAGAATTTAAAATCGTACTGCCAAGTGATAACCACGTTTTCTCCGTTGGTCTTGTGCCAATGCTAACAAAGCTTTTGCTTAAGCACATTTTGTATGAGAGCAGTTGTTAGTTACTTGCTCTGTCTTCTCTTCTAACTTTAGGTACACATATAAATATGGATGTGAATTTTTGCTCTCTTCTTTATACAGAATATGGACAATATTTTCACAGGCCTGGATGTTTTGTTTTCCTATGCCAATATTACGAAAAAGAGTTCGTGATATTAATACAATTTGTTATTTCTTCTTGGTTGAGAAATGTGAAATTTAAGAGAACATGTTTACATGGGCAAATGAGAAAAATTCAGAGGAATTCATTAGGCCTAAAACCTATTCGGAAATATGAATCTTCTTAATATATATGTATTTACCCTCGACACTGATTCACTGACTCTGTCACGCAGTACGTAGGAATTTAAATAGGCATTCTATAATTTTCTATAAATAATAATAATAAAAAAAATATTTTTTTTTTGTACAGAAATTGTGTTTTCCCCAAATTCTTTTACCAAAATTTTTTTTTTACAAAATTTTTTTTCAACAAAAAATTTTTTTTCCTAATTTTTTTTTTCAACAAATTTTTTTTTTTTAACAAAATTTTTTTTTTCCACAAAATTTTTTTTTTCAACAAAATTTTTTTTTTTTCACAAAATTTTTTTTTTTCAAGAAAAATTGTTTTTTTTAACAAAATTTTTTTTTTCAAGAAATTTTTTTTTTTCAACAAAATTTTTTTTTTCAACAGATTTTTTTTTTTTCAACAGAATTTTTTTTTTTTTCAACAAAATTTTTTTCCCATATTTCAACGGGCGCCATAGGCGCATTACAACTTACTAGTTTTAAATAAATAATAAACGGTCCGCCATCTAACGTTTTTTTTCAACTAGTGCTTATTTCGTTTTCGTTATCGGGCCACAAAATTTTTTTTTTTTCAAGAAAAATTGTTTTTTTCAACAACATTTTTTTTTTCAAGAAATTTTTTTTTTTTCTTCAAAATTTTTTTTTTCAACAGAATTTTTTTTTTTCAACAGAATTTTTTTTTTTTCAACAAAATTTTTTTCCCATATTTCAACGGGCGCCATAGGCGCATTACAACTTACTAGTTTTAAATAAATAATAAACGGTCCGCCATCTAACGTTTTTTTTCAACTAGTGCTTATTTCGTTTTCGTTATCGGGCCATGTTGAACGAATTTTTGTTTACACAAATTGAAGGGGAGGATATTGGAAAGTTATTTCGCTGACCCTGTACAATCTGTTTACACTGTACATGCTCATAGATAAGTGATGGTTTCATTAGCACTGCTAGTAAATCCAGAAGTTTTTTTTTTGAGAAGCACCATTTTGGTTACTGATACTAATACTAATTCTGAATGTTGAAATAAATTCTGAACAAATTTGAAATTTATTATCTTCGATTTGCCTATATTGACTTTAAAGCAAAAAATACTATGGAACGCTGTAAATCGAATAAGTGTTCATTGTAAGTTGTGGATTTTTCATATCGTTCTTTACTATGCGACAGCTTATCGGTAGCATGTTATCCCCAACAATAGGAAATTGAATTTTTGTATACAATTATCGTCACAAATTTAATTAAACAAATTTTAGTATTACCTACTCCCAAAATTAAAACATGACAGAATTGCATATATCCAATAAATGCATTTCCAATAATACTTGTGATGCTGAACAAAAACAAAATACTATTTGCCCTATTAATTCGTTTACATAGAAATGACAACATCATATTTTTAATGATATACATATACATATATATATATGTATGTACGTGTAATATCCCATGCTGCTCTTGCTGCACGGTAATGTTGCATCGGTCCTCTTCATTTATTGTTTCCAGCTAAAACTCTACAGCAAAAATAACAAAATAATATAGTGCAATGGTACATTTCGGACAACGCCTCATTGTGAATGGACACAATGGTCCATATATGTCCATATATTTATTTACATAACTACACTCGTACACTAAAATATTAGGAAAACATTCCGGCTTTAATTTATTGTCTGTGATGTAAACACACCTACAACTACTAACGACACACACACAAAGACAATATCTAGTATTCAAATACATGGGTAATACACACACACACACACAGATGCAGGACACACACTCAGTGGCAATGAGGACAAATATTTGAGAGGTCATGGGTTTGCAGCAGCAGCAATATTTACATTGCGACTCCATCGACGAGATGATATATCGTCTCAATAATGCAGGGGAAATGAAAACATATGCGATACAAAATTTACATTTATTTACGATCAATGGATCGTAATTGTTGACCATACAACCAATTAAATGTGTGTTATAAATGGACATTATAATATGAGTGATTTAATAAGAGTAGAGCTGCCGTAGAGACCACCTCACTATTGATGTGTTTTGCAGGCGGAGATAAGTCGCTCCTTATGGCCAGACATAATGCCTAAAAGCACTTAGTCGTTACTGGATTATGGAAAAAATTTACTTGTAGTTTCACAGGCCGGTGTACGATAGCCAAGATGGCAAATCATATGGGTCTACCATGGAATGACTACCGAAGAGGAAGATTAGCTAGAGCACTTATGAAGACACTGTCAAGGTCTACAGAATCGTCGACTCACACACCAGTGAAAAAAAACAGTAAACTTTAAAATTCGCACTGAGGGAGAATCCTTCCTCTTGATTACTGGTTGAGGTCCCCATATAACTCTTAGGATGGTAACACACGGTTGAGATCAGGACTACGCTAAGCTAAACTCTCCTTTGGAAGTATTGTGGTAAACTACATCTAGTCAAAGGTCAGTTTGCAATTCAACCAGGTAGGACAACAGTGGCATGATATTTTCGCAATTGTTTCCTAAGTCCTTGTACGGAGAAGAAAATACTTTCCGCCTCATTGACATTATTATTTGACTAGTAAGTTGTAATGCGCCTATGGCGCCCGTTGAAATATGGAAAAAAAAAATTTTGTTGAAAAAAAAATTTTTCTTAAAAAAAAAAAATTTTGTTGAAAAAAAAAGTTTTTCTTGAAAAAAAAAATTTTTGTTTAAAAAAAAGTTTTTCTTGAAAAAAAAAATTTTGTTGAAAAAAAAAGTTTTTCTTGAAAAAAAAATTTTGGGGAAAAAAAAATTTTGTTGAAAAAAAAAATTTCGTGGGAAAAAAAAATTTTGTTGAAAAAAAAAATTTTGATGAAAAAAAAATTTGTTGTTGAAAAAAAAAATTTGGAAAAAAAAAATTTTGTCAAAAAAAAAATTTTGAAAAAAAAAATTTTGGTAAAAAAAAAATTTGGGGAAAACACAATTTCTGTCAAAAAAAAAATATTATTTTTTTTATTATTATTATTTATAGAAAATTATAGAATGCCTATTTAAATTCCTACGTACAGCGTGACAGAGTCAGTGAATCAGTGAATCAGTGAATCAGTGTATCAGTGAATCAGTGTCGAGGGTAAATATATATTAAGAAAGAAGAAAGATGTTACTGACATCTGGGCTGGATGTCAAAGAAAGGCTTCCTAGTAAATGGTTTTCTGACACAGTAATCCAAAAAAATATTCGAAATATCAGATTAATGCAAGGTTCTATGTGTCCTTAAAAAACAAAAATGCTCACCCCCAAGGACTACCCCGAATACCTCTTAATAAAACCCATACCTAACATATTAATGCAACAACAGAACAAGGAGTGGCGGGCAGATGGGAATGGCTTGATCCTTGTAAAATATTACTAGTGTTCCAGGGACTAAAAAAACATGCTCTAGTGCTGAGAATAAACCAAAGTAAAACAGTCTTCATTATTTTACCCTCCCTAGTTTTGACTATGAACACATGCACAATCACCTTTAGGTTTTTGCATACATGGGTCTGTGTGTGTGAGTCAGGAAATGTGTATGCATCGATGTGTGTGTGTATGTGTGGTAAAAGGAAATTTGTATGCTCAAGTAAAGAGCATTAAAGATTACAATGTGTTTAACACAAATTATATTTAATAATATAAAATACAAATTACTTCGTTGGTTACTTTTTTTTTTTCAATGTGTGGCTGCCGTTGCCGTTCTTGTCGGTTGAGTGTAAAACAAAGTGAATACAATAACGGAGTAAATTGAAAGCAATAATGAAAACATGAAAATTACGTTAAGAGATGATAAAATGGAAAACTTCTTAAAAAACAACAACAGTCTTAAATTAAATTATAAGACTCACATAGGCGCTCACTCGGAAATAAAAACACACTCGCACTCATGCACAAAATAAATCCACTTATAAAGAAACTCAATTAAACAATGTGTGCCGGTGATGTGTTGAGTGGTCTAAGTCTCATATGTAATATCGCTCTGAGTTAGTAATTAAAAAACAGAGCCTTCTCTGTTCGAAGTACAAGAACAATGTCGAAGACTCTTCTTATATCACTGCTTCTTCGTAGAGCTGAAATAGAGGTACTGGCGATAATAAATGAAGCGGAGCAGGGTGTTAACGAGAGATTAGTGATACCATATTTTTCAAAAATCCTTCAATTCCACTTATTTCTTGAGGTAGATGGACCATTATCCCAATTACTGGTACCAATAAGACGAGCACTTAAATACACACACACGGATGCACACAGTCATGGGAAAATGAAAGATATGTGTTAAGCTTGGTTGCGAATAATACGTATGTAGGTATTTCCCGCAACATTCCATAAAGCTACAGACAGGGGAACTTCTCTAGAAACAGTGAGCTGTTTACCATATAATTTCTTCACTCACTGACGACCTGGTATTTAAAGATGGCTCCGACTACAGACGATTCATAAAGTTGAGAGGGTAATATCTTACTTACTGGCATATAAGAGATGGAAACCGGTTGTTGTTAGATTTCAATTTTTTTTTATTATTTATTTAAAACATTTAAATTTACATATATGTATTTAATTTGCACTTGAAGGAGGTGGCTTAAACTAACCCTTCATCTATTCTATTTCTCACTTTTTAGGACTTAACAAAATATTTTGGTTAAAACCAGGGTTTAAAAGCACCAGTCCGCTAACCATTAGCATCATTTTGCTAAACTAATGCTAACAATCTTTTCCACAAGCCAGAGCTAAAACTAATGTCCGACTAACGTTAGCTCGCGTTAGCGTTAGTCAAAAAAATGACACACCTCTGCTAACCACAATTGACTAACGTGCAGCTAAAAATTTGCTAATTTTGACTAACCATTTTTCGTTAGCAAAAAAATTTGAGCTGGTTTCAGTGTTGTCAACGGAACATGACGCAAAGTATCCAATAGTGGTACCGTAGTGGCGATTTCTGATTCTACGAATATTTATTATTTCAGCATTTTCAGAGTTCGTTATGCATCTCCTCAATCCAATGTTAAATGTGGAACATATAACATTCCCGTTGGAAGTTAAACGGATCTAACCATGTGGACTCCATTATGCAGTGATTTATTAGTCATTGTACATAACATTATATTATATGTATAAACAATATGTAAATATATACGAGTACCTACCTCGAATTATTTCTGTGCTATTAATTTCACTTGTTTTTATATATATACCTTTAACAGCTACATAAACGCACAGCAATATTGTTTCATGCGATTTTTTAAAAACACAACTTATTGTCTATCAAAGGTAGGCAACACCGTACTCGAGCCGAACACAATTTTCGGTTACACACAAAAACCGAACCAAACACACAAGTCGAAAATAGTCACCAAATTAGCACAATTTAGCAAAGACGTTAGCAAAATCAGCAGTTGCTTCTTCTTCCATTGCTAATAATATATGCATATTTTGGTTAGCGTTAGTTTATTTTGCTAACGCTAACTGAATATTACGACTAATTTAGTTTTAGCATTTGTTCGCATATTAGTTTTGACTTTTTTATGCTAAAACTAATTGACAAATTCTGTACTTTTGACTAAAATTGCGTTAGCATTTTAAACCCTGGTTAAAACAATAAGAAGGAAAATGTGATAAAAAAAAACCTTCATTATATTATGTTGTTGGAAATTTTTTACCAGAGTACGAACCTGTTTTTTTTTTTTCAAAAAATGTATCCCAAAATGTTTAGTGTTAAGTACAGAGGTCTCCTACAAGAGGCGTTATTTTGAATCACCCGGTATTTCGGTAGCTGTCACTTTTGAAGCTTTTACACCATTACTAAATACAAATACCTACCTTTTTCAAACAAATACGGTTTAAATACTCTCTTGGAAATATTCAGAAAACGATTTGTGACGTCTGCACTCTGTATGGTCTTTGGTAGAAATTCTGCCATTACTAAAAATGGAACGAACACCCTTCAACAACGCATTGAAATGATTAAAATTCTCTACAAAAATGGTGATCACAATTGGCCACCGAGATCTTGTGATTTAACCCCCTGCAACTTCTTCCATTGGGGCCACGTAAAAGATTTACGCCAACAGCCCAGCTTCGATTCAAGACCTCAAGAATAGAATTCGTAAGGCAGCCACTTTGCGATTTAATTATGGAAAAAATCATGAAAAGGATATGGTCCTGTAAGTGTAGTCATGGTGGCCATTTGGCTGATGTTGTTTTTCATTATTAACGCCATAGCTTCCTCTTTATTATGAAATAAAAATCCGATCATTTATCTCAAAAAATTCCACTTTTCATTGAATATCAAAATAAATAATAATCCTTTATACAAGGATGTTTTTCCGGATATTTTGCCAATTTATGGGTCTTATAAAATGCAATTAGTAAGGTTTGTTTATAAATGTCTTCATAATATTGGGCACCATATTATACACATTTCTCGGAAATAAAGTACATTTATTACAAGACACGGTGATAATTTAAGAGTGGCCTTTTGTCAATCTGAAACAACGCATTGAACATTCTGGTAGTAAAGAATTTAATAACTTGCCTCAGAATATAAAATACATTGAGAGTTTTTCTTTATTTAAATCCTCAGTAAGAACGTTATTGTCACAACTTGTAGAAGAGCTTCTGGTTTAAATTAATATATATAACTTTATGTAAACTTGTACAAATAAATTTAAATATTATTTTGTAATTATTTATTATACAAACGGTTGAAATTCTACATTTGCCAACTTGCCTCTAATATGCCTAATGGCGCTGAGGCGAAATTTAATTATTGTTATTCACATAAGTGTGGATTGTATAATAAAAAAATAAAAAAAAAAAAAAAAAACACCTCTTGTTGGAGAACCCTGTATTAAAAAAATAATTTATACGTAGATAATGTTAAAACTAAGGTCCTCCTTCTACAATTCCAAAATTGGGTAACAGACTTTCCTCCTGCACAGAGTTTGGAACTCTCGCTGACATTTAAATCAGCCTTTGGAGAGACTTCGACATGGAACTTCTTAAATGGCCCTTCCAGAAATATTAGAAATGAAAAAGAGGGCTCCAACATCTGCACCAATCTGTCAGTCAATCTGAGGTTACATTCGAACGGGAAAGATTCAAAAAGAAACTACTAGATGGACCACCTGTATTTAAATGTGAATAGAATTCGTTGACATTCATGTATGTCCAGTCGTGCTTCAAGGATCAAGTGTCATTGACAAATTTTTCCACCACTCGCAAATTTTCTATACGATGGCGTCGGCTTCAACTAATCACCGCCGACAGCCTCATATGGGACAAGGTAGTCTCAGGGGCAAAAGGTTTAATTATTTTAAATACTCGTACATATCGACACACTCCAACAATTTAAATATTCTTATGGCGTATACATCTTATTAATTTGCATATGTATGCCGCAGTTGCAACATTGGAATGGCTGACATGCCGCGACACTGGCCTACAGGTGGCAGGCAGGCGTTCAATCTGCGGGGGCGTAACTGTGCCGTGCATGTTCATGTGTTCGTTTTTTTTTGTTGTAATTTTGAAATAAACTGTGAGGAGATGTGCAAAAATTATGAATTCAAATAATATGTATGTAAATTTTGACACGTATGTGTGTGTGTGTGTGTGTGCTAGATGACAGGAGACCACCCCAGAAGAACCCACCAACCACACATTGTCTGCGCTGCGGAATGTCATACAATGGATGTCAGATATTCCATTACGTATTTCGTTTGCTTTTGTTTTTGCTTCTGCTTCTGCCTGTGTGGTATGGTAATGTGTGACAGGTTTTCTTTTAAGCTTTTCTTAAATGAACGGATGAACAACAAAAAATATATCCACTAAATCTCACACTATGAAATATTTCATCTCTGGATGGCACATGCTGTTGCTGATGGAACAAATTTCATATTCATAATTTTGTTGATGCTGTCACCGACTGGTTGCCGATGCCCCATGTTTGGTGGCAGTGGAATGTGCGGGTAGCCGTTGAGCTGCCAGGCATGTTGCCAACGCAACGGGCTAGCCTTCATGGTCTAACAGCGGGTAGTTTGCGGGGAGTGTAATGTTCATGTCGTTTATTGCATAAAGAAGGCATTTTTGTGAATTGGATAGCGTTGATATAATACAATATTTTGACATACATTTTACATGTGAATAAAAAAAAGCACACACACACAGACAGACATAATAATAACAACATAAACGTTAATGGTATCAAATGGCTGTTCAACGAATGGATCTTGTAACAGAGTCTGTCAAAATATCCGTGTGTCGTATCCCTTCATTTCAAAAAGTAAGTGGCACGAGCCATTTCACTAACGGTGTCACTTTTTTTTGCCGTCAAGACCCAAGATTGAAAAAAAGTTATAAATTATTAATCTATCTTGTTTTTTACGGTTGCATTTATGGGGGACAGAATGCATTGTAGGGTAGATGGCATTTGCTTCAAATTTTGTCTATGTACGCAGCCTAAAAAAAAAATATTTTGGTTTCCGAAACGACCGTTGGCACTTCGTTTGAACAGAAAATATATTTTGTGTGCGACTGGTTTCGACTAAGTCTCAATTTACACGATGACTTCTAGGCTTGATTTCTTTTTTCAATGCTCTTGTGGATTTGATACCAAAAGTCATATGTTCGCCTTTTGCTCGCGACTCTGTTTGATTTTTTTGATTGACATTGTCGAAAATCAAAATATGTAAAGTCAATACAGGGAAACGTGTGTAGGCAAAATTTTCTGAAGAGCCAAAATACATAATTTTCGGCATTTTGGAGCAGTTGAACAAATTTTAATTTTTTTTGTTAATAAACATGCAGAATAAGCGCCCCGGTAGGCGAGTTGGTTGGGTTCGTTTCCCACCAGAGGCTTTGGTCTGTCGCTGCAAATATATAAACATATGGTCTGTGTCACCCAGTTTATCCTTGGACCCAAAAATTAGAATATAAATTTACTTTGTATTGTAATTAATAATAAATAAAAAAATAAATAAAAACATGCAGAATACGCATCTAAAAACAATATATAGCTAAACTATTTGAAGTTCCCGTTTCAGTCAAGTAAAGATAGACGCCAAAGACATCACACAAATAGCTTCACTAAGAGAAAAATTTATTTATGAACTTTAAAACTAATAATATCTAAATATTCGTGACAATATCTCGTCACATTGTTTTTCGTAAAAAAAAGTCGCAGGCCGTCACAGCTTCACAACTGTAACACTAAACCAAAGGCACAATTATCTTCACTAAATTCTCCCAGTGACAATTTGAAAATATCTTTAATTTTTTCCACTTTCTCTGCTCTTGAATCCTCACACCGACTTTGTATAATTTGTCTTTTCTCAGCTCGATATTGCCTTATGACATTCACTACTGTTACTTTCACCAACTAATCAGACTTTTCCGTTGGCCTGTGCCCCAGTAGACTCGCCGGTTGGATGAACCTTTTGTGGCGTCTGGCTGGCGTATGCACGAATATTAATATTGTTTTTTTTTTTTTTTGGTCTGTTTGTCTTTGGTAGTAATAAGCGGTTTTGACATTGACTGATTGTGCTTGTTATGTTTAGTGCTAAATTTGTTTGTATGCAGGTTGCCTGTTCAATTATCCGTGAACGTCAAGGACGTTTGCAACAGGCACCTTTGTGCGTCAATCTTAAACGCAATTATGCTTCTCGCTATCTCTCAGTGCCAGTTGAAGGGAACATATCACGGTGACTTCGTTTGTGTTTGACTCTTGATGACTTTTTGATTTATGTGTCACATTCAATTTGAATTAGTATTGCGGCGAATGTCACGTTCTGTGGATTTACCATCTTTGTACTGTGTATACTACTTTTTGACATATAAATGGAATATTATCATTATTTAAATGTTAGTTTAAGATCACCGGTAAGCCTTTCAAAAACTTGAAATGTAAACAGTTATAACTGTTCCTAAGGGAACAGGAAATGATATAATTCTGCGAACGCAGAAGCAGAACGAAGAGTCTTAATTTTGTTTTTCCTTCAGAGTTTTTTCTGGTCTACCTTTTGTGCAAGTCCATCATGTATGAATATTATACCGAAGAAAGAATGACAAATACTACTTCAAAATTATCTCTCAACATGAGATATTTTAAAGTTTACAGTTTTTTTTATCGATTTTGACAACATGGAAGAAATATGAAAAAGCTAAACATGTTAAGCGAAGGATGAAAGCACTTTGTGCCTGCTTCCCGGTAAACTTTAGATGAGACTTAATTTTACGCAAGTAAGTAAATTTAAGTAAAATGATATTTTGTCGAGGTTGCTGGCGATGACGTCAACGCTACCCCGGTGATAATACCACTAAAAGGTGTCAAGACATTTTTTTTTATACATGAGTGCCTTAAGGTGCTCAGATAAGACTCCCTCCCCTCCATAACGATTGGAGGGAAATGCTTCAGCACAGGTCTTAGTTTCTTATTCGTTTTGCTTATAAAAAAAATGGTAAGTGTATAAGTTTCAAGGTGAAAATAATAAACTTACATCTGACATAACAACACTCACATCGAGAATATCGAACAACAAAACCGGTGATGGAAGTGGATGAGACAGAAAGACAGAATATGAATAACTGAATCAAAGTTGTTATCAATCAATATCGTTGCAATTAACATCGTAATAGGTTGTTATTGAAACTATTCATGAAGAACACGATGCTCATTAAATTTAAAAAAAAAAAAAAAAGTTATGCTAATTTTGAAATGCACAAACCCGCCATTTGCACGTCTCCCAAAATGAAGTGATAAGGAGAAAAAGTCAGTAAGAAAAGTATGTGCCAGCATGCGAAGTAGTTAAAAATGAAACGTTTAACAAATAACAAGACGAATTAACAGGTTGGGGGAATGGGGGAATTAAAATGAAATCTAACCCGACATAAAGGGTGTCCAACATTGAGGTTACACTTTAATTTGGCTGACATTTTTTTCAGCTTATTTTCATATTCTAAATACATCTAAATCCTCGAAATGTTTCTTGAAAAAGAGTAAGTTTTGAAGGAGATCCAAGGAATTCAATCTCAAACGATTCACAATATTCTACATTTTGAATCATGATTTGGATTGAAAGGCTTATAAGATCCAGAATTTCGTTTCATGCTTTGTTTTGCTTGTTGATCCTCGAAATGTTATTGAAAAAGAGTACGTTTTAAAGGAGATCCAAGGAATTAAACCTCAAACGATTCACAATATTCTACATTTTGAATCATGATTTGGATTTAAAGGCTTATAAGATCCAGAATTTCGTTTCTTGCTTTGTTTTGCTTGTTGATCCTCGAAATGTTATTGAAAAAGAGTACGTTTTAATGGAGATCCAAGGAATTAAACCTCAAACGATTCACAATATTCTACATTTTGAATCATGATTTGGATTGAAAGACTTATAAGATCCAGAATTTCGTTTATTGCTTTGTTTGCTTGTTGATTCTCGAAATGTTATTGAATAAGAGTAAGTTTTGAAGGAGATCCAAGGAATAAAACCTCAAACGATTCACAATATTCTACATTTTGAATCATGATTTGGATTTAAAGGCTTATAAGATCCAGAATTTCGTTTCATGCTTTGCTTGCTTGATGATCCTCGAAATGTTATTGAAAAAGAACAAGTCAACAAATAACAATTCGCCATTGCTTTGCCTTTACTGCAGGTAAATTGATGAAAATATTTCAATAAAATGTAACAAAAACTCGAAAACAAAAACATGTTTGTTTTTATATATGACCCTTTAAGGTGCGACACAATGACATGCCACCTATATAATGATGTTTCAAATCATTCTCTTTAATTTTAAACTGTGTTTTTTTTTCACTGTAGAGAAAGCAAAATGTGTGAAGTGTTCCTGCGAATAGAGTTGACATACTTCTTGACCAATTGGATGATCTATAGGTCTTTCAACACCGTCTTCTACCTGAGGTTTTATTCAAACCGAATATGACAAACTTTGTTTTAGCTGCCACTAAATGACGGAGGGTTTCTGCAGCCAGAACCCAGCCCAATTGTGTTGGGTGCAACAACTGCAAGTAAGACTTTACAAAAGTATTACCAACTGTAACATACTTGTGCTCAATCGTTTGTATACATATACTTAAAACTTTTGGAACTTTTGTCCGTTTTCATGTTCACTTCAAGTTTCGATGCGAGTTTATAAAAAAAAAACAAAAAGTGGAAAGACAGAAGAAAAGAAACAAGTTTGTTGTTACTGTTACTTCGTTCTGGAAAACTTGTACATGTTGGCAAGACAATAGGCAATATAACTATTGCTTTGTACTTTGCTCCACACAACGCTGCATAGTGGGCGGAAATCGAAGTAAATATGGCAATGTAATTTGAAGTCCATAGCCGACTTCGGAGACGGCTTTAAACAGTAGGTCCCGGTCAGTCAATTAATATTGATTACTTTTTTCTACATAAAATTTTGAAAAATTCCCCAACAAAAGTCTTTTTCTACATTTATTACATTTGCAACAAGTTGACCTTTGGTGACTGGCAACTGATTGATTGATTGATTTATAAGGTGGTTAAGAGGTCATAAACGCATCAACATCGAGATAGACTTTCATGAAATGTAGTTCAAAATCAAAAATGAACTTTATTCAAGCGATCTCGCGAATAACGCTATAACATATGGACATTTTTGAAGTAACCGCCCCCCAAAAAAAACAGTTTTACCAAAAATATAACGTTTTTCGCGAGAACTCTTCCAGTGCCAACTACGAAGAGTTGGAATTTTAATTGAATATTTTTTAAATTAATTTTTCTGAAGTACCCTGGATTCGAATGTTCTACCCTACATGGTCTGCTCATATTAAAATTGCCTCAAGTGAAATTGCATACAAATCAGACAGAAACAATAGAAATTATCCCACTGTACTGTGTTCCTGCAATCTTCCTTTTGGGACTTTAGCTTGAAGTTTTCAAATTGAAAAATTGTAAAGTTTTTAAATACAAGATGAAATTGCATTCTACGTACAAATGCAATGGGACCATTGACATACATTAACCCCTAGAAAAAAATATTTATTTTTGAAGTGTTCACAAATGCCTAGAAAACTAGTCACCTATGTGGAACAATAATGAAATCTCTGCTTAGTTCATCATGCAGAAGCAACGGAATTAACACAAAAATAGACCTAACTTTATTTTTTCAGCTAAAGAAGATAGTGATGTGAAAGACATTTTTGAAGACAGTTTTGGAAGATTATATATGGCTGATATTATTAAAATGAACATTCCGGTCGGGGAAGGAAACTTGTAATTGACGGTACATTTAAAATTGTGCGTTATATATGGGTCCGAGTTTTCTTTGGACCATCTTTTAATAAAACCCAGAATTGATCGTCCCTTATTTATGGTCATCTTAATATACATGTATTTACCCTCGACACTGATTCACTGACTCTGTCACGCAGTACGTAGGAATTTAAATAGGCATTCTATAATTTTCTATATTTCTATAAATAACTAGTAAGTTGTAATGCGCCTATGGCGCCCGTAAATTTGCTTGAGAAAGTATTTGTTACTTAATTTTAAAAATTTTGTAAAAAATATTTTGAGAAAACTATATTGTAAAAAAAAATTTCGAAAAAAAATAAAATTTGTGGAAAAAAAAATTTCGAAAAAAAATAAAATTTGTGGAAAAAAAATTTCGAAAAAAAATAAAATTTGTGGAAAAAAATTTTTGTTGAAAAAAAAAAATTTTGTTGAAAAAAAAAAATTTTGTTGTTAAAAATTTTTGTTGAAAAAAAAATTTTTGCTGAAAAAAAAAATTTTTGTTGAAAAAAAAAATTTTGTTGAAAAAAAAAGTTTTGTGGAAAAAAAAAATTTCTTGAAAAAAAAAAATTTGTGGAAAAAAAAATTTGGAAAAAAAAAATTTTTGTAAAAAAAAAATTTGTAAGATAAAAAAATTTTGGAAAAAAAAATTTTGGTAGAAAAAAATTTGGGGAAAACACAATTTCTGTACAAAAAAAAAAATTTTTTTTTTATTATTACTGTTTATATAATTATTATAGAACTAGTAAGTTGTAATGCGCCTATGGCGCCCGTTAATTTGCTTGAGAAAGTATTTGTTACTTAATTTTAAAAATTTTGTAAAAAATATTTTGAGAAAACTATTTTGTAAAAAAAATTTCGGAAAAAAATAAAATTGGAAAAAAAAAAAATTTGTGGAAAAAAAATTATTGCTGAAAAAAAAATTTTTTATGAAAAAATTTTTGCTGAACAAAAAATTTTTGTTGAAAAAAAAAAAATTTTGTTGAAAAAAAAAAATTTTTGTTGAAAAAAAAAATTTTTGTGGAAAAAAAAATATTTTGTTGAAAAAAAATGTTTGTTGAAAAAAAAAATTTTTGTTGAAAAAAAAAATGTTTGCTGAAAAAAAAATTTTTGTTGAAAAAAAAAAATTTTGTTGAAAAAAAAATTTTGTGGAAAAAAAAAATTTTGTTGCAAAAAAAAAATTTGTAAAAAAAAAATTTTGTAAAAAAAAATTTTTTGTAAAGAAAAAATCTGGGGAAAACACAATTTCTGTAAAAAAAAAAAATATTATTTTTTTTATTATTATTATTTATAGAATTATTATAGAATGTCTATTTAAATTCCTACGTACTGCGTGACAGAGTCAGTGAATCAGGGAATCAGTGTATCAGTGTATCAGTGAATCAGTGTCGAGGGTAAATATATATTAAGATGCCTGTTTAAATTCCTACGTACTGCGTGACAGAGTCAGTGAATCAGGGAATCAGTGTATCAGTGAATCAGTGAATCAGTGTCGAGGGTAAATATATATTAAGATAATAATAAAACCAGTGGAAAAGTTGCAGTCGGGTAAACCGACTTATATATACCCTCACCCTCAGTAAAAACATACAAGTCTCATACTCATAAGTATCGGAAAGTCAAAAGTGACCGTAGCTACCATCATTTGATGTAACATCTGATGAAAAGTCAGAATAGCAACCTAAAATACCGAATGCTATAGAAAAATATTGGATGGTACATTTGTATGGGAGGTACCAGAAGGGGAGTTGCCAGACTTCCAAGTTTTTGTCCAAAACTTTGTCTAGCTATAGGTTTACTAAATACAGAATTTGGTCAAGATCGCGTTGGTCATATTGGTGTTACTACACGATTTCTAAGGTAGGCGGGACGGTACATTTGTATGGGAGGTACCAGAAGGGGAGTTGCCAGACTTCCAAGTTTTTGTCCAAAACTTTGTCTAGCTATAGATTTACTAAATACAAAATTTGGGCAAGATATCTTTGGTCATACTGATAGTATTAGACGGTTTATCAGGGGCGAGATGATACATTTGTATGGGAGGTACCAGAAGGGGAGTTGCCAGACTTCCAAGTTTTTGTCCAAAACTTTGTCTAGCTATAACTGTACTAAATACAAAATGTGGGCAAGATAGCGTTGGTTATACTGATAGTATTAGACGGTTTATCAAGGGCGGGATGGTACATTTGTATGGGAGGTAGCAGAAGGGGAGTTGCCAGACTTCCAAGTTTTTGTCCAAAACTTTGAATAGCTATAGGTTTACTAAGTACAAAATTTGGGCAAGATAGCGTTTTTCATACTGATAGTATTAGACGGTTTATCAGGGGCGGGATGGTACATTTGTATGGGAGGTACCAGAAGGGGAGTTGCCATACTTCCAAGTTTTTGTCCAAAACTTTGTATAGTTATAGGTTTACTGAGTACAAAATTTGGGCAAGATAGCGTTGGTCATACTGATAGTATTAGACGGTTTATCAGGGGCGGGATGGTACATTTGTATGGGAGGTACCAGAAGGGGAGTTGCCAGACTTCCAACTTTTTGTCCAAAACTTTGTCTAGCTATAGGTTTACTAAATACAGAATTTGGGCAAGATCGCGTTGGTCATATTGGTGTTACTACACGATTTCTAAGGTAGGCGGGATGGTACATTTGTATGGGAGGTACCAGAAGGGGAGTTGCCAGACTTCCAAGTTTTTGTCAGAAACTTTGTTCAGTTATACTTTTACTAAATACGGATTTTTGCCAAGATCGGAGTGGGCATATTGATATTATTACACGTTTACTAAAGTGGGCGAAATAGCAGATTTGTATGGGAGGTACCCGAAGGGGTGTGGCCATATAGCCCATATGCAATCCCATAAGCAGTTTTGGGAAAATATTAAGCCATGCCAAATTTCAGAGTGATCGTTTAACTCTTTCGAAAGTTATCGTGCGTACCAGCAGGACAGACAGACGGACGGACGGACAGACGGACAGACGGACATGGCTCAAACGTTTCAGAAAGTCATGAATCGAATTTGGTTCAAAGACACCTGAGGTCTAATGTGAATATTTCTAGGTGTTACACTTTTGGGTCGTATCAAATGATATATACCCTCCTACCCGTAGGGTGAGGGTATAAATATTGGATGGTACATTTGTATGGGAGGTACCAGAAGGGGAGTTGCCAGACTTCCAAGTTTTTGTCCAAAACTTTGTCTAGCTATAGGTTTACTAAATACAGAATTTGGTCAAGATCGCGTTGGTCATATTGGTGTTACTACACGATTTCTAAGGTAGGCGGGACGGTACATTTGTATGGGAGGTACCAGAAGGGGAGTTGCCAGACTTCCAAGTTTTTGTCCAAAACTTTGTCTAGCAATAGGTTTACTAAATACAGAATTTGGTCAAGATCGCGTTGGTCCTATTGGTGTTACTACACGATTTCTAAGGTAGGCGGGACGGTACATTTGTATGGGAGGTACCAGAAGGGGAGTTGCCAGACTTCCAAGTTTTTGTCCAAAACTTTGCCTAGCTATAGGTTTACTAAATACAGAATTTGGTCAAGATCGCGTTGGTCATATTGGTGTTACTACACGATTTCTAAGGTAGGCGGGACGGTACATTTGTATGGGAGGTACCAGAAGGGGAGTTGCCAGACTTCCAAGTTTTTGTCCAAAACTTTGTCTAGCTATAGATTTACTAAATACAAAATTTGGGCAAGATATCTTTGGTCATACTGATAGTATTAGACGGTTTATCAGGGGCGAGATGATACATTTGTATGGGAGGTACCAGAAGGGGAGTTGCCAGACTTCCAAGTTTTTGTCCAAAACTTTGTCTAGCTATAACTGTACTAAATACAAAATGTGGGCAAGATAGCGTTGGTTATACTGATAGTATTAGACGGTTTATCAAGGGCGGGATGGTACATTTGTATGGGAGGTAGCAGAAGGGGAGTTGCCAGACTTCCAAGTTTTTGTCCAAAACTTTGAATAGCTATAGGTTTACTAAGTACAAAATTTGGGCAAGATAGCGTTTTTCATACTGATAGTATTAGACGGTTTATCAGGGGCGGGATGGTACATTTGTATGGGAGGTACCAGAAGGGGAGTTGCCATACTTCCAAGTTTTTGTCCAAAACTTTGTATAGTTATAGGTTTACTGAGTACAAAATTTGGGCAAGATAGCGTTGGTCATACTGATAGTATTAGACGGTTTATCAGGGGCGGGATGGTACATTTGTATGGGAGGTACCAGAAGGGGAGTTGCCAGACTTCCAACTTTTTGTCCAAAACTTTGTCTAGCTATAGGTTTACTAAATACAGAATTTGGGCAAGATCGCGTTGGTCATATTGGTGTTACTACACGATTTCTAAGGTAGGCGGGATGGTACATTTGTATGGGAGGTACCAGAAGGGGAGTTGCCAGACTTCCAAGTTTTTGTCAGAAACTTTGTTCAGTTATACTTTTACTAAATACTGATTTTTGCCAAGATCGGAGTGGGCATATTGATATTATTACACGTTTACTAAAGTGGGCGAAATAGCAGATTTGTATGGGAGGTACCCGAAGGGGTGTGGCCATATAGCCCATATGCAATCCCATAAGCAGTTTTGGGAAAATATTAAGCCATGCCAAATTTCAGAGTGATCGTTTAACTCTTTCGAAAGTTATCGTGCGTACCAGCAGGACAGACAGACGGACGGACGGACAGACGGACAGACGGACATGGCTCAAACGTTTCAGAAAGTCATGAATCGAATTTGGTTCAAAGACACCTGAGGTCTAATGTGAATATTTCTAGGTGTTACACTTTTGGGTCGTATCAAATGATATATACCCTCCTACCCGTAGGGTGAGGGTATAAAAAATAATATTTTTTTTTGTACAGAAATTGTGTTTTCCCCAAATTTTTTTTACCAAAATTTTTTTTTTACAAAATTTTTTTTTTCAACAAATATTTTTTTTTTCAACAAATATTTTTTTTTTTCCAAAAATTTTTTTTACCAATTTTTTTTTCAACAGAAATTTTTTTTTTCAAGAAAATTTTTTTTTTTCAACATTTTTTTTTTTACAAAATTTTTTTTTTCAACAAATATTTTTTTTTTTACAAAATTTTTTTTTACCAAATTTTTTTTCAACAGAAATTTTTTTTTTCAAGAAAAGAATTTTTTTTCAACACAATTTTTTTTTTCAAGAAAAAATTTTTTTTTTCCACAAAATTTTTTTTTTTCAACAGAATTTTTTTCCCATATTTCAACGGGCGCCATAGGCTCATTACAACTTACTAGTATTTATATAGTTAACAAAATTAAGTTTATTATCTCTCTGTCAATGACAAAATTTTCCAAAACATATTCATTATTTATAAATTTACTTCTATAGAACGACATACATTTACAATTATTCAAATTCAAATTCATTTTATTTAACCGACACCATTCACAAAAACGATCGAGGTCAGGTTGAAGTGCATTACAACATTCATTTTCATCATAACTATAAAACAGTTTGACATCGTCATCATACATTACAATTTTACACTTATTCAAATTTTCTGGAAGGTCATTCATACAAATTGAGAATAGTAACGGGCTCAGATGATTTCCTTGTGGCACTCCCGAAGTAACAAATATGGGTTTCGATATGACGGGCCCAAATAAGACACGTTGCTCACGCGAAGAAAGATAAGATAGAATGAGTTTAACAATGTTTTTGGAAAACCTATACGGTTCAATTTCATCAGAAGAATTCTATGATTCACACGATCAAATGCTTTGTTTACGATGCACAAACGCATCAACGACGTGAGTAGTAAATTCGAGTAGATTTGTTACAGTGGACCGGCTCTTTAAGAATTCATGTTGTCTGGGAGACATAAGCGGTAAAATCTGCCAGGAAAGATATTCGGTAATTAATTTCTCCATTAGTTTCGGAATAGCACTAAGTTTAGCAATGCCGCGATAGTTGGTGACGTGAGATTTTCCACCATTTTGGAAATTGGGATAAAAACGATTGCTTTCAAACATGAGGGAAGTGACCAGAGATCAAGAGAAAGTTGAAAATTAGTGTTAAAGGGAAACTGATGCCACAAATGCAAACTGGCCAAAAAAAATGAAGAATTCCCCAAAAAAAAATCTCATAGTTTGATTTTTTTGAGGGATTTTTCATGATGAAAATGTTTTCATATGAATTGAACAATGAAAAATGTCCTAATCATTTTGGGAAATTTTCAGGCTCTATGAAAAATGCGACAAATGCAAACTGGCAAAAAAAAAAGAATTCTCCCAAAAAAAAAATCTCATAGGAAGTTTGATTTCTTTGAGGGATTTTTCATTATGAAAAATGACCAATGAAAAATTTCCTAATTTTAGCGAATTTTTCGTTTCTTTTTGGATATTTTCAAAACAAAAAAATCATATATATTTTTTAAATTTTTTTTTCACATTTGTAAAAATGATTGATTATTCATAATAATAATAATAATAAACCATATTTTTCTGAGTCCATCTTTCATTTTGAAATTAGGGTCATTATTCAAAAATGATACTACATGTCGTACCACAATATATTATTAAGAAAAAAAAATTCCATATTACGGAAAGACGTTGAAGATATTTTGACACTTTATGTGTGAAAATCACTATTAATGTAGTAATGTGAAATTAAAATTTGAAACTCTATTTTTGTTTTTTTTTGGGGGGTATTTTTCATAAGATTTGGGGAAATTTTCGTATTAGGATTTTGGGGGATTTTTCATTTATTTTGGGGAATTCTTCATTTGGAGCATTTTTCATTTTATTTATTCTTATTTAACTACAATACAAAGTATATTCATATTCTAATTTTAGGTCCAATGTTAAACCGGTTGACATAAACCATATGGCTAAATTTTTGCAGCAACAGACCAAAGCCTCTGTTGGGAATTGAAACCACAATGCCCACGCTGATGGTCAAGTGCGCTGCCATCTCGCCTACCGTGGCGCTTATATACAATTAATTAGTTGCCAACAATTGTTGCCGTCCGCTGATGTAAACACAAATTGTCAAAGTATTTAGGAAAACCATGCACAACCAAATTGTTTTCGTAACGACATCAACATTTTTGTTGTACTTTAAGAATTCTTTACTGAAGAATTCTTTATTTTCATAATACACAAAATTTAACGATTTTCAACAATATAAAACACTGAAAACACAAAAAATGTGTTGGGGAACTTTCAACATTTGTTCATGTCTCCTTGTATCAATAGGTCGGAGACTGTAATCTCCACATGGAGTAATAACTTTTCCAAAGATAATGGAGTACAATCAAACTATGACAATTGATATTAATGTGAAATTATTGAAATTGATAGGAGTATGAGTAGGGTAACACTAATTTAATATGATTCCCAACATCACACTTCCATACTTGTCTAAAATATTTATCCTACAAAAGAAAATATAAATCAAAATATAAATCACTTGCCTTGCCCTCCATTTATATTGTATATTTGTTTAAGAGTCCTTTATTATTTACATAATCCCCACAGAAAGCGTAGCATAATATTGAAAAATGTCCCTATACTTTTAGTTTCATATTGACGCTTTGTATAGATGGAGGCGACTGTGAGTGAAGCGTGTAGTAGGTAAAAGTTAACTATACAAGTTATGACCAACTTTCGTTTTTAAAATTTTTAATCCCATCTCCGTTATCACTTTGGTGTTTCCAGTCATAGTCATTTTATTTTCCAACCAGATGTGCAACCCCCCCCTTGAGCATGTGTATGTCATGGCATGAAGAAATTTTCATACCACAAAATTAGTTCTTTAGATTAGTAAAATTTAACGCTGACACATCTGTTGCTGTAACAATCTAAATGCCCCTAACCGCTCTTTAAATTCAAATCACCCTCAAATGATTTATGTCGCCAATGCCTCTGTTAGCACTTTGGCTCAACGCTCATAATCCTGCTGTACAAATAATACCCAAACAGGCAAAGGTGAATGGTGAATGGAAGGACCAAAAATTCGTACAATTATTTGTATTACATTGGTACAGGGGTGAGTATCGCCAACAGCGCCCGCTAACGATAGATTTAATGCAATACTAGCATTTAGGCTCTGATACCCTATACTAGACACACTGGTCTTCTAATATACTGAGGATGTTTAATACAGATAAATGGGAGCCTCCGAATCTGTTGCTGAAACAGTTCGGCTCTGTTCGTCAGTTTACAACTCTTCAAGAGTCCATATACTCTCCGTCTGTCCATCTGTATTTCAAAATTAAGACAGTAGGAACATTTAAATCGAAAATTTGTCGGCAAGGATCACTTAAATATATTTTTTTTAGTAATACAGCCTAAATACAAAAGGATCCCAACTTAAAATTTTCCAAAACTCACTGTTTTCCATAAATTAATTCAGAGTACACATCTCTAACTACTGCAAACATTTCGTTCACATCACTATCTTCTATAACTGGAAAAATGCAGCTATGTCTATTTTTATGTTAATTAAGTTGCTGCGGCACGATAAACTAATCAGAATTAGTTTTAGTTGAGTTAGAGTTTGAGTTATGGCCCTTTTATATTTAAGGTACCATATAAACCATTCGAATTTCGGTTCGGACCCACCTTGTTGGCACTTAATTTGATCCAGATGATCTCCATGGTACACCAAATTGGTGTAGGGTATCATATTGCGTTCACGATGAATACTAGCCTTTGCTTACTTGGTTACTATTGGTTTATGTTTTGTAGTTTACATTGCTGGCGATTTCACGTTTTCTCTTTATTTTTTCGTATTGTTGCCGATGCTTATGTAAAAGATGGCGAAGCAGAGGGGACAGCACAGCACCGCCATTGTTGTCATGGCTTCTTCTATTCACTTTTTAAGTACTAAGCAAATACTTCTCAGCTGTGTTATTTCTTCTTTTTCTTATTCGTCTTTATGCTGTGACATTGTATTGACGATGAGGACTTTTTCTTACCACTGTTTTCTTTGTGATGGGGGGGGGTACTTTCATTTATGACATGGTCAAGTATGTAGGTCTGTGACGATGTCGTCGACTCAGGCAAAGAAAAGAGTAGACACTGGGATGTCAAATAATCTATATTGTGAATGGCAGTTTCATTTTACATTGGAATGTGTTTCAAATTTGCCTGTGAAATGTATCAGAATTTCCTTCAATTTCATAATGTGTGTGAACAGGGTTTAAGCTCTGCTCTCATGGTCACTTGAAGCACTACTTGACTTATGGACACTTAACGAAAGAGAATTAAAAGTTTTGATACTTAAGCCACGAGGGTAGTCCGAAAAGTTCTGTACACAATTGAAGTAATTAATTACGTTTTCAAGTACAATCGGGAATGTTTTATATCTCGACTTTTATGTAATCTTCCATGGACTCTGATTCAAAATAAGTCGTTCCGATAAAAATATAATAAAATAAATATAATAAAAATAAAAATCATAAATAACACCGTGTTACAAAAATTAGATTTTTTTCTGTCCTATGCACCAAATGCACATATTCGGAAAGAGGTGAAGAAATAAAAATACACGTGTATCGGCGATTTTCATGTACACGTCAGAATTTTTTTTTTTAAGTTTGAAGTATGAATCTCGTAGTGGCCTGTGTGAAAGCCTTTGGACCGATTTTTAACCCTTTTTCAGTGATCCAATGGAGCTGTTTTTTTTGCAGGCAGACTCGTGGAAATGTCTGTATCACGTCAAATTTTTTAAAAACAATTTTTATCAATTCTCAGATTTTGCCCAATTTTTATTATTTTTGAAAAAAAAAATATTTTTTTCACTTTTTTTTTTTTTTTTTTTTTTTTTTTTTTTATTTAGTATAATTTTATTATTTCAAGAAAAGATTACAATGGTATGTGGCCTCAGCGCCCTTAAGGCATTATAGAGGCTAGTCGACAACAATATGGTAATAATAAAATAATATCCAAAAAAAAAATAAAATAAATAAATTCAAAGTTATAATGGTAATAATTCAAAAAATGTTATTAAAACGTTATTTAAAATTTAGTTATACGAAATTAATGTTAGATAAGAAGCATTTCAATATTTTGCAATAAATATTCTTTAAGTTTACTTTTAAAAATCGATATTGCATTTATATCCTTTAAAATCTGTGGCAAGTTGTTATATTCAACGCTACCCATGTGCTCTATTCTCTGTTTGGTTGTCTCTAAACGACATCTTGATACAACTAAATTTTGATGATTTCTGGTGTTAAAATTATGTTGTATTCTGCTTAATCTTATACTGTGGTGACCGATGTTATTTATTACTTTAAAAACATACGTTAACATACGTACATAACTTGAAGAGACTCCAAATTTTTAAACTACTTAAGCGTTACGAAAAACAATGTTTTTTGAACTGAAACATTAAAAAAAACGATAACCATTTAAAAAAAAAAAAAATAGGAAAATATGAGAATTGATAAAAATCTATTTTTGACGCGATACAGACATTTCCACGAGTCTGCCTGCAAAAAATCAGCTCCATTGGATCACTGAAAAAGGGTTAAAAATCGGTCCAAAGGCTTTCAAACAGGCAACCACGAGCTTCAGACTTCAAACTTAAAAAAAAAATTCTGACGTGTACATGAAAATCGCCGATACACGTGTATTTTTATTTGTTATCCCCTTTCCGTATTTTTTCGAATAAGACTCATAATGGCTACGGTCCCTCGTATTCCTAAATGTAAAACACATTTTCATAAATTCCTTGTAAAAATGGATCTTACTTTTCCACTTATATCCGGCATATGCAGAATTTTTTGTTTAGCTCTTCTTTTTAGGTAATTCCAACGAGAAGATGTCTGCCTCTATTGAGTAACCGTTTTTTTTTTAAATCCTAGTCACTCTGACATGTTGAAGGCAGCTTTTCCTGATCGGTAAAGACATATTAATTAATTATTATTCGCTGTTTAAATACCCTACGGCGTATATTTCAGGAATGGTTCACAAACTTTACAGATTTCCAAACTTTATCGTAAACCCTTTTTGTGTGTGTTGGCATTGACGTAGGTCTCAAGGATAACAACAGCTCACCTTTCTCACACAGGCACACATTGGTTTGCCAAAGCCGGTTATTAAAAGGGAAAAAGCTTTTGCCTTGACTATAAACCAGCTAAAACACAAAAGCATGTAGTGAACAAATTCCAGCTCATTTTGAGATTGTAAATATAACGCTCTCTTTAACGTTCGGTCTCCCTTCTCTCTTCACAGCAAGTTGTGGTGGGAGTTCTCCGTTCAAAATACTCCATTGTTTCACTCAATTACATTGCGGGGCAGCGTAAGAGAACAAAAGCGCAAAGTCAAAGGAAATGTAGCATTTGGGAGAAATTTGAAGAGTATTTCTATCTATGGTATTTGTTATTGCTTAGCACAATTTTGCAGTCATATCCCAACTATAACAAAGAGTTTTCCCGTGCATTGTTATTTCGAAAGTGAACAGCTGTTTCTCATATTTTTCCAATATATTTGAAGGATTAAAGGATGAAAGAGAAATTCACATGTCTATCACATGTGCCAATTTTACTTCCTATTTGTTCTTTTATAATTTTTTTAGGAAAATGAAAATGTTTTACTGTACGTATGGTGTTATTTCAATGCATAGACATAGTTTATGTCTTTTGCAATGAATCGTCGTATAAGTCAGAAACAGTTTGTGTTGGCATACCTTAGTACTTTAAGTAAAGTACATTTTGGGAATATGTTGCAAATGTTTCTAACAGAAACACATGAAGGGTACATCAGGGTGATCAACGTAATTTTGAAAGCTTATAGTATTTTTTGAGAATTTTTTCAGGTTTTTTTTGGAAAATGTTTAGATTTTCACAAGAAAATTTTGTTCAGCGATGAAGCTCACTTTTAGTTGAAACGGAATGTTAATAAATTAAATTGTCGCATTTCGAGTAATGCAAATCCACAAGACATTGTTGAGACGCCGTTTCATTCTCAACAAGTCCGTATTTGGTGAGCTCTATGGGCAGAAGAAACCTTTGGTCCATATTTCTTCAGTAATGAACCGGGCCATAATGTTACCGTGAAAGGGGAAACGGTATATAGCCCTGATTAATAACTTCTTCATGACTGAATTGGAGAATGTTGGTGTGGACGACTTTTGGTTACAAGAAGACGGCGCTACCTGCCTAAGAGCCAATGAAACAATCATTTTAGTGTAGACAACTTTTGTTGAGCGTATTAACCCGCGTCGTTGAACTGTGGCGTGGCTGATATCTGTTGAGTGACCCGGAAACGTATTGTGTAAATATTTTTAAAAACATTGGCAAATGTACATTAAAGTAACGAATGAAAAACAAAACCAGCAATAAACACTTGGAAACGGTGCCGAGAGTTACAAGCAAATTTATTCTTTTATTTCTTTTTTTTAAGATTCTTATAATTTATGACCGCATTTCAGTTGTTTCTTAAGTATTTGGAAACAGCAGAACTTTCGTTTTGCCTTGTCTTCCTATTATCTACCGCAATTTCACGTTCATCTCCTTTATCCACCCCATTGTGCTCTTCGCATCGCTAATTTTGCGGTCAATTTGAGTTTCGTTATTAAAAATCTTTTGTAAAACTGATGAATCTTATGTGACTGTTTCAAAAGTACTTGAGAAGTCCGACATCAAAAAAGAAAAAGAGAGAAAAATACGATTTAATAACTTAGTCTAGAGATAACAGTGACTGATTGGGTTGGGGCAGCGATATTATTAGCCACAAAAATGCATTAAAAAGTCATAAAACTACGTTTGATGGAATGAGTGCGGCAACTCAATTGTAGTGGTTAAGTTTTAGTTTCTTTTTCTTAGATAACAATTCGCTTATTCAGCAAGTTGCAAATAGAGGAGGGAGACAAATAAATCGCAAGATTGAAAGCAGTTTGAAAAGTTTGTGACTTTTTATACCCTCACCCTACGGGTAGGAGGGTATATATCATTTGATACGACCCAAAAGTGTAACACCTAGAAATATTCACATTAGACCTCAGGTGTCTTTGAACCAAATTCGATTCATGACTTTCTGAAACGTTTGAGCCATGTCCGTCTGTCCGTCTGTCCGTCTGTCCGTCTGTCCGTCCGTCCGTCTGTCTGTCCTGCTGGTACGCACGATAACTTTCGAAAGAGTTAAACGATCACTCTGAAATTTGGCATGGCTTAATATTTTCCCAAAACTGCTTATGGGATTGCATATGGGCTATATGGCCACACCCCTTCGGGTACCTCCCATACAAATCTGCTATTTCGCCCACTTTAGTAAACGTGTAATAATATCAATATGCCCACTCCGATCTTGGCAAAAATCAGTATTTAGTAAAAGTATAACTGAACAAAGTTTCTGACAAAAACTTGGAAGTCTGGCAACTCCCCTTCTGGTACCTCCCATACAAATGTACCATCCCGCCTACCTTAGAAATCGTGTAGTAACACCAATATGACCAACGCGATCTTGCCCAAATTCTGTATTTAGTAAACCTATAGCTAGACAAAGTTTTGGACAAAAAGTTGGAAGTCTGGCAACTCCCCTTCTGGTACCTCCCATACAAATGTACCATCCCGCCCCTGATAAACCGTCTAATACTATCAGTATGACCAACGCTATCTTGCCCACATTTTGTACTCAGTAAACCTATAACTATACAAAGTTTTGGACAAAAACTTGGAAGTATGGCAACTCCCCTTCTGGTACCTCCCATACAAATGTACCATCCCGCCCCTGATAAACCGTCTAATACTATCAGTATGAAAAACGCTATCTTGCCCAAATTTTGTACTTAGTAAACCTATAGCTATTCAAAGTTTTGGACAAAAACTTGGAAGTCTGGCAACTCCCCTTCTGCTACCTCCCATACAAATGTACCATCCCGCCCTTGATAAACCGTCTAATACTATCAGTATAACCAACGCTATCTTGCCCACATTTTGTATTTAGTACAGTTATAGCTAGACAAAGTTTTGGACAAAAACTTGGAAGTCTGGCAACTCCCCTTCTGGTACCTCCCATACAAATGTATCATCTCGCCCCTGATAAACCGTCTAATACTATCAGTATGACCAAAGATATCTTGCCCAAATTTTGTATTTAGTAAATCTATAGCTAGACAAAGTTTTGGACAAAAACTTGGAAGTCTGGCAACTCCCCTTCTGGTACCTCCCATACAAATGTACCGTCCCGCCTACCTTAGAAATCGTGTAGTAACACCAATATGACCAACGCGATCTTGACCAAATTCTGTATTTAGTAAACCTATAGCTAGACAAAGTTTTGGACAAAAACTTGGAAGTCTGGCAACTCCCCTTCTGGTACCTCCCATACAAATGTACCGTCCCGCCTACCTTAGAAATCGTGTAGTAACACCAATAGGACCAACGCGATCTTGACCAAATTCTGTATTTAGTAAACCTATTGCTAGACAAAGTTTTGGACAAAAACTTGGAAGTCTGGCAACTCCCCTTCTGGTACCTCCCATACAAATGTACCGTCCCGCCTACCTTAGAAATCGTGTAGTAACACCAATATGACCAACGCGATCTTGACCAAATTCTGTATTTAGTAAACCTATAGCTAGACAAAGTTTTGGACAAAAACTTGGAAGTCTGGCAACTCCCCTTCTGGTACCTCCCATACAAATGTACCATCCAATATTTATACCCTCACCCTACGGGTAGGAGGGTATATATCATTTGATACGACCCAAAAGTGTAACACCTAGAAATATTCACATTAGACCTCAGGTGTCTTTGAACCAAATTCGATTCATGACTTTCTGAAACGTTTGAGCCATGTCCGTCTGTCCGTCTGTCCGTCTGTCCGTCCGTCCGTCTGTCTGTCCTGCTGGTACGCACGATAACTTTCGAAAGAGTTAAACGATCACTCTGAAATTTGGCATGGCTTAATATTTTCCCAAAACTGCTTATGGGATTGCATATGGGCTATATGGCCACACCCCTTCGGGTACCTCCCATACAAATCTGCTATTTCGCCCACTTTAGTAAACGTGTAATAATATCAATATGCCCACTCCGATCTTGGCAAAAATCCGTATTTAGTAAAAGTATAACTGAACAAAGTTTCTGACAAAAACTTGGAAGTCTGGCAACTCCCCTTCTGGTACCTCCCATACAAATGTACCATCCCGCCTACCTTAGAAATCGTGTAGTAACACCAATATGACCAACGCGATCTTGCCCAAATTCTGTATTTAGTAAACCTATAGCTAGACAAAGTTTTGGACAAAAAGTTGGAAGTCTGGCAACTCCCCTTCTGGTACCTCCCATACAAATGTACCATCCCGCCCCTGATAAACCGTCTAATACTATCAGTATGAAAAACGCTATCTTGCCCAAATTTTGTACTTAGTAAACCTATAGCTATTCAAAGTTTTGGACAAAAACTTGGAAGTCTGGCAACTCCCCTTCTGCTACCTCCCATACAAATGTTCCATCCCGCCCTTGATAAACCGTCTAATACTATCAGTATAACCAACGCTATCTTGCCCACATTTTGTATTTAGTACAGTTATAGCTAGACAAAGTTTTGGACAAAAACTTGGAAGTCTGGCAACTCCCCTTCTGGTACCTCCCATACAAATGTATCATCTCGCCCCTGATAAACCGTCTAATACTATCAGTATGACCAAAGATATCTTGCCCAAATTTTGTATTTAGTAAATCTATAGCTAGACAAAGTTTTGGACAAAAACTTGGAAGTCTGGCAACTCCCCTTCTGGTACCTCCCATACAAATGTACCGTCCCGCCTACCTTAGAAATCGTGTAGTAACACCAATATGACCAACGCGATCTTGACCAAATTCTGTATTTAGTAAACCTATAGCTAGACAAAGTTTTGGACAAAAACTTGGAAGTCTGGCAACTCCCCTTCTGGTACCTCCCATACAAATGTACCATCCAATATTTTTCTATAGCATTCGGTATTTTAGGTTGCTATTCTGACTTTTCATCAGATGTTACATCAAATGATGGTAGCTACGGTCACTTTTGACTTTCCGATACTTATGAGTATGAGACTTGTATGTTTTTACTGAGGGTGAGGGTATATATAAGTCGGTTTACCCGACTGCAACTTTTCCACTGGTTTTATTTTATTTTAATAGTCGAATGCAGGAATATTTTTTTATTATTAAATATTAAAAATATACCAACTGAGAGTAATACAAAAAAAATTATCTCATTGATTGTGTTGGCGACTAGAACACACTCGGGTTCTTATTACACATTCACCAGAAGAAGTCGGCTATTGTGTCTATTCCATGGTCTCTGATGTCATGAGATGGTTCGTCCACGGCTATGAAACTGAGCAATAACTCTTTTGTATAGCGGTTGTTCGTCAACAAACACGATTGTTTATATCGAGCCCTTACCGTGATAAAGTCGGAAGCGTCATTTTTTTCGACACTAATTTTTTTAAGAAATTGGATAGATCGAAAACCCAAATTATTATTTTATTCTATGACATTTGACAAATAGAAACTACGCCATTACTTAAAATGGGTCGTCGTGAAGCACCTTGTCGGACCGCAATATAGAAATTAGTGGAAAAATTCGAGCTATTGGGAGAAGTCAGTAATGTGTAGAATAAAATCCGTGCACGTTCAAGAACAACTGAGAATATTGTTGCTGTAGTCCAAAGTGTTGAAGAAAACCCAGGATTGGCCATTATTTATCGTCCTTTTGGAATTAGGCTTTCCACAAACGTCATTACAAACGTCATAAATTTCAGTAAACACAAGAACTCAAGCCGGCCGATCATCAACAACGTCGTGTCTTTGCTGATTGAGTCCTTGATATGCATGAAAATGATCTGGAATTCCATCGAAACATAATCTTGGCTGATGAGGCCCATTTCCACTTCGGTGGCTACGTCAACAAGCAAAATTGTCGCATCTGGGGCTCGGAAACCCCAAAAGTTACTGTTGAGAAGCCACTCCATCCTCAACGTGTGACTGTTTGGTGCGGTTTATGGTCCAGCGTGGCCATTGGACCTTACTTTTTCGAAAATGAGTTTGGCTCAACAGTTTTTTTTTTTGAAGGCCAACACTCAGGGGATGCCTCCTATAAATGCAGTGCATTGTGTTAGCGGAAGGGAGTTAGGTTATCGGAAGGGGGAAAGAGGGAGTAGTGTTTGTTGTGTAAATGTCACAACTGGCAGGAAACACATTTGATGGAAGATTATTCAACATAAGAACGGTTCGGCTAAAGATCCAATTTTCTCTATAGTGCGTCGTCCCGTCAACCCTCCAATTTCACAATGAACGATTGAGAGTCCCTGGAAAGCCGCGTATTCCGGCTAAATGTTCTAACTTAAGGGACCGGACAACGTGTTATCTCTCGACGAGGTGATCACAATTGCCCACCGAGATCATGTGACTTAACACCTTGCGACTTCTTCCTTTGGGGCCACGTGAAAAATAAGGTCTACGCCAACAGCCCAGCGTCGATGCAAGATTTGGTTATGGAAAATTTCATGAAAAGGATATGGTCCTGTAAGCATGGTCGTGGTGGCCATTTGGCTGATGTTGTTTTTCATTATTAATGGCACACCTTCCTCTTTATTATGAAATTAACATCGGATCATTTATCTCAAAAAATTCAATTTTTCTTTGGATAAGAAAATAACACCTTATTGGAAAACTATGGAAAACTATTGATGAAGATACTGCGAGTATACAAATGTTTCATACGCAGTGAAGGTTGGAAAACGAAGGCATACATAACACCGTGTTACAAAAAAAAGATTTTTTGCTGTCCTATGAACCAAATGCACATATTCGGAAAGGGGATAAAAATAAAAATACACGTGTATCCGCCATTTTCATGTACACGTCAGAATTTTTTATTTTAAGTTTGAAGTATGAATCTCGTAGTGGCCTGTGTGAAAGCCTTTCGACCGATTTTTAACCCTTTTTCAGTGATCCAATCGAGCTGATTTTTGGCAGGCAGACTCGTGGAAATGTCTGTATCACGTCAAATTTTTTAAAAACAATTTTTATCAATTCTCAGATTTTCCCCAATTTTAATTATTTTTGAAAAAAAAAATATTTTTTTCACTTTTCTTAGCATAACTTGAAGAGACTCCAAATTTTTAAACTACTTAAGCGTTACGAAAAAAAAATGTTTTTTGAACTAAAACTTTAAAAAAAAACGATAACCATTTTAAAAAAAAAATTTAGGAAAATCTGAGAATCTATCTTTTTAAAATTTTTTTTTAAAAAATTTGACGTTATACAGACATTTCAACGAGTCTGCCTGCAAAAAATCAGCTCGATTGGATCACTGAAAAAGGTTTAAAAAACGGTCCAAAGGCTTTCACACAGGCCACTACGAGCTTCATACTTCAAACTTAAAAAAAAAAAATTCTTACGTGTACATGAAAATTGCCGATACGCGTGTATTTTTATTTTGTATCCCCTTTCCGAAAAAGTAAATTTGGTTCATAGGACAGAATGTGTGTAATACGGTGTAAGCGTTAGCAGTTAACAAACGTTTTTGTATATTTCACAGGAAATTTTTAAATTATGTAGTACTCCATTTGCTGGAATAAATTTTATAAAATTTTATTTTTTTTTTTAAAAAACCAAACTGCGTTACTCTTCACAGAATCATTTCTTCATTTGCTAATAGTAGACTCAACGCAAGGGGTGATATTCAGTTTCATTGTGTTAATGGTCTACGATCGCTTCAGAAGCGTTTAGATTAATGTGTGACCAAAAAAAAATGGCAAATCTACACTACACAACGGCAAATCATATTATTTATGCATACAACAACAAAAACGGTACAACAATAAACGGAAATGCCATAAAGTGCATCATGGCATAAAAATGCAACAATGATTTACGGATACAAAACAATTGCAACGACAATAACAATTGTACCAGCAACACGGCCAGTTGTGGTAGAAGCAACGACAATAAAGAACGTATACATTTAATGGGTACTCTCTGGCAATCCGCATGATTGCACTTCATGTTTAAAGTATTTTTGTTCTCTCTCTCTCTCTGCAATATGAAACAACACAAAAAACTATTTCATGTGTGACACTGTGGGTGCGTGATTCGACGTTGTTATCCAGCGGCAATTAAAAGGAACTGCACAGGTTACAGGTCGAGAGGACTTTAGGTACTCCACAGACATAATACAGACACAATATTTAAAGGGATTCCAAGGGATGGCATGGCGAAGGCCCATCAACTAAAGAAAATGTCATTAAAGAATTGCCCTCTACTATAGACGAAGACCATACAGAGGGTAGACGTTGCAAGTCGTTTTCTGATGCATTAGTTCGGAGCGCACTACAGATGTCGGTAATACGCATGACCACATTGGACAGTTTCACAAAGGAGACAAGAGGGAATTCTTTTTTTTTATGCTAACAATTTATACATACGCCCTCGTTTGGAAATAGTTGGCAAACGACCTAGGGCGTCTGTGTATTAAATGATCTTTGGCATTGAATGAAGTATATTAAATTATGGTCACTTGAAATCTTGAGCCTGTTCATATAGAGTGCAGGCATTCCAAGGGGTTTGCTGAATATTTTTTTTTTCTTCTTTTTTTTTTTTTTCTACGAAAAAAATTGAATTTTCCCTGAAAACCTGTCAAATTGTGCTCTGCTAATTACCGACATCTAGAGTTGAACTGATAACTCTGCAATCTACGTTTGGAACTATCTTTTTTCCTCGTAGTTGGTGGGGTTTTGTTAGAAATGCCTGCGGCGTATGAATGTATTTTTGGTAATATGAAATTAAAATGTAAGCAATTTCTAATGCGCAATAGGAACAATTTCATCGAAATTTGAAAATAAAAACCTAAAAGCAAAAATTATAAAAAATTCTTCCCCTTAAAAAAAACGATAACCATTTAAAAAAAAAAATTTAGGAAAATGTATTTTTATTTTGTACCCCTTTCCGAAAAAGTAAATTTGGTTCATAGGACAGAATGTGTGTAACACGATGTAATATATCAAAATTAATCGTAAATAAAACACATAATATATTTTTTTTCATGACATTTCATTTTTGTTATTGTTCAGAATTGAACATGAGTCTTTTTCTCTTTCCCTTTGTATGTACAGGCGATAGGGTTATGACACTTCAAGTGTGTCACTATCAGCAGCCTGAGCTGCACTCGCGTATACATGCAATTGGAAATCGACGATCGAACCCTTCAAGTGGTTCACTATAAATAGCATAAGCCACACACACACGCACATTCAGTCGATTGAATATCGATATTCTAATACTGCATGGGAATGTAATGCGCAGATGTTTGCGTCTGTTCAATCTTTATGTATTCTTGGAAACTGTATTAGTCTGTAGTGTATTTGTATAAATGTATATAGTTTATTGCTTCTTTGTTTAGGAGCATTCGATGTATGTGGAATATGTACTGCCAGTGTCATGTACTAGACGTATTGTCAAATTCTGTATTATTTAAGTGAGTGTTTCGATTTGGATAATAAAATCAGTGTCTTACAAGCACTCAACAAGTAAAGACTTTTAGTTCGGATTAGCTCTTTACATTTGGTTCTTCTAACCGGATTAATGTCTTTACAGTTATAAAGTTTGAACGCGAGGTGTTGCAAGCATTGATTATTTTGAAGTAATTTTGTACCACTTTTTGCCACATATATGGGGCGGTAACTCAGCCATAACTTGTGTTCTAACGAATGTTGGTTCTTAAGTGCTCAAGAGTTAAAGGTGTATCTGCATAAACACGGTCTTTCGCGTAGCCCCACAAAATAAAGTATAATAGTGTCAAATCGCATGATCTTGACACCACGAGGAGAAATAACGCGGCCAGAAAATGTATCTTGCCATATTTGCTCGAGTTGTGTGTCATGTGGCTCCGTCTTGTTGAAACCACATATTCTCCAAGTCGTATTCTTCAATAGCAGGCAAACAAAAAACGTCTGTTATCATACGACCATAATGCTCCGAATTAACGGTGACAGTCGTTTCCTCGTCGTTTTCGAAGAAGTAAGGTCCAATCACACCTTCGGACCAAAGAGCTCACCAAAAAGTGACTTTTGTGGATGTAATGACCGCTCTTCAATTACTAGATAATTCTCAGAACCCCAAATACGACAATTTTGTTTATTGACATACCCACCGAGTGAGAAATGTGCTTCATAAACATAAACCAGTATCTTCCCTTAAAGCAGGATATGTGGCTGTGCCAGAAAAACCAATTTTGTTGTAGGTTTTAATAATTTTTACGCGTTATGTGATAGTTAAGCAATCCATTTTCGTTAATGTCAGACTTCCAACTGAAAATAACAAATATTGGTTTAAAAACTTAGTTTGACAGATGTCGAATTCCAGCCCTATACTTTTGAAACCACGAAATGGACAGCGCTTTATAACCAATTGTCCGGTTTTTAATAAGACCTCAAAATAATCAATCACTCCTTGCCTACAACCACTTTTTCACAGAACTTATGGACAGCCCTTTATAACCAATTGTCCGGTTTTTAATAAGACCTCAAAATAATCAATCACTCCTTGCCTACAACCACTTTTTCACAGAACTTACAAACATTTGGCCAATGACATTTTTTTTCAGGGCCACTGTGCATTGGGGTTTATTAGGATTTTCGCCAGAATTCAATATTTTTGGTAAAATGTGACAAGAACATTTTGTTTCTTTATAAATTATTCTTAGAAATTATCGTATATGTCGTTTTGCTATTTGTTTTGTTGACTTTTTTCTCCCATACAAAAAGTGGTCTATCGATTTGAGCGAGCGAGGGATTTATTTTAGACCCAAGGTTTCTTTGTAATATTCTCACTGCAGATTATAATTTTTTCTATTTGCTTTGCTCGATGTTTGACAATAAAAAGCCAAACCATAGCATCATAACTTTTAAAACTTGAATGAAAGAGTAAAAAAGTATCCAACAAATTACTAATTATTCATTAATCTAATCATGGAATATGGAATATTATTTAATTTATTTTGTATTTATAATTCTCGAAGAAGTACTAATGGATAGTGGTAAAGTCCAATACAAATTAACCCAATGAAATCCAATTATTATTTCATTAGAGCGAGCATTTATTTAATTTCAGTCCATGTTTTGTTTGCTTTTATATATTTATGTAAATGTTTATGTTTGTAGCTTTTTTCGTTCTATGTTTTAAGGTCAAAAATAAAATTTCAAAAAATTAAAATTCAATGGCCAAAAACTGTGAAACTCCGTTCTTTACCAATCTCCAAAATCTCCCTTTACTGCTTCTCCGCTTCGGCTGGCACAATCTCAGCTGTTAACAGTTTAAAAATACTGCCTAGCCAAACGCCTTTTTGTCGACTGATCGCCGTCTGCTAGATGTCGTCGCTTCGTGTAAATTAAAACCCTCACAAAAAAGGGTATGTTGTATTTATTTCTTTTTCGATTTGAATTTTTCATTCCTGATATTAATCAGTGCTGCTGCGTTGAAGAAGAGAGAGAGAGAGATCATGTTTGTCTCAGTGTTTATGTAGTTGGAAGAAAATAATATTGACTGAAATGACTTTAGTGAGATGGATATAATGGGGCGTATGAGTAATGGACGTAGTGCGAGAATACAAATTCGTCATTACTCATACGCAGTGGAGGCAGGAAAACGAATTGTTATGACTAAATGCCTCCTGATATTAACAAATGCCTGCTTCTATTTCAAAGTCGATTTATATGAAATCTAAATAGAATATGTGTTAAGGTGACCACATTCATATATCCTGACCAGAAATCCAAAATGACCTAACCAGCATTTTCATAACATTACAGGAGGAGCAAAAATCTAAACAATCTTGTTGTCACTTCGTTTGAAAAATTCGCCTATAAAATTGTCACGTTTGGATAGTGGAGTGTAAAATTTTGCAGAGACATACATTTTAGATCATTTAACCGGAATCAATCAAAAACTCGTTTTTTTTTGTTTTGGATGTCTTGTCTTAGTATTCAATTTCTGGAAATTTTATGAATTTCCAATCTGGTGTTTGAAAATTTAGGATTTCGGATGAGATTTCTTGGAATTTATCTAATTTCCGATCCGCAATAATTTTATGAGGAACTGTGTCGCATGTCATCTGGGACGATTTTTCCCGTTCGGGGCAAACCTGGGCAGTCAATTTCTGGAAATTTCTCGAATTTCCAATCTGGTGTTTGATAATTTTGGATTTGAGCTGAGATTTCTTGGAATTTATCTAATTTCCAATCTGCAATAATTTTATGAGGAACTGTGTCGCATGTCATCTGGAACTTTTTCCCCCATTCGCCAAACCAGGGCAAACCTCGGAGATCACCAGATGATTCTTACTCTGATAAATTCTTTTCATCTTCGGATTTTGTTTAACAAAAATCAGAACATACAGAAAGTTTCCAATATTTGCGCCAGTGACTTTCATAGAAAATCCATTTCGTCTGTAACTTTTATTTATCTGAGCTGTACAAGCTCTGCCATGACATGACCAGCAGTTCGATTGACTACAGAACTTTGCCAGCTATTAAAGATGTGAAGGGGGGCCAAGTGGAACAGGATATAAAAATCCATTGATTCACGAACTGAAGAGAGCACACACACAAGAAAAACCTTCTTGAAGAACATTTTTTTAACAAGCAGAAAGATTTTCATTTTGTTGCATTTTTTCCGATTGTCGTTGTTAGTTCAATATGCTGTTGTCGCTGCAATTGTTGTTGTTTGAAACACAATCTGTGCTTAGAAGTGTCGTATTTGAATAAAAATACTCGCAGTGGCACTTTTCGAACGGAAAAGGAGATTGCATGCTAAATAAAAACGCCCCCGGTGATCTATTGAACATACATGTAGCTGTTGTATGTTCTGTACACACGCACACACACACACACACAGTATGTCATCATACAGGGGATATCTGGGAGTAACAAAAAATAAAAATCACATAATACTGCCCTCTTTCGTGCAAATGTATGCACTGGTCATTGTTAAATTGTTTTGATAGCACAGCCTAGTTCACCATGAATTTATGTACATATATCTTCGTACGTATGGAGACATCCGGCTCCGTAGAAAACATCGATTCCCACCCCGTCGAACCGTAACCAGCAACTAACTGCATGTCGATTTCAGGGTAAGTGAGATCTTCCGGATGCCAGTATTTGTCATGTCGTTTATTTACTCAATGACAAGTTTGCTTCCAGTGTTCTTTTTTTCCGCGCTTTCTAAGCTTACACAGTTTGTGAACATAAAAAATGGTTTCATTCGATATCTTCTCACCGTGTCCGGGATGCGATGGCTGTGGCGTATAGAACGATATGACCTTAATATTGTTCTGCTGTTGCTTTCGCCAGTTTTTTTTTCAGGTGCTGTGTCTGTTGGTGATTTCTATGTCATTATCAGGTGAAGCGAACATGGAAATAGTGTCCAGGAACCGCCGTGTATTTTTTTTACCAGATCCATATGTACCGCCTTTCTATGACAACACAAGAAATAGGAGATGATGTGCCAAGGAACATTTTCGAACATTTTTTCTTTTAACAGTTAAAAGTTACTGTGTATTCATTTAAAATTGTCATAGCCAGAACCCGAGTTTAGTTAAATACGAACAGTGTGTGTATTTTTATAACTGACTAAGGCTGAGGGGATGCCGCCCTTAAAAATGCAATGCACTATGTTCGCGAAAGGACATAATGGCATAGGAATTGGAATTGGAAGAGGAATTTGATAATATTCTTGTATAAGCAAGAATATTTTCTGGAAGATTATTTCACAGACGACCAGTTCGGCAGAACAACGAATTCCCTCTATAATTCTTCGTGCGGTCAATCGGTCAAACGACAATGAACAGATGAAAGACCCTCGATAGCCGCGTATTCCGGCTAAATGTTCTAATGTCAGGGACAAAACGATGGATATCCGAAGAACAGATATCGTTAAATGTCTATAGAATAGCGATACCCACATTCCGTTGATGATATAGGGAGACAGTAGAGTTGGAAACCCCTTCTGTCCCCTATCAACACCAACGCTCTCCATTGTACACGGACCAGAAGCTGCAAGACTGTTTGGTCGGTTTATGGTCCGGCGGAGTCATTGGACCTTACTTTTTTGAAAAAAAGATGAATAATGATTTTTTTTGGTCGGAGTTGGACGATATTGATCTGGACAACGTTTAATTTCAACAAGACGGCGCTACGGGCCACAGAAGCAACGAAACCATTGCTCTTTTACAGGAAAAGTTTCCGGAGAGGTGATCACAATTGGCCACCGAGATCTTGTGATTTAACACCTTGCGACTTCTTCCTTTGGGGCCACGTGAAAGATAAGCTCTACGCCAACAGCCCAGTGTCGATTCAATACCTTAACGATATAATTCGTGAGGCTATCGAGGACATAGGGCAGCCCCTTGGGGTTTGGTTATGGATAATTTCATGAAAAGGATTTGGCTCAAGTGGTTTTTCATTATTAATGGCATATGGAAAAAACAACCGATCATGTATCTCAAAAAATTTAATTTTTCTTTGAATACCAAAATAACACCTCTTGTTGCAAGCCCCTGCATATGAATGCGTTGCATGTGAGACAGATCTCTGTGTGTATGAAAATATTCAATTTGTGTTTTTGTAATCATCTACATAAGTGTATGTTTAATTTACACTTGTGCCTAAGGAAAGCATTTAATTGTGTTCACGTTTACATTTACTTCATTGATTGGAATGTAGAAATGTTAGTTGGGCTTATTCAGACTGGGGATATAACGAAGTTCGCTTTCGCATATGGGCAAGTCACACGAACAGTCTACCAAAACAAATTTTTTTTTTCACAAAAGTTTTTTTTTTTCAACAAAATTTTTTTTTTTCAAGAAAAAAATTTTTTTTGAACAAAATTTTTGTTTTTAACAAAAATTTTTTTTTCAACAATTTTTTTTTTCCACAAAATTTTTTTTTTCAACAACATTTTTTTTCCATATTTCAACGGGCGCCATAGGCGCATTACAACTTACTAGTATTTAAATATTTTACTAAAAAAAAAATACACATTTTTTTTTTTTTTTTAAATTTATGTTTTTTTTTATTTTTATGTAAGTGGCAAAATGTAATGTGCGTCACAATGGGTTCAGGGCTATTGATAAAAAATTACAAATATTTTTTTTTTCAATTCATCTTTCTTATTGGTATTTCGTTTTGTATGCCTTAACCTTCTTCATACTTCCATTTTTTGTAGCGTACGTCACAATTATTGGTGATTAATTGTTTTGCAACTTATACCTGTTGTTTCGAAGGAACACTAATTTCCCACTAAACACGATGTAAAGGGTGTTTTTTATTGGGGTATAGAACTTTAAATTGGCATCACTTTTTTAACTGGCGGCCATTTTGTCAGCTGTCAAGTGATTAATATTTAGTTTGGTTTGCCATTTCATCATGAACAGGTTGACAAAAGAACAACGCTTGCAAATCGTGCAAATTTATTTCGAAAGTAATGGTTCAGTTCGCGAAGTTCACCGCAAGCTCCGTCCATTTTATGCCATTACATCCACAAAAACTGACTGTTTGGTGTGCTCTATGGGCTGGTGGAGTCATTGGGCCATACTTCTTCCGAAATAATGCTGGAGAGTCAGTTACCGTTAATGGAGACTGGTATAGAGCCATGATAACCGACTATTTTGTTCCCGAATTGGATGGCATGAATGTGGATGAGTTGTGGTTCCAACAAGTGGTTGAAAATTGGACCTGTAGAATTGGCTTTATTCGAGCCAGCAGCGGCGGCCACATGCCCGAAATCATATTTAAGAATTAATGGCATAAAATTATCCTTCCAATAAAGCCAAATTGATGGACATTATGTTTTATTTCAATTCGAAGTACCTCAATAAAAAACACCCTTTATAAGTTGAAGGTTGCGAATGCGAATTTTTTGCATCATTTTGAATAGACCCTTTCGCAGAATACATTTTTGGAATATTTGCCTTTGCGCTCACTTTCGCAAACAAAATTTCAGTATTCGCTTTCTTGTTTAAAAAAAATTACTGCATTTATGACGAAGTTCCGCTTTCGCATCTGAGAATTTTTCGCATTCGCAATATTGTATATTTCAGTATTCTCTTTCGCTAAACACACATTCGCTACATCCCTAATTTAGACGAGTCTCGTGTGCATATTTGTCGTACTTTAATACCGTTTTTCGTCTTGTGATTAATGTCGACACTGAGTCATGTTTCAGGCCTTCCCAGAGTTCCAATATGCATTCAGCATAAACTCCTCGAGAAGGTAACTATTGAGAAAAACTTCCTTTCAACAGTTTATACTCTGAAGAAAAGATGTGAACATTCATAAAAAAAAAAAATATTCAAATTATTGTGAAATGCAAACGCAAGGATTGTGTTCATATTTTGGTCCGACAAGTCCTATTTTCTTCACTGGTTACATCTACGGCAAATATGAACATCAGTTTGTTAATGGTGCTGCATTAGTATGGACAATTAGATAGATGTTTGTATCCAAACAAAGGCCGGACTAGTGGTTTCTCTTTAAGCTCTATTAAATATTTGACCCAAAGCAAAACCGCCAACTCTCTCACGTTGCACTGCACTGTAACAGCGAGTTTTTATACTCGAATTCGTCTGACCTTTTCGCAGAAGGGACAGGATATCATTTGGAGGGTGTACTGACAATTTTCTCAACAATTTTCATTTTCCAATAAAAAAGTGTACACATATTTATTTATTCTCCTTTCCAGACTGGCCGTATGTCTGTGTCCGAGCGTACTTGTATTGCATAATTTGTGTTGTTGTTTTAAATTGCCATGGTGACATGCGGCAAATGTGTTGTTGTTGTCATATTGCGACTGGTGTTTAATGTCATTGATCGAAATGAATGGGAATACCAACAATGGAATACGTTTATCTGCCGAAATATTCAGGTTAAAATTGTGTAATACAATACCGACTGACGGGCAGTCGATGTTGATGGTGATGGCAACATTTGTCGCCGTGTACTGTTCTCGGTACTGATGATGTTGTTGCTACTGCTGCTGCTGTTGGCATGGTTTGGCCATAAAGTTTTCTATAGTCTAAAATAATTTGAAGGACAATCTAACTATGGTTTTATCTTTGAAATTTGTATAATGCGCAATGATTTGCCAGCCAAATATTATTGTATGTGTCTGTGGGAGGCTAAATATTGCCGTAGACATGGTGATACAAGTATACACAACTGATAGTGTGTGTGTGTGTGCCGGGGATACTAGTGTATGGTTGGTCATAGTATGCGATTGCGGACAAGTCCTGAAATTTCTATCTTTAATCTAAACATTTTCTCGTTGGCATACAAAACGGTTTACAAAATTGTGTTTGGTTACTGGGTTATGGTCTGGCAAGGGCGACAGGTTGGGGGTGAGGGAAATATATGCCGTGACATAAACCAAGTCAGCGTTCGTTGGCCCGTGTGTTAATTGGATGTATTTTATGGCTTGCAGTGTAACTGTATTGCATTGGTTGGTGGACCGGTCTGTGTGTGTTATATCGACAAGTTTACATACTTTATTTGTTTTTTGTCCTAAAGGGCTGTAAGTATCAGCTTTGTGAAAGTGTCTTTGTGGACATATTAAATTTGCATATTATGCAATCATTCCACAAAATATTTGTTTATTGTTGCGCTTGTTAATGTACGGAGCTAACACAAGTATTCTCGGTTAGATCATTAGAAGGAGGAGTTTAACAATAGCCTAATGTCATCGATCTTTAGAGGCAAAACCATAAGAATGATAAAAATTGACGATGACACATAGCCCTATAACAAATTGCAGTCGTGGTAGCCTCTTGGTGTATCAGTGAAATTTAAGTTGTGACGTTCTTGCATGTAGTTCGCGAGATCAAAACTCATGCACCTTGGAATGTTATCATGAGGTCAATGGCAAATATCACTCAGTGGATGTCCCTATAAATTGAATACATAGGAAAAAAATATTGATAGGAAACATAGGAATGGGAGGATGGAAAGATGGACTTTAATTTAGTAATTTCATATATGGAAGGATAAACCCTTAATGGAAGATAGTTCCACTTACGAGATTAAGAACGGCTGAACAACGAATTATCTCCATTATACATTGTCCTTCAATCGGCCATTTGTAGAAGAACCCTGGTTAACATTTCGTAACAACAATTAACTTCTTTGACCTGGTCTGGCTGTAATTGGTGTTTATCGCTGATTGTCTTTGACGATCTTGGAGTTATTTAGTAGGCACCTCACTGCTTTTTTACATTTACAAGGAGATACAGCAATGGTATAGCATCGACATTGTCTGCTTACAGATTAGAACAATTCTTCGCATATTGCAGCCATAATACAGGGTTTTCCAACAAGAGGTGTTATTTTAATATTCAAAGAAAATAGGAATTTTTTTAGATAAATTGGAAGTTTATTTCATAACTAGTAAGTTGTAATGCGCCTATGGCGCCCGTTGAAATATGGAAAAAAAATTTTGTTGAAAAAAAAATTTTGTCTTGAAAAAAAAAAAATTTGTTGAAAAAAAAATTTTTGTTGAAAAAAAAATATTGTTGAAAAAAAAATTTTTTCTTCAAAAAAAAAAAAATTTGTAAAAAAAAATTTTGGTAAAAAAAAAATTTGGGGAAAACACAATTTCTGTACAAAAAAAAAATATTTTTTTTATTATTATTTATAGAATTTATATAGAATTATAGAATGCCTATTTAAATTCCTACGTACTGCGTGACAGAGTCAGTGAATCAGTGTCGAGGGTAAATATATATTAAGATAAAGCGGAAGGAATGCCGTTAATAACACCGTGTTACACACATTCTGTCCTATGAACCAAATTTACTTTTTCGGAAGGGGGATAAAAAATAAAAATACACATGTATCGGCGATTTTCATGTACACGTCAGAATTTTTTTTATTTTTTAAGTTTGAAGTATGAAGCTCGTAGTGGCCTGTGTGAAAGCCTTTGGACCGATTTTTAACCCTTTTTCAGTGATCCAAACGAGCTGATTTTTTGCAGGCAGACTCGTGGAAATGTCTGTATCACGTCAAATTTTTTAAAAACAATTTTTATCAATTCGCAGATTTTCCCCAATTTTTATTATTTTTGAAAAAAAAAATATTTTTTTCACTTTTCTTAGCATAACTTGAAGAGACTCAAAATTTTTAAACTACTTAAGCGTTAAGAAAAAAAATTTTTTTTGAACTGAAACCTTAAAAAAACGACCATTTAAAAAAAAAAAAAAAAATAGGAAAATCTGAGAATTGATAAAAATCTATTTTTTAAAAAATTTGACGCGATAAAAATCGGTCCAAAGGCTTTCACACAGGCCACTACGAGCTTCAAACTTAAAAAAGAAAATTCTGGTTCATAGGACAGAATAAAATCTATTTTTTGTAACACGGTGTAATGTACAACAAAATCAGCCAAATGGCCCCAAAGGAAGAAGACGCAGGTGTTTAATCCCAAGATCTCGGTGGCCAATTGTGATCACCTCTTCGAAAGATAACACTGTCCGGAAACTTTTCCCCTAAAATGAAATGGCAAGTAGCGCCGTCTTGTTGAAAGTAAACGTTGTCCAGATCAATATCACCCAACTTCGACAAAAAAAAAATCATCAATCATCTCTCGATAGCGCAATCCATTCACCGTAACTGTTGATCCCACCTCATTTTCGAAACCGCTTCAAACAGTCACACGTTGAGGATGGAGAAGATTCTCAGCAATATCTCATGGGTTTTCCGAGCCCCAGATGCGAAAATTTAGTTTGTTGATGATTTTTCGATAGAATTCCGGAACACTTTCATGCATTTCAAGGACCCTATCAGCAAAGACACGACGTTGCTGATGATCGGCCAGGTTGAGTTCTTGTGTTAACTGACTGATCGTAATAAGCCTACGGTGTAACGATGTTTGTGGAATGCCCAATTTCAAAGAACGACGAGGAATGGACAAACCTATATTCTCTTTAACACTTTGCGATACAGCAGCAATGTTCTCAGTTGTTCTTGAGCAACGTGCACTGGTTTTTTTGTTCACAACATAAACTTGTCCCAACTGCTGGAATTTTCCCACCAATTTCTGTATTGCGGCCCAACAAGATGCTTCACGACAGCCCAAAAATGCTTTTGTTTTGCGTGACTGCAAGATTTTCACCACATTTGTAGTGGATTTTAATAATTTCAATTTTTAGTAATGACGTAGTTTCTACTTGTTAAGTGTCAATGAATAAAAGCTTCAAAAGTAACAGCTACCGAAATACCGGGTGATTCAAAATAACACCTATTGTTGGAAAACCCTTTGTTAACTCCACCGACCGACAAAACTTATTTGTAATCACCAAAACGTCGATTTTCTCTCAGAATAATCCGTTAATGATACTCTAGCAATGTTACGAGTTGATCTCCTAGTAATTTTCACCGAATCTTCTTTTTTTATCCGTCAGAGATTTTCCTAAGTTTCCAGATTTCCCTTTGTTCAATTTTCCTTAACAGTGACGTCTTTCATTTCGTTTTCATTTTCATTCTCTGTGTATATTCACAGAATCGAAATTCATTTCTTTTAGTTTGGCGAAGTATTTTGTTACGCACAGCATCTTTTTACATAACATTGAGATAGATGGGCGTTAGGCTGAGACGGCAATGTTAATTATTTTTGGCAACATTGTTGATCTAGATGAAGACTATCAAATTATTATAAATCAATTAAGTTCTAGATTATATTTCTATTGAGACATAACATGTACATTAGACCGGTCGTTAAAAATAAATTTTGAAGTGCCGGGCAGATTCTGTTTCCTTTTGGTCTAAAACCATTAAATTTAAAATTTGGGGCTGATCGGATAATATTTAGTGGCCGCGCCCATCAACCAAAAATTTAAATACATGAAATATATGGAAAAAATATATGAATGAAAATAAAGAATAAAGACTCAAAATACATATATTTTGTGTACTGAGCTATTCGCAACGGTACTTTTTTGTTTTGCTTTGCAACAGCAAGAGAAATATTTCAAAACAATATATATATAGCCTTTTCATAAGTGTTTAAAATAAATAATTATGTTACTTGCTTCAACTTTCTTATTAACCAATTTTGGAAATTGATGACTTATTAGAAAGATAATTTCATTGCTAATCGTAATCAATTAGATTTTGTAGAAAATATTCTCTTTTGTGCACTTAATTTGAAGAATATTGGGTAAATATAAATTTTTTCCATATATTTCATGTATTTAAATTTTTGGTTGATGGGCGCTAAATATTATCCGATCAGCCCCAAATTTTAAATTTAATGGTTTTAGACCAAAAGGAAACAGAATCTGCCCGGCAGACAGACACTTTTTTGGAAAATAACGACCGGTCTAATGTACGTTATGGTTTCGGGTTTGATTTGGTACTGCCATTTCCAGTTGGAGGAGAAAGGTCAAAAAAGGAAAGAGATATGCGCTACTAATCAGTAGTTCTCATTGGAACATCCGAACACCTTGCCCTCAATCAAAGCAAACACAAAGCTTGAAACCTTTTTAAACATTTCTATTTTTGTACAGAAATATAAATAATAAATGATCTCGAACTCGACTAACAGAAAAAAAACCTGAAAAAAAACCTTCAGATGCCAAAGTCAAGGTTGGTTGATTTTTTTTTTAAGAGCGTTGGACAATTTTCTATTGAATTTCATTAGAAACCAAGTTTCGAAAAAATAGCGCTTACGTCTTTTTCGCGGTAAGGGCTAAATATGTTGAAAAAAATTGTCTACAAAATCAAATGAAAAAACGGAATTTAGATATTGTAAGGAAAACCCTATTGCACCTGGTTTGGCAACAGCATTTTAATAAAGTTATTTGCCTTGTGTGTGTTGAACCACCCTACGAAGGTGGAACGAATGCGCTACTTATTGATATCATCGTTGATTATAATTAGACATAATTACAATTAATCACAATTAATTAATTTCAGTCTCCCGCAATGTTTTAGGCTCTATGATGACGTCCGACCAAAATAAATTTTTGGTAGGAAATCCTTTAATTGAGAATGAGACCAGACTGGTTGCGTAAACTGGACTGATTTACGTCTGATTAATATTCATCTTATGTAAAGAAAATCGCATCACACATACAGCTTTTTCTAGAGCAGAGGCTGTCTAAGCAGCAAATTGGCAGTAGCAGAGACAGCAATCAATACCAGCAACAACATTGTTTGGTTGTTTCACCGACTGTTGACAAATGATGTTAGCTATAGGCCCGAATTTGTGACACCTACAACGACAGTTGTAGGAAATTGTTATGCACTCTCCTAGGCGACTTAGTTGTTCTTGATGGGCGCATTGTATTCATACGACAAGACAGGTCCTCATATGGACACGCGACCATCAGCTTGGTTATCACCTCTAACGAACTGGACAATGAGTTTGCTTGAATCTGACGAAGTAAAACTATCGCATCTCGGTATAGAAAAATTGGCATGTGATGTATATCATCATCAGGAATCAACAGTTTAATGGGGATTTTCGAGCGTTGGCTATTCGAAATTCGAATTCGACTAAATCAATTATATATTGTTCCACTCTTAGTATTTCCTTAAAACCCTTGCAAGAACATATATCGCACTTTGACAGACAACCCCCCCCCCCATGGTTCAACACTTCCCTCCCTTGTCTAATTGAAAATCACTTTGTTTCTGTGCCCCCCGTTCAAGTGTTTAACTTCAATTGCATGCATTTACTGACAAAAGGAAAATCACTCTCACCAAGTGAACTACACACATACGGAAGATACACCTGCTTGCAAGTAAATATCCCTAAACTAATAAAATATATTCAATTGATTTTCGAGTGTCGTTCGAAGTGCTGTGAACAGTGTTCCCCTTCACACACATTGTTGATGTGATAGCCATGTCGAGGACAAGACAGTTCTACCCAATCGATGTGAATGAAATTAAATGCATTGTCAGACTGTAGGGCATATCGTAGTGAAATTATTTTGTATATATTGATTTCTATGAATTTGTTGGGGGAAATTTTATTATTAATGCAAGACATGGCTTTAGAGAGTCACAGGCATTCAGAGAGTTAAATGACGAATGTACTTTCACGGAATCTAGGTTTCTTGTGTAAAATTCACACACTCTAACTATCGCACTATGTCAGCCCACAATTACATACTTTTCATGGCATTGATTTCCTTGTTTGTTTTTGCTGTATTTCATTAGAGTTACGTTTAGACTTAAAGCCAACAAATCATTATCCCATTTGTGTCTTTTTCATGTAGATAATTTTTTTTTTAAAATCATAATATTAATTATGTATTATTAATTATGTTATAATCACTTTATACATATTATAGTAATTGTTAATTAAAGGGTTTATGAGCAATTCCACTAGAAAATGGTACACTTTTTCATCACTATCATTGATTGCTAGGGGAGATCGGGCAATTAAGGATTATAATATTTTTATAGACAGCGCCCGACCCGGATGTATTTCAAACTAATCAGCTTTATGTAGTTCTCAAATCAAAAAGTGCTGGTTGCCTAAAATCTTCAAGGAATAAATAGAGAAAACATTAGCCATATTTTCCTTGTTATCATTATTATGGGCACATACATACTACCCGAACACCCGTTGTGAGTTCATTTGCCTTGCTGCTGGTGATCGTTCAATGCGGAATACTTTTGAGCAAGGTTGACTGATTATTGTACATTTGACAGGAAATCTAGATTACAATTGTTTCTTTATTCTCAGCTTGGGCTGTTGATTAAGTGGCACGTGGTTGTGAACAATTTTTTCAGTGAATGCACAAATATAAACACTTTCTGAGATATTAGCGGAGATGCATATTTATTGAAATCATTTTACAAATTTTTTTTGTATTTTTTTTTGTGAAAATTGGTAATACACGAATTATCACTTAATGTAGAGTTTTAAATGATTTAATATTCAAATTTATTTTGAATTTAAAAAAAAATATCACCACCACATATGTATCCAGCTTCATGTGTGTGTATATGTATGTAGCTTCATTCCATGTATGACAACTCAATTGTACAGGAGACGCATTTAAAGTTTATTTGGAATTTCTCAATGGGAACTCGATTTTTTTGGTATTTATATCAGAATTATCGTAGAATTTTTTAAATGTGCACGAACTATTTTTTTTAACATAATAAGGATACAAATGCCTTAGACCACTGACTTAGAAAGCACAAATGCTACTTAGCCCATTTGGGAGTGAACATCTTTTTTAAACTTTCGTCATATGCTATGTACAATTTTAAGCATAACTTCAAGCTTTTGCCTGGATATCAGTTGAAATTATCCGAATTCAAAAGAACAATCTCCCCAAAAACATGCTAAGTCGACTTAGTATTCTCTCGTATGAAGCCATCGATATGTCGTCTATTGTTTTGGACCGGAAATACATACAACTACTTCAAATGTCGCATTTGCATTTTTGCAAATACCGTTCCAATATCGATACTCAGACATAAAGCATTACAGACATAGAAAGACTTCGCCTCACACATACATGCGCATACAGAGTGAAATCATCGATGTATAGACATTCTTACTTGTACACTTAAACTGATTGCATGATTTATGCACAGTGTAATGAAACAGATACAAATTGAAATAGATATAAACGAATTATGGAATTACAACCCATTGAATTGTATTTGGCCCATGTACAATATCAATGTATCTGTAACTATCGGACATATATTTGGTGAGGTATAAGCAGGAGGAGCTAATCAGCTAGCTCTCCTCAATGATATATTGCTTCCAACATACAGATGGCCCGAAGTACTTGACTATATCATCGTAGAATAATGCACTGATACTTTATATCTCTTGAACTGGAGGAGATAACTCAAATATATGTAGGATATTTACCTTTTTTCGAACTAGTAAATGCCTGTGAATTTGCGAGTTATAGATTAACATCTGAAAGACAAAAGCCATTCGTAGCAACCGAATAGTTTGTAATCAAATAATGTCCTGCGTATCTCACTGATTTGAGAGACATTCTCCATATTTTCCTTTACTTATTTATTTCCCTTTACATTCCATGAACGAACAGACCGGGAACTTCTCTCGAAACAGTGAGCTGTGTACGATATAATTTTGTATACTCCCTAATCGGGGCCTACTGTTTAAAGCCGGCACCGAACGGCTAATGCTTTTCTAGAGAAGTGTTTTCCTTTTCTAGAACAGGGTGCAGTGAATACGTATAAATTCACTTCACTTCGCCCTAGCAACTACAAATGTGTCAATGTTGATTCTTAAACCTTCTACTCGATGCTGACGAAATTCTGTTGTGTTAAACGTATGTTACTGGCATGAGATTTCTTCATAAACCAATGGGATGTATATACCAATTGGTTGGAATGCATAACAACGCAACTGATTTATTTTTATGAAATAAGTAATACAATTTTGTGGGTTCGATTTTCAATGTTGCCATATGGTCTTTGCCACCCAGTTTACCCTTGGACCCAAAATTAGAATATAAATTTACTTTTTATTATAATTAAGAAATAAAAAAAAAATCTAAATTTGCTTAAAGTCATATTCATTGGACTGTGTTTTTTTTTTTTGTACAAAATCATCTGGCTAAATTTATTTTTGGCCTTCCGCATAACATAGTGATAAAGGACGTCTTAACTGTTTTTAGTTAAGTTCATTTGCTTTTCATTCAGCATCCAAAAATAAGTCAAATATTCACAGTATGTTTAACTTCCATCTTTTATTATTATTGAGAGTAGATGCCAATTCGTCTGTATGTTTGTGCAGTACATATAGAAACATACACATGTTGTCACACATATTTATATTTCCGGATTCTTGCATTCCATATTCCATATTGAAGAGCACATTCGAAAAATGCAAACTGGAGTGTAATGCAACAAAATGTGAAACTTGTACAATATTTGATATAAGTTGAATTTGTGTGTGGGTGTGTGTCGATGCATGTTTCGAAAATGAAAGACCATACGATATTTGTTGATTCATCGGAATCTGTGGAATGAATTTAGAATTCTGAATAAGGTGAGCAACAGTGAATGATTTGACAAAGAAAAAAATGTTTGATCATTTGATGATGCCTTGTCAAGTGAATCCAAAGAAATCGTATAATTTTCCGAAAAGTCTGACTATTCTCAAACATTTTGCCAATGATAAGACAAAACAATTTTAGATATCCGGCCAGTATTGATGAAGACTTTGGTATGACAATTGTAAATTTTCCTCGTGGATTAGGAATGAAATTTTTGTTAAATTTCGAAGAATTCCCAATATGCTCAAACAATAAGTTTTCATACAGACGCTGTCTGACCAAAATTACATCAGCATTGGCAGTTTTTCAGATGTTATGTCCGATCTCTGTTCCGGAGTATGATATAGCAATTGTTTTTGGAAAATAATCGGGAAGGAGTATTGTTTTAACTCTTTGGGATGAAGACTGTGTTTACGGAGCTCGAATATGACTTCCGCGATTCTCCCAGATGTTGCCCGATGAGGGGCGCCATTCACTCGGATTCAGGGTCCGGAATAACAGAAGTTGTGTGTGGCCAATCAATCTTTGTCAATCTTTTTGAGATCCTATGAGCATCATTTTCGAATTTTTTAGACAATAGAATTTAATTTTATATTTTTGTATTTCACTTTTAATTTAAAGAAGATTTATTTTCAAATAAAATTGTGTATAGATTTTTTTTATGTCTCCCATACACATATGTACATCTTGTTTGTTTTGTAAATAAACCTGATGTAAATCAATTAATTAGACAAGCATGCGTTGTTTGTACTTTTTTTTTTGTTTAATATTTATTATTAAATTTCAATACTTCAATACAGATATCGGTAAGCAAATGCCAAATAGATTAAACATATAATTTTATTACAAATCATGTTTGACTGGCAACTCACTTATTGAGTAATTGGTGGATGGCGGCGATAAAATTCTATCACTGGGCCAAAACCACAAAAACAGTTTAATAAAGAAAAAACACAATTATGCGCCACAAATCAAACGTTTTCAGAATTTAAAAGTTGTTGGAAAAAAACTCTAAAGGAGCTCAGTGGTAGTGAAGTGAATTAGCTGTTAGTCGCTAAATGTTTTTTGGGTTATACAACAATTTCAGATGATAAAACGAGTAATCGATTTATGCTAAGTATATATGTTACGTACTGTAATCATATTGCAAGTGTTTTTGATAAAACAAAAATGTTATTTCCTGTAACTACACAATGGTGGCAGTGAGTTTGTAAGTATTACACAGATTCGTATTCCGAAAAATACGGAAGGAGTAGGAGATTTTACTTGTATGATGAGTAAAAGCTAGAACCATTTGGAACATTCGCGAAGTCAGAGCTGTTCTGGCCAGCTGTTCAAGGTCATTGGTGGTGCCAAGAATTTTTGCAAGAATTCCAAAAAAACACGATTGACGATTTTTCATTTAGAATGCCCCTACATATGATATGATTTTTTGGGCAACTCGAGTTTTCCATTAAAACTGAAAATCATGCAAGTACATTGTCATTCAAATGTTGGGAACCGATTAACCCATAAATTTTCAGAAATTTAAACAACGGAATTTTTTGATAACAAACATAATTTTCTGACAAATAAAAAATAATTAGTTTTATTTTTATTTTTATTTTCATTTTTATTTTGTATTTTGTATTTTGTATTTTTATTTTTATTTTTATTTTTATTTTTATTTTTATTTTTATTTTTATTTTTGTTTTTTTTTTCATTTTCATTTTTATTTTTTTTTTTTCATTTTTATTTTTATTTTTATTTTTATTATTATTATTATTTTTATTTTTATTTTTATTTTTATTTTTATTTTTATTTTTATTTTTATTTTTATTTTTATTTTTTTATTTTCATTTTAATTTTAATTTTTATTTTTGTTTTTATTTTATTTTTATTTTTATTTTTATTTTATTTTTATTTTTATTTTTATTTTTATTTTTATTTTTATTTTTATTTTTATTTTATTTTATTTTTATTTTTATTTTTATTTTTATTTTTATTTTTATTTTTATTTTATTTTATTTTTATTTTTATTTTATTTTTATTTTATTTTATTTTTATTTTTATTTTTATTTTTATTTTTATTTTTATTTTTATTTTTATTTTTATTTTTATTTTTATTTTTATTTTTATTTTTATTTTTATTTTTATTTTTATTTTTATTTTTATTTTTATTTTTATTTTTATTTTTATTTTTATTTTTATTTTTATTTTTATTTTTATTTTTATTTTTATTTTTATTTTTATTTTTATTTTTATTTTTATTTTTATTTTTATTTTTATTTTTTTATTTTGATTTTTGTTTTTATTTTTTTTTTTATTTTTATTTTTTTTTTTTATTTTTATTTTTATTTTTATTTTTATTTTTATTTTTATTTTTTTATTTTATTTTTATTTTCATTTTTATTTTCATTTTTATTTTCATTTTCATTTTTATTTTTATTTTTATTTTTATTTTTATTTTTATTTTTATTTTTATTTTTATTTTTATTTTTATTTTTATTTTTATTTTTATTTTTATTTTTATTTTTATTTTTATTTTATTTTATTTTTATTTTATTTTTATTTTATTTTATTTTTATTTTCATTTTTATTTTCATTTTTATTTTCATTTTCATTTTTATTTTTATTTTTATTTTTATTTTTATTTTTATTTTTATTTTTATTTTTATTTTTATTTTTATTTTTATTTTTATTTTTATTTTTATTTTTATTTTTATACACTCCATCGTAGGATGGAGTATATACTAAGTTTGTCATTCCGTTTGCAACACCTCGAAAGAGTGATCTGCGACCCTATAAAGTATATATATTATTGGTCAGTGTAACATTCTAAGACATTCTAGCGATGTCCGTCTGTCCGTCCGTCCGTCCGTCCGTCCGTCTGTTGTCTGTTGAAATCACGATAGAGCGCGAACGACTAACCCTAAAAAGCTGAAATTTTGTAGGAAGATGTTTTTTGCCCATAAGCAGGTTAAGTTCGAGAATGGGCCATATCGGACCAAAGGGGGAAAAGTTCTCCTTTACGGGACTAAATATATTCCGGCCATAATCAAATTTTTCAAATATTTTTTTTCACTACATCTAAGTTCTAAGTTTATATAATTTATAGATGGGGAAAAAATCCCAAAAATGGGCGTGCTCATGGGTTCCGTGGACCCTTGGGGCCCAAAAAAGGGCCCATGATAAACATGCGCATATGGGTATCGAAGTGCAACGAAATTTACTCACGAACCCAAATATGCCTTTATTTTCACGATTTTACTAAATTTTTTGATCTGGTTTCTGGGACTATCGGGTCACCAGCGGCCCAAAAACCGTCCCTTGACAAACATGGACATATGGGTATCGAAATGCAACGAAATTTTCTCGCGAACCCAAATATGCATTTATTTTCATGATTTGGATAAAATTTGTGATCGGGTTCCTGGGACTATCGGGTCACGAGCGGCCCAAAAACTCAGTTAGTTATACCCTCACCCTACGGTGGGAGGGTATATATCATTTGATACGGCTGAAAATTGTAACACATAGAAATATCCACATTAGACCCCAGGTGTCTTTGAACCAAATTCGTTTTATGACTTTCTGAATCGTTTGAGCCATGTCCGTCTGTCCTGCTGGTACGCACGATAACTTTCGAAAGAGTTAAGCAATCACTCTGAAATTTGGCATGGCTTAATATTTTTCCAAAACTGCTTATGGGATAGCAAATGGGCTATATGGCCACACCCCTTCGGGTACCTCCCATACAAATCTGCTATTTCGCCCACTTTAGAAATCGTGTAATAATATCAACACGCCTAGTTGGATCTTCCCCAAATTTTGTATTTAGTAAACGTATAGTAAGACTAAGTCGTGGACAAAAAGTCTGGCAGTCTGGCAACTCTCCTTCGGGTACCTCCCATACAAATCTGCTATTTCGCCCACTTTATAAATCGTGTAATAATATCAACACTTGCAAGTTCGATCTTGTCCAAAATCCGTACTTAGTAAAGGTATAACCGGGCAAAGTTTCCGACAAAATCTTGGCTGTCTGGCAACTCCTCTTCTGGTACCTCCCATACGAATGTACCATCCCGCCTGCCTTAGAAATCGTGTAATAACACCAATATGCCCAACGACATTTTGCCCAAATTTTGTATTTAGTAAAAGTATAGCTAGACAAATTTTTAGACAAAAACTTGGAAGTCTGGCAACTCCCCTTCTGGTACCTGTCATACAAATTTACCATTCCACCCATTATAAACCGTGTAATATTTCCAATACGACCAACGCGATCTGCCCAAATTCCGTATTTAGTAATGGTATAACTGGACTAAGTTTTGGACAAAAACTTGGCAGTCTGGCAACTCCTTTTCTGGTACCTCCCATACAAATGTACCATTGCACCCACTTTAGAAATCGTGTAATTATATAAACTCGATCAACGATTCTTTCCGAAACTCTATATTTAGTAAAGCTTTAACTACATACAATTTTCTAGTAAAAACTCTGCTTTATATTCCGTCCTTTTTGTAAAATCATGTAATACAATATTTTTCTAAAACATTCGGTATTCTAGGTTGCTATTATGACTTTTCATCAGATGTTACATCAAATGATGGTAGCTACTCACACATTTAACTTTCCGATACTTTGAAATATGAGACTTCTATGTTTTTAATGAGGGTGAGGGTATATATAAGTCGGTTTACCCGACTGCAACTTTTTCACTGGTTTTCTTATTTATTGACTTTTTAAGGATCCATGATGGAGGGTATATAAGATTCGGCCCGGCCGAACCTACTATTTGTCCACTTGTTTTATTTTATTTTGATTTAATTTCAATACAAAGTAAATTTATCTTATAATTTTGCGTCCAAGGGTAAACCGGGTGGCAGCCATATGGTCTGGCTAGATTAAAAAACACACCTGCAACATGTCGTATGGTTAATTTTATTTTTGTTTATATAAATACTTGTCTATGAATTTGATTTACTATTGTTTTTAATAAAAAGTCGTTATTTTCTTATACGCCCTTTTAACTATTATCTGGCAGCACTAGTTGCCAATGAACCTGCTCCCACAAATATTTTTACCTTCGAGGGGTTTATGTTTTGCTCAAATATCTGCTTGGCTGTCATGTCGATTGCGACTATGTCGGCCTGCAAAACACTTCAAGTGTTAGGTAGTCTGCACAATATCTCACATAGATTCTGAAAAAACCCCCCACCCGTAAAAGTCTCATTTTTTGAACCGTCTGTAAAGATTGTGTGATTGGTTTAAATCCTCTCTTGATGGTATGAAATCTGTCTTCAGTTTTCCAGGTTTTCCATTCAACTCTATAAGTTCCATAATGCATGATTATATTTACAGTCATAATGTCAGGATGCATAAGTTACCATGGTATACTGCTGGATTAAAAATATTAAAAAATCTCAGGAATAAATTTTATAAAATGTATAAATCCACAAATGATGAAGAGAGTAAACATCTGTATAACCATTATTCGCGTGAATTTAAATTTCTGAGTAAATTTTTATATAAGCTGTATTTGCTGATATAAAGACAAAATTAAGCAAAATCCCAAACCAAAAAACCTGCACTGATTATCCTTCCACAATGACCCTGGGAGATTTAACTGCAAACTCTATTTCTGCCGTGGTCAATTATTTTCGTATTATTTTAAATGCAATTTTGATAACGAAACTCCAATATAAAACTTTGGATTTTTAGACTCGGTTGAATCATGTGTGAATTTTGGATTAATTCAACTTGATGATGTCCAATGGTATCCTTAATGTGAAACAGTCCCAGAAAATAGACATTGACGCGTTTTCGGGTCTTCCTTTAAAAAGCGTCCATTTGACAATCTGAACACCTTTAAAAATTAATATTTAATAATTCATTGGAAGATGGTGTGTTCGTTGACAAGTGGACACCAATTTTCAAGGCTGGAAATAAATCGAACGTATGTAATTACAGGCCAATAGCAAAACTATCTAACATTGCTAAATTGTTTGAACATATAATGTTCCAAAACAATTATTATATAGTGGACCGTAACTAAAAAAATATACATTTGTTTGTTATTTAATCCTCTGTAATATAATTATTGAAATCAGTATTTTAAGAGATGGTGTGACATGGTTAAGTCCCGTTTGACCCTAAGGTCATCAAGCGCCCCGGTAGGCAAGTTGGTAGCGTGCTCACCTATAACCGGGTGGGTTGTGGGTTCGATTCGCCCCCATTAAATAAATAAATAAATATTTGAGATTTATTTAGTGATGTTATGATTTTTATAATATTTTCATGTCGTTCTTGACTTTCATTTAGAGCTCGTTCTGAAGCTGCCATAATTTCCAACAATTGACAAGACCATTATTTCCTAATTTTTTTATTGGTTTTATCTTTCTTCTGTTCTAATTAAAATACTTAATCGAAGAAGAAAAAATAAACGAAAACATCATGGAAAACATAAACGAAATACAAGCATTTTTGGACTACAGCACGCAGTAATGTTTCTTGTTGCTATCAGTTTGTGCGTTGTCCTTCTTGTAGACGTTTCTGTCTATGTGTCTCGTGGAGTGTTTATATGAGTGAATTTTACTGTCTCTGTGTTAATTCGTACCAGTCGGTGTGATTGAGTGTGTTTGTGTCCATGTAAGTATGTGGGTATGAGAGAATTCATTTTCATCTTTGTTTTACTGGTCCCATAGCGGGTTGGCGGTCGATTGTCGGTTATTCGTATGCTGGCCATGTTTGCTGTCAATTAGTTAACATATATTGGCAACATGATGTTGTTGAAGATTTTAGACCACCATTCACATGTACCAGTTGAATTGTTCTTCGATTTGCGGATGTTATTGGGTTAGTGTCTAACACAGTTGAAGAGGGTGTGTCTGTGCTATCCTTTGACTATCAAGTGCAATGTCTAAAATGGGGAGCAAACTTGTCAAAGAGGCGGACAGTGCGAGAACCACTGGAGAAATGGACAAATGCATAAGTTCAACTACTGAAAGGTCAACTGCGGGTGGGAAAAATTTGAGGGCGGGAACAACAAGATTTATATGTGTTTACCAAAGATACAGTTTCGGTGCAGCAGACATTCGGCAGGGTGGGGGAAAAACTTGTGGTTTAATTTAAGGCAAATTCATATAGCCTTTTTAGTGTCAGCTATTTCTAAGATGTATTTAATATTCCAGTGGAAAATATTGCTCCTGTATCCACCACTGTTAATGAAGATCGCGATTCATCTATCAGTCGCCGATCGCAGCAATTGAGTTTGGGTTGTTCGACCACCTGGAAGATCCTCTGTGTGGGATCCTTTGGACCAAAAACCATGCACTTTTTTAGTTTTTTTTTAAATTAATTTTTTTTAAATTGTCTTTGGGTTTTAGTTCAACAACAGTTTTCTTGACTTCAGTCTAAATCATTATTAGCACATGAACTCGTTTCTTTGTGGGTTTCCTTGCGAACCCTCCTTTTGAAGGGCAAAATCTCTCAAATAAACATTTGCATTTTTATTGTTCCAACAGATGCAGCTGCTGGGATTTGCTAACACCCTGCTACCCATACCAACTCGTAGATATGAGACTGGATGTCCTTTGGTGTATACTTCTTTAGCTGTTTGTAATATTTGTTTGTTGTCATTGTTGTGTGTGTTTGGTATGTAGTTTTTTTTCCTCATTCTTCTTTATTTTGCGAACTAAAGTCATTTGGGTTTATTTACACTTTCAACTGTGGTTAATGCTAATGGGAATTTGTTTATGTTCATGATGTGTGCTCAGAGGAGGTACAGTGGTTCAGAATTAACGATATCACAAACTGGAGAACGAAGTGCTGGGAAATCAGTCGACCAAATGGGTTGTAGAGCGAACTGCAGAAAGTTTGCCAGCTCTAGCAATGTGCAGCTGAAAAATCTATTCCAGTCCGACAAATGCAGCTTAACTTCCCGAAGTTTTGTTAAAATATATTTACTTCTTAGGATGTTTATGAGGAACAGGTAATCGACACAGGTGTTGTCTTTAACATTTCTTCCTTTCCATCTCACTATGCAGCAATACTTACTTAGCATCAACTCAGTGGTTCACATATTTGATTTTTGTCAAAGCTGGTTTGTTTGAATTTAGATTTGTAAATACCCAAAATAATCGCACACCCCTCTACAGATTGACGGCAATATTGCGGCACATATTCCGCCGTGTTCAGCAGCATTTACCATTAAATATGTAACAATATTGCCTGTTATCGTAGTATCTCAAAAGATTCTAAATATAGTACGAAACCAGCTGTCGCCGATGATGGAGTAGGGAAGAGAAAGCGCTAAGGAAGATTAAGGTGCTGTAGGAAGACAATAGAGTTGGATACCCTACTATCCCCTATCATCACCACCGCTTTCCTTTGTACACGGTCCAGAAGTTGGAGCTGCTGCCCATATATGGGCGAAATGGATATGTTGTTATCCTTACTAGAAAATACCGGACAAATTTTGGTTCGCAATATTTGAGGAAGTTATAGTCCAGAGATCCTTCGACTTATTTCAATACATGTTAAGAAACTCTGGTGGAAAGGCAACCTGATAACAAATACAAATCACACAGAAAAAAATAATTTTTCGATTCAATGAAAATATTCACGAATTCAAACAAAAAATTCATTGAAAATCCTGTGATAAAACAATTTGTCAACTTAAAGAAAATATTCGTATACTGTTTATCAAAAATATCTTTGATGAAGAAAGTTTCATATACAAAAAAAATTTTATGTCGTTCATTAAAAATATTTTTGATTAAATCATTCACATCCAACAAAATAATTTTGTCGATTCAATTTATCAAATTTCTTTCAACATTTGATAACATTTTTCGTAAATATGCTAAAAATATTAAAACGAAATTTGATAAATGGGATCAACAAAAAAAATTCATTAAAAATATCCAAATATTTTGATGAATTGTTTTGTTGATACATTTCATCAAACTTCTTTTTAATATTTGACAAATTTTTTAGCATATTAACGAAAAGTTTCATTGAGAAGTAATGAAATTCTTGTACAAATATTTTCATTGAAATTTGTTGGTTGTCTTTTTTTTCTGTGTAATAATGCTAAAAAGAATATGTTTGCCAACGTTTGAAATCACTTTTGTCATATTTTTGGTGTCCATTTTCCACACAGATGTGTAACGCTTGAAATCATTTTAGACAAATTTTTGTTTTAAATTTTTTGGTGTGGAACTTTTAAAACTTTTTTTTTGTCAACGTTTAATGCAAATGCTGCATTTATATTACTTTTACATTTTAAGGCTACAATGACGATGCACTCTTGATATTTCTGAAATTTTATTCCTAACTCAATAACTAACCAACCTCTATCAAATCATTGTGCAGCTAAACACAATAGAACAGTCAGACGAGGAAGGTAGAGAAACAACATACACGATTGCCAGAAACAAGAAACAAAACAAAAAACTTTGTGCAATTTCATTATTTCATACGTTTTTATTTGGAAACGAAACAAAACTTTTTGGGCCAACTCAAGGACACTTTTTCTGATATATGGGAATTCGAAATAGTTTTGTAATGCCAGTCCGTTACTGTCGCACAGCGTGTGGTTGGCATGTCATGTTTGGTATTTTGTTGGCGACATATGCTAAACATGTTAGTAGGAGTTTGCCTTGCAAGGTCAGGCAATCTCTCACAATGTAATTGCATGGCTTATACACAATACAGCATTGAGCCCAGAAATGTGCAACTGAAGCTAATATCGTGAATTATTTAAATGCCCATTAGGAAGTTTTGTTTGAGAAATAATAATAATTGGGATTTGAGTTGTACATTTTTACAAAATTTAGCAACTTTATTTTAATCATAATGATTACTAATCGTAAAGATAACTAATAGAATTACATTTTTTGTAGAGGTGCTGTAATGATTGAATTACGATTACATTAAGTTTTTCAAGACTTGTAATTGATTACAAATAATGTAAAAGTAATCAGGATTACTTGCGATTACTATAAATAATCAATAAGAACCAAAAGTAATTAAAAACAAGTGGACAAATAGTAAGTTCGGCCGGGCCGAATCTTATATACCCTCCATCATGGATCCTTAAAAAGTCAATAAATAAGAAAACTAACTGAGTTTTTGGGCCGCTCGTGACCCGATAGTCCCAGGAACCCGATCACAAATTTTATCCAAATCATGAAAATAAATGCATATTTGGGTTCGCGAGAAAATTTCGTTGCATTTCGATACCCATATGTCCATGTTTGTCAAGGGACGGTTTTTGGGCCGCTGGTGACCCGATAGTCCCAGAAACCGGATCAAAAAATTTAGGCAAATCATGAAAATAAAGGCATATTTGGGTTCGTGAGTAAATTTCGTTGCACTTCGATACCCATATGCGCATGTTTATCATGGGCCCTTTTTTGGGCCCCAAGGGTCCACGGAACCCATGAGCACGCCCATTTTTGGGATTTTTTTCCCATCTATAAATTATATAACTTAGAACTTAGATGTAGTGAAAAAAAATATTTTAAAAATTTGATTATGGCCGGAATATATTTAGTCCCGTAAAGGGTAACTTTTTCCCCTTTGGTCCGATATGGCCCATTCTCGAACTTAACCTGCTTATCGGCGATTTTCATGTACACGTCAGAATTTTTTTTTTAAGTTTGAAGTATGGAGCTCGTAGTGGCCTGTGTGAAAGCCTTTGGACCGATTTTTAACCGTTTTCAGTGATCCAATCGAGCTGATTTTTTGCAGGCAGACTCGTGGAAATGTCTGTATCACGTCAAATTTTTTAAAAAATTGATTTTTATCTATTCTCAGATTTTACTAAAAAAAATTTTTTATTTTTAAATGGTTATCTTTTTTTTTAAGGTTTCTGTTCAAAAACATTTTTTTTTTCGTAACGCTTAAGTAGTTTAAAAATTTGGAGTCTCTTCAAGTTATGCTAAGAAAAGTGAAAAAAATATTTTTTTTTTCAAAAATAATAAAAATTGGGGAAAATCTGAGAATTGATTGAGATTGAGATTGATTTTTCCCCTCTTTCCGAATATGTGCATTTGGTTCATAGGACAGAAAAAAATCTATTTTTTGTAATACGGTGTATTTGTAAAAAAAAATTTTCCCTGCAGGTGTGTAGGCAATTTTGGCACGACGGGCTAGAGTTGGTTAAAGATAGTGGTGATACATTCATTGAAATGGTACGTTCCAAATAAGTAAGATTTCCTTCCGAAAATGTCCTCGGGCGCATATTTTATTTGAAAATCGTCAAAAGTCAGTTGACTACGTTCAATATCCCTACTTTAGCATTCCTTTTTTTTATTTATGATGCTCGTTTTCCCTACTTTAGTAATAATATTTCATAAGCTGCGAGATATTTCAACAAGTTTTCAGTTCCTTCTCAGACAAATCAAAGGCCGAATGAATTCTGTATCCCTGTGTCAAATTCTACTGTCTGCCATGCGGCCGGGCTAAGTTATCAATATTTTTTGGCATTTGATTTAATTTGTCTAATTCCCAATGCATATAATGTTTTTGGTGGTAATTTGAAATGTTATGTAAATTAATGTTGTTGATGACCATAACGCCGCAGGCAGCAACGCGGCATTGATGAAAAATGTAATTGCAATTAATTTCATTTTGCAAAACTTCGAGTACATCAATTAATATTACGACTAACGATGTTCATGCGATTTTGGTAACATGACCTCCGGGGAAACAATCAATGAGCCTCCGCTTCAAACTAAGATTTCACATATGGTACCCTAAATACAAAAGGGTCACAACTCCAAATTCTACAGAGACAATTCAGGAGAGTCAAAAAAATGTAATGATTGTATTGTTTAAAAAATGAACATACAAAAATAAACAGTATTTTTCCATTTAAAGAATTAATTATGGAAAATAGTCAGTTTTGTAAAATTTTCAGTTGTGACACTTTTGTATTTAGTGTGCGATATGTACATAGGGTGCCTCTGGATATTTAAATGTGAACTAAATGTTATAGTTTATTTTTCAATTTACAAAATTAACAAAATGTGCATACATGATTTATATCTGCAATTATGTATTTTTGCAGGACACGCATACAGTTTTGTCGGTTTGTAAACATTATGACATTGAAAGAAATGTAATCATGACATAAATCGTATAAATAGAGAGCACTGTCATATATTCGAAGTGTCGAAAGAAGCATTCAAGTGTTTAGGCTTTTTGAAGCGGTGCAAGAAATTTCCAATAACTCAATTGTTACGCGCGCTGTATGGCAAGTTGGAAACAAATGTCGTTGAAGATCACCTGATTAATGTTTGAAAACAAAAATTTAGTCAGCTGGGATCGATATCGTTTACCAGTCACCGTAAGGCCAGTTGCTTCCTCATTTCGAAAGAAATAAGAGACGATGTAAACCGCACCAAACATTAAATTTGAATACATAAAATGGTGATTCGTTAACGGCTGGAGAATTGTCTTCCCTCCAAATACGGAAATTGTGCTTATTGACGTAGCTTGCCAGTTCACTTGGCCGATTATTTTGACCAAAGTGCTCTATGAACTTAGTGAAGAGTTTTTTTTTTTCAAAATAAATTTCCACAATTTTAAATCATTTTTTTGGCGTTCGTAATGAATTTCGAAATCTTACAAAAGTCAGCTCAGTTTGAGATTATCAGCTGCCATAGTTATCGATATCGATAGTTGTCATTGAGCTTAGAAATACACTTTCTATATATTTTCCGTATCATTTTAGTTTTAAGTGAACGTTTGTATATGAAAAATAATACATACACAAGGACCAATTCATTCAGACACATAATCACTTCTAAACATCACTTGTGAGGGTGACTGTATGTATTTGTATGCACTTTCTTGTGTGGGTGAGTAATAGTTGAAGTTGATTCTAAATAATTCAATTAAATATTAATTTTTTTTTATTTTTTTTTTTTAAAAAAAAAACCTATACTTGTAAATAGTTTGCTTTTATGTAACTACTTATTCCGCGTTTGCAGTTGTTTTCAAATTGTTTTGGTATTTATGTAGATACAATAAAATACAGAAGCGTTTTGAAGTACATAATAGAGGGGGCTGCGGATTAAATATTAAATATAACACAAATCAAATGGGTAATACCAAGTGAAAAACAAGGATATACCCAACTCCTATTGAGCCCCAGCCATGGATACACTTATGCGCCACTTCACATACCTTACAATTCCCCCAGCTTTCCAAGCACCCGATGACACATCTACCATTTGTTATTAAGACTAATTATGGTGACTGCATAACAAATTCTTTCATTTGACGTGTGTACTGAAACTCCGTCACAAAATGTGACGTTATCATGTTGATATAATTACCCGCTGATATTTCCATATCCTGTAGATTACACCTTGACCAACGCTACTGAATAAATGGTGGCCAGTAATAAATTATGAATGGGTTTTCCATTTTGTTGTTTCAGTATCGTTATACGAGTAATAGAAAACATTTACAGTTTACCACCCACGTACATGTTGTTGTATGATTTATGGATGGACATGTAAACACTTGTAATTAAAAACAACGCCTATACACATGTGTACATTTGCATATTCAGTGATAAACAGACATTGTTTGAGATACAATTGGAAAACCACATAACTGTTCTCTTCTCAGTGCCGCTCTGTTGTCTGTACTACCAATGTATCTATTAAAATGGGGAATGAACAAGAGTTGATGGGCAGACAAATTCGTCAATCTTAATTAAGTCGTGTTACTTTTGATCCACGATTACCGAACTTGGTCAAATCGATTGTGGCATGATTTGTGTGAAACCAAACATCGTCTCAAATCCATGGCTTAATCTCCGGCCACAAACATAGGTTTATCATGTCTCTGTAGCGATCACTGGCGTTTCCAGCAACATTTTCAAAGAAGATACTATAAATGAGGCCACAGCTCCAAACTCCGCCATAAACTGTCACTATCTGGGGAATCATTTGCTTATGGTTGTTTTTCCGAACCACAGAAGTGACAGTTTTTTTCGTCGAAAAAGATGATTTTCATGCAAAGTCGTTGTCGAATTAATGATGCTCCAAAAGAAGCCGATGATCGTGTGGCTACAATTGCTTAGTCAATTGGGCCTTATCACATTTCATCCTCGGCCTACTGCTTTAAATATTGCGTTGATAAGATCGATGGAGTGTCGATGTTGAATTCGGCCTTCTCAGATGTTCAGTTGATGAGATCGATGGAGTGTCGATGTTCAAGGACTGAGTTGCTCACTCTTTTGGCTATTAGTTTGCATTATTTGGAAATATGTATAATACTGACCAAACAACTGCTCACTATGCAATAAAAGAGAAATTGAAAATATTCAACATTTTATTGGAAGATGTCCTGCTGTAAATAGTTTTCGCCTAACAAAATAACAATATCGGAAGCAGAATTTGTCGAAGCTTTAGATGGTAAATGTAATTCGCAGTTTCTTGTTAAATATATTATCTCGGCATTAGCACTCCGTAAACCATTAGCAAATGAATTCAATTATTAAATTACAAATTTTAATTATTTCTTAAAATATTCTCCCTTTTTGTGGCCAACGACTAAGTCAAGGCCGTATATTCTTTATATTATTTATATGATTTCTGAAATATGTACGAATTGTGTAAAATAAAGAATTACTACTACTAGTACTAATGCTGACTTTCTGTTAACATTTCGAAAGGCAAGACCTGTCAGTGTCAAATGAAACGTGAGTTGGTTTTAGCGATTTCAGTAGGTCGATTAGATCAGAACTCCCCGTTAGAGTTCTGACAAAAACGACGGAACTAGCGATAGAAAGGCCGAATGGAACACCGTGTTACACAACTAACACAGTGTTACACACATTCTGTCCTATGAACCAAATTTACTTTTTCGGAAAGGGGATAAAAAATAAAAATAGTATCGGCGATTTTCATGTACACGTCAGAATTTTTTTTTTTTAAGTTTGAAGCTCGTAGTCGCCTGTGTAAAAACTTTTGGACCGATTTTTAACCCTTTTTCAGTGATCCAATCGAGCTGATTTTTGGCAGGCATACTCGTGGAAATGTCTGTATCACGTCAAATTTTTTAAAAAATAGATTTTTATCAATTCTCAGATTTTCTTAAATATTTTTTTTTTGTTTTTTAAATGGTTATCGTTTTTTTTAAGGTTTCAGTTCAAAAAACATTTTTGTTTTCGTAACGCTTAAGTAGTTTAAAAATTTGAAGTCTCTTCAAGTTATGCTAAGAAAAGTGAAAAAAATATTTTTTTTTTCAAAAATAATAAAAATTGGGGAAAATCTGAGAATTGATAAAAATTGTTTTTAAAAAATTTGACGTGATACAGACATTTCCACGAGTCTGCCTGCCAAAAATCAGCTCGATTGGATCACTGAAAAAAGGTTAAAAATCCGTCGAAAGGCTTTCACACAGGCCACTACGAGCTTCATACTTTAAACTTAAAAAAAAATAATTCTGACGTGTACATGAAAATCGCCGATACACGTGTATTTTTATTTTTTCCCCACTTTCCGAATATGTGCATTTGGTTCATAGGACAGAAAAAAATCTATTTTTTGTAACACGGTGTAATGAATAACCCCAAGGGATGTATCAAAATGGACACGTTTAGGAAATCAATATACCAACGACAAATACATTTTCGTTAAAATTGCTAACAATTAAAATTGCTTCATTAACTCTTGCGAATACAGCGGCAATATTGTCCTAGGTACGCACTCTATGGATACAAGTTGATTGATAAATGTCCAATAGGGACATTCGCCTTCAAGATCCTGACGATACCTTGCGAAATACATTTTTGGTAACAAAACTCAACCAATTGCAAATATGTTAAAAAAAAACTCAAAGATTTGCAAATTTTGATAATAAAACTTATAATAATAATAACAATTAATAAAGGCGGCCCGGTACGCGAGTTGGAAGCGTGCTGGCAATCATCGCAGGGGTTTGTGGGTTCGATTGCCACCAGAGGCTTTGGTCTGTCGCTGCCAAAATCTATCCATATGGTCTGTGTCACCCGGTTTACCCTTGGACCATAATTAGAAAATAAACTAAATTTGCATTGTAATTAAATAAACAAAAAAAAATAATTAAAAAAATATAAAATCTGTGTTCGTTTGTAAATCAATTCATGGCATGCAATGCCCGCGTGAATTGTAAAAAATGTAGAAGAACATACACAAAATCATTTTAAAATCATCAACTTAAAAATAGCGTCAGTTATAAGATTGCTTTGAAATATGGGCAGAGTGGGTGATGATCAAAAATATCCCAAAAATATTCCCCCCCAGATCGACACTTCAACGCTGTGAAAATGTCAAAAAAAATCGGTTGAGTAGTTTGGACTCTCTCATACGGTTTAAAACTATCAACATAAATTCAACTTTATACATAGAGATATCTCCTCCGGTTACCTTAGCAATTTGTAATCACCATCAGGCTAGTTATTTTAAATTCCCAGAAATAAAAGATTTAGTATCAATTACCATAAAACGAATTTGTTCGTTCGTTGCAAATTGTCAATATTGAAGGCGGAATAAAATGAATTTTTATCAGTAGTAAGAGCTTTTTCTTTTGATACTGTGTTCCATATGTCGATATCTTCAAGACATCTGAATACGAGAATTGAATAATGTCTGGAATCCATTTTCTAGCGCTTCCAATATTGACAATTTTTAACGAACGAACAAATTCGTTTTATGGAAACAGGCCGTTAATCAATTCATATTGAAGAAGTTTGTACGATTGAACAAACTGACAGTATTGCACTCAAGTACTTACTTGTCCTTGAGGAGGACTATAACATTTCCGTTGTTTATTCTTAGTTTGCCTTATGTGTGTGAGTGTGTGTGAGTGCATTCTTATCAACTCCCCAAGTCCAACTTGTTGTAGTTAACCTATTAAATATGTTGGCTGTATTTAGCGTGAAGTATGTTTACATATGGATTTCTGTTTGGTTAGCCACCCGAGAGATCTCAGAATATTTAATGAGTACGCATTCTGGTTAATTCTGATTGGAAAGGAGAAACCGCAGCTACGCCAAAAATACATACACATAGTTACTACACGGTGTTACGATGAATATGTACGAGATTCAAAAGTTAATTTAACAGTCCTAAAGGAGTTTGAATTTAGCATTATAAAAAAACAAGTTCATATTGTATACCTCAAAATTAAAATCCCATTTAGATATGTTCTGGCCTTTCTTTTCGTATTACACACATGTTATTTAATACTTTGGCCGATTACAACAGGGGACATAATGAATGCCAAAATTAAAATATTGCGTGGTAATATTTGAAAAAAGTGAATGATTTCCCAGCTGTGCTAAGTTTATCCATTTCTAGCCTACGATTATGTTAAATTAGCCAGACGTTAATCATTTCGTTATGTCACAATCGTGCTTTAGCCCACAATCGTGTTTAGTCCTCGTAAAACCGCCACATAAATACAATTATGACCACCCACTTTGTGGGCGTACCGTCAAATATGCCATTGCACCAGTCGGCGCTCGGCACGCATACGGTTTGTGTGTGTGTGTGTGCACAAGTACTCCATAAACTATATGCCAGCATATGAAGAGTATGCATGTTTAATTATGTTTTGCATTACAGTTTAATTGTTATATGCGGTTACAAATTGAAGCCATCGATGTCATCGATAATTTAGACAGATGCCTGCATATCTGATGCGGCGGGAGATGCCTATCGAATGTGTATAACACAAAAGCTGAATTTGAATTTATGGCCAGAGCAGTAAAACAAACGAACATGTATTAAATCAATATTCAAGGAGATAAACACATAGTCACTGCATTTTGAACAATTACCGATGAATGTGTGTTTAAAATTCAAATATTGCGTAGAAAATCCTAAGGCATTTGTCAAAACTTTAAACGATTTGCCTGTTGCATGCGGCGCTGGGATAAAAATCCAGCGGAGGCAATATGTTTTCATTTCAAATTTATTTAATACCCTTCGAAGGCCTTCTCGATTGGATAACGATTACAGGACTTTTAGAATTCCTATCAATAGAAGTGACACGATACGCTTCCTTTCCATTCAACACCGAAGAACTTCCAATGGAATATTCCATCGGCAATAACAAAAGCATTAGCCAAAGTCTCATTTGAAATTATGGCTAATGAAAGTGTGAGGGATATGTTTATTGAATAACACTGTGTGTAATTTTCTATGACATTTGCAAAAAAGTGATCAGTTTGTCAGGCTCATAAATATTTGCAAACTGTTTGAAATTTGGAAGTTCATATGCTCTAGAAAGTTGTTTATTGATATCTTAGGTACAGTTTTGTAGTTTATTGTTTCCTTGAATTTTGAACGGTTTGCTACCTAGTGATTTTGACCTTAAAGTTGAAGTATTTTTTTTGGATTTTTATGACAAGAGCAACAACTTTGCCTCAGAGAGTAAATCAAACTTCCAAACAGATTGCTAGATATGAGCCTGAGAAAATGATCCCTTTTTTGCAATGACTCAAAATGTTACACACAGTGCTATCTCTCGAAATTTCATTAGCCATAAATTCAAATGAAACTTTGAATATTTTTTTTGCAAAAATTACACAGAGACCCCAATTTTTTGGGGCCCCACAAAAAAGTCCCTGACTTTGGGTTCTTTTGTTGTGGTCTTTTATCACGTAGTGTCCTCCGTCTATGATTATATTTTTTCATGTTGCACTGTGTAATTTTTATAGTTTAAAATTTCCGAAATTTTGTTCGAACGATGAATATGAATGGAGTTTAATAGCCTGCAGCGGTCTCAATGCATTGACCTGATGCTGTACATACACATTTCGTGTATGTATTTACAACAAACGTTTCCAAAAAAAAAATATTCATTTAATTCGAGTGCTTCGTTTTATTTGCATTTATATTTTGGTTGGTTTTACATGCGATTGTTTATATTTTGGATTAGATATTTTTGTAACACCGTAAACACCAACTCAGGAACGCACAGTAAAAATATATTGGCATGGGTTGATTTTAAGGCGGCAAAGAGTACGAATATTCCAGGTCGAATTCTATGCCGATGTCAAGCAATTTTGCTCTTGGATTTTAGAATGACAAGTTGGCACAGAATATTATGGGATACAACTCAAAATTCTAAAATTCTAAATATTATTCTGTCGGTCGTGAAGACATGAATATGCTTCACTGGGAATTGGACAGCAAAGTTAAGGACAACATAAAATGATTCCTTTTCAGCTGTCACTTTTGTCACTTTTTTGACCCCACATATTGTAACCCATCCTAATACAAATATAGAGAGTAATTTATAACATTTTCAGTATATGAATCCGAATGGTAAGCGAACAACGAAATAATCGCAAAATGTAATACAAATACTCGTATTATTAAATAGGAACACAAACCGAAAGACAACACAATAACAAAAAAAGTATATAACGAAAACAAATGGAAAACAATAAATTTAATAAATGAATTTTAGTAAATTTGAATAAAACACAAATATGCAGGAGGACATGTATAATTCTGCCGCATAAACACATTCATATTCAATCACTCACACAATCATCTAACCACACAGGTACACACAAAATCAGACACCATCTACATTCGGGTATACATGAGATTTTCCCGGAATACGACCTGAAATAGGAAAAAAGTGGTCAACAAAAGTATATATGCGAATATGGCCAACAAATGGTAGAAGAAACAATAAAAAAAAATACAGAAACGTATTGAAAAAGAAAAGAATTATCCGAAATCATGAGTATATCAGTGAATTATCAAATGAACATTCACTTTCCTTTTACTTAGGTCAAACAAATTATTAAATGTCATATAAACAAAAAGCCAACCGTAACTAATAAAGATAAATCGTTATCTCCATCAAAAAAATAAAACAATTATTTATAGACCTATAATCTGCCTGACTGAAAAACGGTTAAAATAAAAAAAAAACTGAAAAAAACGTATTTCAGTTTTAATGAAATCAATTTGTTATGACACGCATGGCTTTTACGTACATAACATTTAAGAGATTTAATGTTAAATATGTTGACCTCGCTGGGCCATGTCAGTCCAGACCATTTGTTAAATTCTATAAATGTTTGTGTATTGGATGTCACTGCATATAAATGACCTTTGACAGAATTTGTAGTAGTTGTTGTTGTTAATATGGTATTTGTATTCGTTCAGTCGAATAAGAAGAAGCGTATTATTAGGCTTTTTCATTTAGTTATGAAAAAAAAACGGTAGCGTACTAATGTACACTACGGTAGCGTACTAATGTAGTATAGTGTACTAAAGTACACTATCGTAGTGTACTAAAGTACACAATCGTAGCGTTGTCAAGGTCAAATCAAACTACTCTTTCCTTATCATCTTCCCAAGTGGTACGAGTACTCTTTCAACTTATTCAATATCTTGACTGAAAAATAATATTCATCAGTTGTCATGAAATTATACTTTAAATATATTTTCGTGTCAAGTAGGACGTTTACAGAAGGGAAAAGTAGGCAGATCAGAAGAAATGCTTAATTTTTCAACAACTGAAGGACACTTTTACATGCAGACAAACCTGTAATGTTTGTCCTCGTTTCTTTTTAACACTTTCTGTTATCCGTAGTTCTTAGTAAACTCAAGAAATTATTATATATCCACTTTTTCTAGACAAATACATTTTTTTAAATGTTGAATACATTTTTTTTTATTTTGTATGTTACTTTTTTATGGAATGTTTCATTGACTATGAAAATATTTTTTTTCCTTTGCATAATTACGAAATAGTTTCTTCAGTGTAGTAGTTGTGGTGGGCTGTATGTGCTTTTGGTGTCATTTGAAAATTAGTGAACTTATGTTGGATTTATTTTACATCAGTATAGCGAGTGCACCGGTCGATTGTGTTGCGGGTCAGAAGAGCTGCTTCAAATAAAACAAATTTTAGAAAACAAATTGTAAAGGCCATAATTCGTGAAGCACAAAAGTATTGGTGGATTTTTAGTTGTCAATAAAAAAGTAAATCGAAAGCCTTAAATTAATCAAAGCTTTATTGGACGTTTTATACAATGGAAAGTCCACATTTCTTTTTTTCTGTCGCCACAATTCTCATCTCATACCACAACTTTTATTATCTTAGTTTAATAAACTTTAGGTATTGGTAGGTGGCTCTGTGATGGCTTTAATGATTGTTTGAAATATATTTTTTTCCACGAACAACAAACCACTAATGGTGTCCTATTTTTTGAGAGCTTAGAAAAGGTATTGTTTGTGATTCTATTAAATTGTCACCAAGGCGTTCCCTATATGAATGGTTATTAAAACCAAAATGGTTTTAAACGAAAATTTTTTTATGTGGGCTTACAATTATTCCCATAAAAAACTATAACAGTTCTTTGTACTTTCTATGAAGCAAAGACGACCAATTGATTGAGTCTGACTCATACTAAAATACCACACAGACATAAAGAAGTGTTTTAGTTGGTCATAGCCGGGCAAGGCTGTAGCAACGATGTGTAGATATTTGCTGACTGCAAGGACCTACAGTCAATCATTAACAAAAATCGATGAATATTTTTCAAAATTTCATTTTTGAATAAAAACAAAATTTTTATGTAGTGCCAACAAATACTTGAGCATGTTATGCATTTTATGTCTACTTGCAGCTAATGTTTAAAGTTCATGCTCTAAAAATAATTTGAATCTGGATTTTAGTGACTCTCACTCCTTCATACATTAAGTAAAATTTTTCTTTGAGTGTCCGCCCAAAAGATTCCAAGAAATCCTAAGTAAAAGTCTACATTTTTGTTAATATGTTTATCAACCTTAAGTTATTTTTGAAAGACAAACAAACAGCCTCTCCGATCGCCTTTCGAACGCCCTGCAGAGATATGAAAACGATGACAGTAAAACGGCACATGTTGCCCCATTTTGCTGCCTGCCTGGCTGCCTGACTTCCATCATTTTTGTAAAATTAAAAGCATTTCGTTTTGTTGTCCATTTCGTCGTTATGACGAAACGTTTCAAATAAAACTCAAATGGAATTCTATGCTAGTGGAAAAGTTTTCAAATTGTTTCTATATCAGATTTTTCCATTCCAGCACAGTGGGCGGAATGACTACAAAATTGTAATACACAGTCAAGCTATAAGTTTATAGTTTTAAATTTAGATAAGTCAACAGGTGCCCGAACTAAACAAAACGTTGACAGGTGGTAGTTTAGAGTGATGTAATTAGCAGGGTACCCTTGAGTCAATTTTTACCTAATGTGGTTATGCTTTTGTGCACAAATATTACCCTTAAACCTGTGTTAGTGCGATGTGCTTTAAATAAAGTGATTTAATAAAAAAGGAATATAGTATTTTACAATTTATTTTAATATTTCTTTTAGGCTATCTATATTTTTTTTAAACAAAGTATGTGAACAGTTTTAGAATTTTCAACTATCTGATGTACCGGCTTTCAGCATCATCAGACTTTCTAAAAATTCACCCCACCACATACCCTACTGTGTAGCTTCAGTCAACCGGGTACCATGTACGAAAGATATTTCACTACATGATACAGATTTTAACTTTAACTACGTGATTCTCTGTTCATGAAGAAGGATACCACTGCCATGGACACAAACACCCACAACCACTGTAACGCATGTATATGTGTGTGGGTTCTTTTGAAAAGTTTATATACGCGTGAATTATAAAATCTATAAAAATTCAGTGGCTAAACGTGCATGAAATTGTGTTTTGGTATTTTGTTTCGTTTCGTTTTTTTTCCTGTTCTCATCTTCTCTGCACAAGTCTTAGCGATTCACATTGGCCTGTCATATTTTCACTTCTGTTTCCGGTTTTAATGGTTGCAGGCGAACTAGCAGATGAAGATGTAACTTTCGGAGAAACACATATTGGTGTTTATACAAACCCACACAAATAACAAACAACTGAATGTCTTAAAGCACACAGGCGTATGTTCATCCATGAAATAAAGGTCAACATTTCAAATGCCAATGGCATGAATACATTTCTTTGGGTTTCTGGTTAAATCTTCTTTTTTTTCACTAAAAGGAAGAAATTGGTGTTTGCTGAAGATGACTGCAAAATGCATACTCAGGATTTCCTTCATTGGCATTTGGATTTGAGTGTGTATGTTTGCTGACAGTGTGTGTACGGGTGGCCACTAGCAAATGGTTGGTTCATGCAAAGTTTTGAATTGACATTTTGTAGAGCAGGCCAGCTTCGGCTTTGTTTTCATATTCTACAGTATTTTTTGTTAAAGAATTAATGTATACCGTTGTGAAACAAGAGACTCACGGTAACAAAATGGGATGATGGCGTAGTCGACGCTAGGCTGTTGGTGTAGTCCTTATCTTTCCGTGGCCCAAAAGGAAGAAGTCGCAAGGTGTTAAATCACAAGATCTCGGTGGCCTATTGTGATCACCTCTTCGAGAGATAACACGGTCCGGAAACTTTTTAGATTTGCGAATGCGTTGTTGAAGCGTGTATCGTTCCATTTTTAGTAATGGCGTAGTTTCTACTTATCAAATGTCAACGAATAAAAGCTTCAATAACACCGTGTTACAAAAAAAATAGATTTTTTCTGTCCTATGAACCAAATGCACATATTCGGAAAGGGGAGAAAAAATAAAAATACACGTGTATCGGCGATTTTCATGCACACGTCAGAATTATTTTTTTTTAAGTTTGAAGTATAAATCTCGTAGTGGCCTGTGTGAAAGCCTTTCGACCGATTTTTAACCCTTTTTCAGTGATCCAATCGAGCTGATTTTTTGCAGGCAGACTCGTGGAAATATCTGTATCACGTCAAATTTTATAAAAACAATTTTTATGAATTCTCAGATTTTCCCCAATTTTTATTATTTTTGAAAAAAAAATATTTTTTTCACTTTTCTTAGCATAACTTGAAGAGATTCCAAATTTTTAAACTACTTAAGCGTTACGACAAAAAAATATTTTTTGAACTGAAAACTTAAAAAAACGATAACCATTGAAAAAATAAAAAATTTAGGAAAATCTGAGAATTGATAAAAATTGTTTTTAAAGAATTTGACGTGATACATACATTTCCACGAGTTGCCTGCAAAAAATCAGCTCGATTGGATTACTGAAAAAGGGTTAAAAATCGGTCCAAAAGCTTTCACACAGGCCACAACGAGCTTCATACTTCAAACCTTAAAAAAAAAACAATTCTGACGTGTATATGAAAATCGCCGATACACGTGTATTTTTATTTTTTCTCCCCTTTCCGAATATGTGCATTTGGTTCATAGGACAGAATGTGTGTAACACGGTGTAATAAGTCCATGTACTAAGAGTCCAGTTCATATATGACACAGTTCTTTGCCAGTTAAGAAACTACGTCTGTTGTTTATGTGTTTAGTTTTAACGTTTTTGTTGTTGTTTGTTTAACGGTCTTTTAATATTTATTTTACAGCCCTAACTATGATGCCAATGTGTAAGTGGGTTGTATACCTATGTGTGCGTGTGTGTGCTTATACACGATAAATACAGAAACACGCATAGACACATAGATATTTACATGTACTCATACAATCCATGTGTAGTTGCTATAAATTTAATAAATTCTTAATATGCACGTCTATGCTTACTCAACCTCGACTCGCACAAAAACAGCAACGGGCTATTCAATTACGACAGGCAATACAATTTATGATTGATTTGAGATCAAATAAAATGCGAACAAATATGTTCTATTGTTCAATGATTCTGAAATCCTTACAGCCCCATTGTAGAACAATATTTATAGACGAATTTCTTTGGTCATTGACAACCAATTAGGGAGTTTTATTGGAAGACATGAATATATCACATTCGGGATTTTTTAATTTTAATGTTTTTTGCGGGTGTTATAAATAAATGGAAACAGATAATACCCCGAAACCTCAAGACTTATTCGCAATCAAATGTTTTAATTCCTTGAATTTAATAAGTTTATTTCGTATTTTTTATCAAACACGCCATTACTTGTGCCCAAATACCTAATGATAATAGCAAATGACTAATAGTTGCAGTCAAATAAACGTTGTTTAGAAACAAGCGACTTTCTTGTGTGCAAACATTTAAAAAAAGGCAGATTTTTTTTCAGCATGTGTTCACAGGAATTGTGGTATTAATATATGTGCCATGTGCTGTAGCATCCACTTCGTCATCGGCACCACTACCAAAAATCTACGCACACATACATAGACTGATGTTTTCATCGAGTATGATGGAAGTTTAAATTGTAATAAAACAAAAAATGTTTTAGAATTTAAATGAACTGATTTAGATTTTTGAAAGTAACGTACTTAAGCATTCGGGTGCTATGTGTAAACTGTGCAGGGGAAGAATGTTAATTTTCGAAAGTAATAAATCACCGAAACAAGACCGGATGTTGTTTTGAGTATTATTTTAGTGCTGGTTCCGGTGGTAGTGGTGGAGACTTGTATAACTTTTCTAAAGTTCCACACGACTTCCGATAGCATGTGGGAAATGTTTATTTAAACGGAAGTAGTTATGTCCCCTAACCTTCAACATGAAACAGTGTATTTGTTGTTGGCCATACAAGTGTTGCTGTCTCTGATGAATTGTACAAGTTGGCAGATCGATTACCTTGATGGCGTACTTTACCAATTTAGATTTACATTAATAATGGGACAGCATTTAGCAGGTTCGTGATTTATTTTGAATTCTTGTCAAATTTGTTTCCACGTGGTTGACATCAATTTAATTATCTCGAATTAGAGCATGATTTAATTTCAGGAAATATCCTTAACACCATGCTACAGTCAGAGATCAGTGCGAAATGACCTTGTGAACATTTTAGCATAGATGCAAACAACCTGGGCAAAGTGGTAATGACACTTTTAACTGTGCGTACCATAGGCTGAGCAGAATTTTCAATAGCACTGTCACGTTTTTGTAGACCCTTTATCTAAGGTTCGGCCGACTCGGAAGTAAAATCCCGTCCAGGGCCGAATAAAAACGAGGTGGTATTCGCTTTGGCTTTGACATGAAAGTCTACACGGATGGCTTTAAAATAGATTGCGTAGTTGGCTCGGGAGTATTCTCCACGGAAGACATCCTGGAGCACTACCTCCAGAATGTCTTCAGGAACTTTCAGGCAGAAGTTTTTGCCATCGAGGAAGCCTGCTTGCTATTACACATAAATGGACACATCAGTATCTGCATTCACATCCAATCCGCCATACTCCAAAAAATCCTCTTCGCTTTAGTCAATGAATGTAAAGAGGTTTCGGCGAGACTGAGTATCACAGGAATTTGTACGAAAATGAAGGGGAGGACGAACTGTCTGCCTTATACTCGACACAGTACATGTGGCCGTACAGCTGGGATCTATCAAGCGCGGCATTCTCTATCACTATCTGTCACTCTATCACTATCTGCCACCATTTAGAAAGCATTAGATTCATGTCGAATCTCAAGGAAAACATGACCTGAATATAACCAGAAGTGATCCAAATATCTCTTCGCCCACAACAAAAAGGATAGATCAAGAGTGATATCCCTACTCACGTGAGACGCCAGAACCCACAGAACTCGTAGCTGCGACGATGCAGACGAGGAGGAGCCGGTGGAACACTTACTCTGCTCAGGCTGCTCTGGTGAACCCACTCATGATTCATGTGTGACATCACCGACGAATCGAATATCAATCTGAGTAACATTATATTAAACTAGTAAGTTGTAATGCGCCTATGGCGCCCGTTGAAATATGGAAAAAAAAATTTGTGGAAAAAAAAAAATTTTTTGTGAAACAAAAAAAAAATTTGGTTAAAAAAAAAATTTTGTTGAAAAAAAAATGTTTGTTCAAAAAAAAATTTTAGTTGAAAAAAAAAATTTTGTTGGCATCAAGGCCACAAAAAAAGGTGAACACATTTGTTGGATGTTAGAATCTGTGGAAGTACCACAGGCACTTTGTGACTCTCCGACTTAACACAAATTCTCCGACTCACAGTGTTCTGTTAATTCATAGGTAATTGAAGATAATATCGATATACATACTAGACGGTGCTGGCAACCGCATGTACCTTCAAGCAAAGAACCATCTCCACACTGGTAAGCCGGTTCCTGCAGCCATTGTAAGGAATTGTTTCATAGTATGTAAATGCCATGTTTTTTTTTTGGGATTTTTACCACGCCCTACACTGTGATATCATCAAATATAACTTTGTGACAGATCCAAAAAAAAAAAATTCTAAGAATCACTTTGTAATTTATTTAAGTCTGTCCATTTTTCTTAACCTTTTGCACACTTAATAACTTATTTGCTTCCCTTAACATACCATGAGTGAACTGACGGGGAACTTCTTTTGAATCAGTGAGCTGTGCACGGTAAAATGTGTATACTCACTGACCGGGACCTACAATTTAAAGACGGCTCCAGATTGCTAGTGATTTTGCCACAGGAGTTTTACATGACTTAGAGATTACATCCTTACCTGTAAAATATCCAGCATTTGCGAGGTGGAAAACAGCCGATGAAAAGTGTTTGATGGTCTTACCCGTTGTTGACCCTTGGTCCACACCCTTTGATCGTAATGTTACAAAAACATACTTCAACCGTAAATTAAATTGTAGGGTGACACATACTTTTCTTTACTTTTTTGCTATTCAATGACCTTTATGACCTGGTTTTTTTTATTTGAATCACTCGTTGTTGCTGTTGGTGTTATTGTTCCTGTGGTAGTGGCGCCCTTGCACAGAACTAAAGACTGGTCTGTGCTTCGATAGTTAGTTTTGGTTTTGGTCGGTTTGATTTTTTTGTGCACATTGTAGTTGTTTTGTTGCTGCTGCTGTTGTAAGACAGTTTAAGCCATTTTGAAAAAGTTTTTGGTCTCGAACTTTTTGGCTTAAAATTTGTTGGTCATTTAGGCAAAGTACTGTAAACAACACAAGTTATAATAGTTTAAATCATCCAACACAAAGAAAGCGTATGGACAGTAATAGGGTCAGCCATTACGCATTTCAATCACACTCCCTTGGAAGTGGCGAAAATGGGGGAGTTATAACAGAGAACAAAGATTGCAACAATAGTTGTTTAAGAAAACGGAGAAAGTTTTGAGCACACACTTTTTTAACAAGGAGGAACAAAGCAGAACATTTGAGATTTATTTTGTGAAAAACGAGAGGGACTAGTGATTTAGGGAAAGTTTTGTTGAAGTGGCCATCTGTTGGTCAGATGTATTGGGATTTTCTGAAGCTGTCAAACCGTTACTTTGAAAATGCCAACGACAGTTGGATTAGATATTTTTCCGTCTATGTGAGTCGGATCGTTAGAGTTGGAAAATTTGCACTTGAAGGTCTAGAAGCCGATCGGCAAATCCACCCCAATCGATCTTTTGAACACCACGTTCGGTAAACCTGTTATCAGTTATCTCCGAGATGTCAATTGGTACCCATAAGGTACAGATTAATCGACTTTACGTGAGTGGACTTCTTTAAGACTGAAAAAAATGATTTATCAAATTGATGAATTCGTTCATCAATGTGATGAATTTCGACATCATTTTCCAACATACTACATTTTTGTTCAATTTAATGTAGAACTTTTCATAAATTTGTCTTCAATTCCGTACATCAATTTGATGAACATTGTACATCCGTTTGATGAATATTTTACATCAGATTGATGAATATTGTACATCAATTTGATGAACAGTGTACATCAATTTGATGCACAGTGTACATCAATTTGATGCACATTTTACATCAGATTGATGAAAATTGTACATCCGTTTGACGAACATTGTACATCAATTTGATGATCAATGTCCATTAATTTGATGAACACTGTACATCAATTTGATGAACACTGTACATCAATTTAAGGAAAATTGGACACCAATTTGATGAATATTGTACATCAATTTGATGAGCATTGTACATCAATTTAATGAAAATTTTAAAAATTTCTGAAAATGATAAAACATTTTTATTTTGCAAATAACAATTTTATATTTTAAAAAAAAAAAACAAAGGCAGTTTTGCCTTGATCCACTATTTTAAAGCGTTTTTCTTTTGCAGATTGATGTCAAATAATACTTCAATTTGATGAGCGCAGAAAATGTCGTACTTCAAATTGAACAATTTAATCATCAATATGATATAGAACCATTGAAGAATCGTTGTCATTGATTTGATGTACAGTTTCTTTTTTTTTTCAGTGTACTGAGAAGTTAGCCAGGCCCATCAGTTTGTTCTTTTTTTTAATTTGTTCGTGAATTTTTTTCTTCGTTTTTTGAACGGTTTTTTCCACTGTTCTTGTCATTGATGGTGTCTGATATGACTTCCTTTGAAAATTAGAGTGCCCAAGCAATATCGCAGAAGAGGCAATAATTCCCAAAAAAAAAAAAAAAAAACAGACTGCTACAAAATCAAATACACCAAATTTCTCGTCCCCTCACTTTTTAAAAGTCGCCTGTTGTTGCTTTTCTATAATTCCTGCCATTGATGGCGATGACAGAGAGTATTTGTGCGGATGATATTTCAGTTGCTGATGTTTGTTTTACCATCACGACTTTTGGTTTGGGCATTTAACGAAACTTTTAATAAATATATAATAATCACTTTTAATTATTGGTTTGTTTCAAAACTCATTTCTATGGACCATTTGTCCGTTCAGTTAGGCGAACAGCTGTTATTGCACAGATTCCACGTTGTATTGAGTTTCTTTCTATCTACAGGATAACAGAGTGGAACTACGTCAAGGATATTCAAACAAAAAAAAAACAGAATAGAAGGCCAAGGATTTCATAGAAATTGTTTGTTAACAACACTTAGAAGAAACGGCCTCAAAACAATAACAGCAAATATGAAAATGTTGCGGCAAGTACTTGAGGATTGGGTTCGTTGTTGGTTCGGTCGGAAGTTTCCCAGCCTGAAGCCAGCACTTCTTGGGTCCTTTGTGTGTAATACTAAGTAATTAACTTTAAGTTATAGAACCAATTAAAAACATGCGTGCTTTTAATTGAACCAACACTAAAGCCGATGGTCTAACAAATTTCATCTACATCCAGCCCATAATGGTTCACACAAAATTAACGAATACAATGGAATTTTATGGAAATGTCGGTTTTCAGAAAAAGTGGATGTACATTACAAATACAGTAGGAGCGTATTTAAAAATATTTGAACAGTTTATATTTTTTTTTAACTGAATGCTGCAGCAGAACATAGCGCATTAGAATCACTGCATATATGCAATGACGTTTTTGGTAAATTTCAATTCATTATCTAAAGTAATATATCAACAAATGGGGGCAAAAAAATCCGCCAGCATTAAGGAATTCTGCGAATTCGGTGTTCCTGTTGGTGGATGTGAAGCTATGACTGCCATTCATCAACAATGGAAATTATTTATTTGCCAATATTTGTTGTTTTATTCCCCGTTTAATAGAAAGTGTCAAATAAAAAAATATATTTAATATTGAGTTCTATATAAATAGATTAAAGATATGAAAATAAAAGACGCCATATTTTGTTAAAAAAGAGACAAAGACGGAAAAGGAGATTCTGATGAAGACAACCCAGTAAATTATATTACGTTATATTGCCTTTAGCCAAGTGGAATTTCTTAAGACGGATGCAGAAAAAATAAAATGAAAACACAGACTTGCACAAAGAAAAATGCAATAAAAAAAACAAAACTTTCTTGTTTGACTATTATTAAAAATGATTTTTCTTTGGTTTGGCGTTGACCATGGCAGGTCTTCCATTGGCCAATATGACCTTCTATGAATACAATTCACTATGTTAGCTATAGGAAATAAGGGTACTGGAGAGAGGAAAGAGGGAGTAGTGTTTGTCGATGTTTGACTTCAATTTAACAATGTCACAGCTGGCTGGAAAAACACTTGCTGGAAGATTATTGCTCAAGCCAATAATTCGGCTGAAGAACGAATTGTCTCTATAGTGAGTCGTTCGGTCAAGCGGTTATTTCACAACTAACCGATGAAATTATTCTTCAAATCAATCCATAACATCATCCAAATCTTTTTGGTAAACCACATCGAAATGTCCCTTATACCACATGCATTCAATATTTTTAGTTTTATTTTTGTCTATCAAAACGGTGGGCAATTAGTTTGATTAGTAACCTCAATTTGATATGTATTAACTTTGAACAAAAGCAATAAATTTTACAAAAAAAAAGAGAAAAAAACTATTGAATAATGGATTTTGTTGCCCATCGTTCCTGCCCTTCACTTCTCACTCTGCAAGTTTACCTGCAATTTTGTGGTGGTATTTCAACTCTGAAATATTGCCAACAATGTGATGACACAATTTACCGCGTTTTATTTTGCCATCTTATGACATAAATTGATACGATTAGTTGGGGATGGGCTTTGAATGAATGGTATTCATATAGTAAGAGCTATTTGCTGTAGAACGAAAATAGGAAAAGTTTTTTATTTGTTTATTTGGTTCCGAATTTACTAATCTCTTCAATATTGAGTACTTGATATCAGTACGTTTCCATTACAGTTGCTAATAGATTAGTTTCGATTTATCATACACCCGGCAGTTTTCAAATAAATGGAAGGAAGAATTTGAAAAATTTTATTTGAAGAGTAATTGGCAAAATCATTTGAAATGTCACGATTTTGTCACGAAAACTTTTACAGCGCTTTGTCAATCAGCGTGGGGGTTGTGCGTTCGATTTCCACAAGGGGCTTTGGTCTGTCGCTGCTAAAATCCAGAGATATGGTCTGTGTCACCCGGTTTACCCAAGATTAGAACATAAATTTACTTTTAAATTTAAAGAAAAATTGCTAGTCTAATTTATAACTACGCACCAACGGACAAAGAAACAATGAGCTGCTAGAACAGATATAAAAACGATGGCCTGAGTTTGACATTCAAATCGTCCTAGGAGATACTAATGCCATAGAACGCAGAGAGGACGTCTTTAGTCTGACGACAACAACAATTACGTAATGGCGCTGATCGACTTAAAATCACAACTGCAAGGTTGGTAAGTTACGTCGCCGAAACAGCTGATATCCCGATTATCGAACTTTAGCCAGCTTTTGTGGCGCAACATCATATTGAATTCAAGGATCATTCAAGGATGTCTTCAATTTCCGACCAATAGAAGTATCTCTCTAGCGCTCACCATTAATACCGCTGCAAACTGTCATTCTCAGACAGTATTTTTTATTTTTTATTTTTTTTTTTTATTTTTTATTTTTTATATTTTATTTTTTTTTTTATTTTTTATTTTTTATTTTTTATTTTTTATTTTTTATTTTTTATTTTTTATTTTTTATTTTTTATTTTTTATTTTTTATTTTTTATTTTTTATTTTTTATTTTTTATTTTTTATTTTTTATTTTTTATTTTTTATTTTTTATTTTTTATTTTTTATTTTTTATTTTTTATTTTTTATTTTTTATTTTTTATTTTTTATTTTTTATTTTTTATTTTTTATTTTTTATTTTTTATTTTTTTTTTTTTGTATTTTTATTTTTTATTTTTTATTTTTCATTTTTCATTTTTTAGTTTTTATTTTTTATTTTTTATTTTTTATTTTTTATTTTTTATTTTTTATTTTTTATTTTTTATTTTTTATTTTTTTATTTCTTATTTTTTATTTTCTATTTTTTATTTTTTTATGGTTAAAATTGTTATTGACTAACTCGTAAAAAAAAACACTTCAACTCATTGCCAAATCAACAGAAAATATGTAAAATGTTATATCATCCCCCCAACTCTGCATGCCCACTTGCACTTTAGCTTTAAATCAACATCATTATTCATCATCACCAGCAGCTTGTCGCCAAATTGTCATTCCAAGTAATTTTCCATGCCATTTCATTGAAGCCCAACAACAAATGGTGCATCAAATAAAATTGCCCCCCCACTGGCTTGATAAGCAGCAAGAGCTGCGTCTACATTCAAATCGTAAATTTTTAATTAATTTTTGTTTAGAGAGTTGTTGGTGTTGTCGGCGTCGTAGCTACTGGCTTTGTTATTGCTGCTGTTTCTGGCGCTGTTGCTCAACTGGTCGTAACATTCAAAGAACATCCTGCCTTTGTCCGATATGATTTCGGGTGAATCGTTTTAAACACATTTTACATTTATTGCTGTATTTATTGAAAATTGTCGGCCTGTCCATCTTGTGTACGAACAACAAAATACATTACAGTGAGTGCTGCTAACAATGTCAGGCGTATGGGATGTACTCCATGCGTTACAAAGCGCTTGCACAGTGGGACTAATTCTGGAATGTGTAAAGGGCATACGATTTAAATCTCTGGACTCTGTCTTCTCAGATCTTTCAACGAGATGGCTCACCCGTTAAGCGTTTACCGTGCCCGGGTGCCTGGCCATAGGAACATGCCTGAGAACTATACAGCAGATAGAGCAGCCTAGGTTTAAAAAAATCTCCAATCATTGAATAACTTTCACATATATTTTATTATTCGCTAAATTTCCTTGTTTGGGGACCATTGTGCTGGAACACCCAACACTGCTTTATGCTTAGCCCCCCCCTTACAATTGTGTCTTATTCTTTAGTTATCACTAGCATGAGGGAATGAATAGGCTTTTGTGATATAATGTTTTTATGATTTCGTTGAGATTTCTCTAACAAAGGAATAAAAACAAAACACATTATCCTTCTTCCACACCTCATACCCAGTGTCTTGCCATTGATTTATTAGTTTGCCTTCTGCCTTTGTCCGAAGACAAAAATCGTTTGTAACACGCTTCCAAAGAGTCCCCGGCTTCTAATGTCCACATCGATAAGAAGAAGAGTCAGCTTGGCATACGAAAGGCTGATGCCACTAACAATTTAACAAGTTGTACGTATGTACAGATAAGACGAAAACAAAAGTCCTATTTTCAGTTGACTAGCGATTGTTTGCTTGTGTGTAGTGTGGATATTGATGAATGATGGTAACGCAGTCCAGAAACTGGAACTGTTGTTATATTTCTTCACATGAATAAAGGTTTACGTTTAATATAGAATATTTTGTAAAATTATATATTCTCTACAAACAACACAACGCTCATGTCGCACAACACCGACTTTACTACAAAATACTTCCAGTCTGATCGGGGGGTTTATAAATAGTCTATGTGACATTTACAAAAAATCTGTGAAATTGAACAAGTTTTCCAGTAAACTTTGATCTGATTCCCTATTGCAACATGCAGCAAACTTGCCCGCAGTTTGATTAGACCACCAAAAATGTTGTTTCCGTTTAACTCCTTCATTGAGCCACAACGGGGCTCAAAGCAATTATGCCCCTTTTATTGGAATTCTCCATTCCGCCAAATTTTGTTTTTCATGGAACAACTACCAAATATTTCATAAAAAATGTACAAAATTGTATTTCCTGCTTACTTGGTTCTGAGGTTGCGCTGATCCGAGTAACTAAACTGGCCGTATGGTGGCTTGGCTGGCGTGTTTAAGGATTTCAACGTATTTGATTATGATTGTTGTTGTACAACCGAAAACACACAGGCGCTTATAGTAGAAGTCGTCCACGAAATTGCGATTTCGAGATTATTAGTTTAGAGCACTCTACAATTTTTCTTTAAAAAATTCTTCCCAGCGGCGTTTTTATGAATAGTTATATTCTTGCTGTAATTCAAATTCTAAATTTAAAAATGGTCCAAATTTAATTTATACTTTTAGTATCAAAGGAAAAGTTGTCTCACTATACATTTTTGCCTATATTTCAAAGTCAATTATTTCGAAACATTAATTTTGGGGTTCGGCAACTTCTACTTTAAGCGGCTCCCATTTAACAGGTTGTCTCGAATAATGAGTGATGCTTTTCGTATTCCAATTACAAGTTGATCAGTGAAAACATTTTCTAAGAAAAATGTATGAGTTTTAATTTTGCTCGTTTATAAATTCCATTTTTTTCAGGTCAGCAGCATCTCCTGCAGCATCATACTTCAAATAAATCATCCAGACCTCATGCTGCTTTAAATACAATCGGCAACATGGCCGACTTTTGCCGCTTTCCCTTTCTCTGCCTTAATTGAGAGAAAAAAAAGCGAACAATATGCACTTCATTGTCCTGAATATCCCCGAAATCAGTTCGATTAAACGGCACAAATATTTCAATAAAACACTCAAGAACGAGTGCAATTGCAAAAAGATGATAATAACGAATATTACAAAAGATGCAAGTCAAAGCTGGAGCACGCAAATGAGGGAGAGAAAAATGAAAAATGACGGCTCTGCATACTTTTGCTGACTGAAGGAAAGAAAATTAAACAAGCAACATGTCAAAAATTTCACATTATCTGCAGATATATTGTATTTTATAATTATAGTTTTTCCGTCTTTGTGTCTGTCTCCGATTTCAGTACTTTGTATAAAGTTGCCGGTTGTATATTTCATTCTCCGATTTCCTTCTGCCTCTGACACTTTATATTGTATTCATGTGGCCGCCATTGGGCCTTTGTCGTCCATTTGCCAGTCAAATCTGAACCTTTTGCAAACGGATACAAAAAAAAAAAAACAATAAAAATGCAAATTGATTAAACGATGCTATAAATTCATGCCGGAAAAAGGAAATGCAGTACAAAATCACTGCTTAACCGTAATTACATTTCAAAAAAAAAAAAAAGAAAAAAAAGGAAAAACAAATATTAAAATTACAAGGTGATAAATGTTCGCAGGCATGGGTGTAAATGACAGTCAAATATAAACATACATATCTATATGAGTATGGGAGAAAAATTACAAACTGAATCGTACAGTATGTCTACGTTGGTTTGCCGAGCATTATCAAATAAAGCTGATGACAATTGCCGTCTGATCTCAATAAAAATATTAAATTTCAGAAATATAATAATTTTAATCTGCATAACTGCAGAATTCTCATATTTGTTATATACTACAATTAAAACAACAACGGGACTTTTAACTGTAAGAATAACCAAATAGCTAAATAACAGAGGTAACCAGAGGTGACGCAGAAGTGATGAACAAATATTGCTGCACCTAAATGCTCAACAAGTATTTGTTTTCATTTCGTGGTTTCAAAAATATAGGACTGGAATTCGACATTTGTCAAACTAAATTGTTAAACCAATTTTTTTCTTTTCAGTTGGAAGTCTGACATTGACGAAAATGAATCACACAACGCGTGAAAATTACTAAAACCTTCTACAAAAAAGGTGATTCTGGCACAGCCACATAACGTCTTTTAAGAGGAGATTATGGTTTATTGTTATGAAGCACATTTCTTACTCGGTGGGTATGTTAATAAATAAAATTGTCATATTTCGGGTTCTGAGAAAAAAGTCACTGTTTGGTGCGTTCTTTGGTCCGAAGCTGTGATTCGACTTTACTTCTTCGAAAACGGCGAGAGAACGACTGTCACCGTCAATTCGGAGCGTTATGGTCATATGATACCGATTTTTTGCCTGCTATTGAAGAATACGACTTGGAGAATATGTGGTGGCAACAAGACGGTGCCACATGCCGCACAACTCGAGCGAATATCACTTTATTGCAAGAGACATTTCCTGGCCGCGTAATTTCTCGTCGTGGCGACATCAACTGGCCACCAAGATAATGCGATTTGACACCATTAGTTTTTTTTTTTGTGGGGCTTCGCGAAAGACCGTGTTTATGCAGATAAACCTTTTACTCTTGAGCACTTAAGAACCAACATTCGTCAAGTTATGACTGAGATACCGCTCAATATGTACCAAAAGGTGGTCCAAAATTACCCCAAAAGAATCAATGCTTGCAACACTTCGCGTGGTGGTAATTTAAATGATGTTGTGTTTTACACATAATGCCAACGTTCAAACTTTATACTAAAAAAGAAATATCATGAAAAAAATTATTGTATATGTGTTTTTTTTTACGTTTACTTTTAAAAAGCAAAATGGATAACCCTTTATATCAACAAAGTACAATTGCATCAACTGTATGTGTATCAGATTTCCCCTCAACGTCTAATCAAGATCTTTTTCGGAAACTTCAACCAAATCACAAATTTGTGACAGATTTACATTCTATTATTACTAATCGGGACCTCTAGTTCAAAGCCGTCTTCAAAGGGCATGAAAGACTAAACAATTGCAGCTACAATTGACCATTCTCACTCACGCTACAGACAGTGGTGAGCCACCTCAAAAATAACAACATACAATTTCACTTCACTGTGCTCTGTGTATATTTATAACTACCAAAAATCTTGCTTTTGTTGCGCTCCGTTCATTTTGCATATTATGACGGGTATGGGTGGATGAGTAATATTCGCTTTCAGTTCAATATTAATCATACGCTCCAAACAAATAGCAGACCATGGACTAACCACAACTGCAGTCGCATTCCTAATGACACATGCCAATCGGTGGAAATGCTTTATTACGCGAACTTCATTCAGACAATGAACATGACACATTTTTACCGGACTAATAATTCATTCATTCATTCATTCATTCATGCACACGTACTGACAACTCTTGTGTGCTTTTGTACAAACTGTGGTCTCTGTGGTTAGCCAAAATATAGGTCAGATGGTTCTAAGCTAGGTGAGACGACCATGCCTTATAAAGGGCAAGAGAAAAATTATATTTTTTTTCTTAAATAAAAGAATTTTACCATCGCACTTTCATTTTTAATCTTGCTTGCGATTTTTAAGAGTTATAAAACGTTTTTTTTAAAGGCTGCCATAACATTGAAATGCTTTGAGTAGTTTCTTAAAATTTCACACAACTTTTAGGAACTTTTTTTGACATTTTATAAAAAATTAAAAAATAAAAAACTTTAATAATACCAATCCCACACAACTAAAATTGAAAATTTTAAAAATGTTGTACAATGTTTCTGAAAGTAAAATATCGTATAATTTCGCGGTTAAAATCTACAATCACAATTGTAAAAATTGCGTAAAATCTTACGATATTTGACTTCCAGAAACATTCCTAAACTAGTTGATTAAATTATATATTGTTTAATTTTCCTTTAATATTTATTACCGGGAATTCTTTCCAATAATATAGGGAATCGGGAAGTAACAAATCGGCAAATTTCCCGAGAAATACGCCCCGGTAATTCCCGGGTTAAGGGAATTTCCATACGAAACTTTCGTTTCGCGATTTCCATACGACTGTTAGAAATTCGTAAAATCGTCCATAAAAACATTAAATAAAAACAATGATTCTTACTTACGTCATCCCTCCGTATGTCCGTCCTTCTATCTACCTCTCTTTAGTCGATCACCCTCAGTTTGTTAACCTATCGTTTTTTATAGTGAGCGTATAATGTCAATTCAAATTGAAATATATATGCCATTTCCCAATATGTTCTTGTTGATATTGGACGTTCTGCTTCCCAGAAGACGTTCCGCTTCCCAAAAATCGGTGGGACATCGTACGTATACTAAAAAGTATTTCATTTATATTTTTGGAAAATTATTCGTAGACTGGGCCTATAATTTTGTATTTATTTAGCAACTTATTCAACATTTCCAACATATTTACCTTTATGATTATTTGAAAAAGTACTAACAAAAACAATTTCTATGATTGATGTTTATGTCGTTGCCCCGCTTCATTGAAAATAATTTCACTGATACTGCGACAGCTGCGGTAAATGGTTTCGGTTTAATTGTCGGTAACCTTGACGTCGATAAACTTTTAAAATAAAACGTACTCACACAGTTAAATTTGGAGAAGAGGAAGCTAGGATATCCCTATTCAGATTGAAATATGATATGATTGTATACTTTATACTTTTGGGACTATAATGCCCTACCTTGGCAATTCAAGTGAATCGGGGGGTGGAGATGAGGCATTAAAAGTTGGGTTTTCTCATTTGACCTTGATCGGTGTCTGTTTGAAAGCAGAAAATGATACAAAGATGTTTACAATTTTCATAAACGGTTGTCTTACATCACATCATACTGTAGAACATTGTTAAATATTGTTAAACAACAAAATTTTGCATTTGTGTTTGGAATGTTCCGCAAGACTTTCAAGACAGATTATATAATATTAATACGTTGTTGGCTAGATAACAGAATAGGATCAGAAATAAAAGGTAATATGAGGAATATATAAAATAGATAGATCACAATCTCCTCTACCATATCCCTGTGGTATTGTATGCGGACTATGGATTTAACCCCATGTCTGTCTCTATAAACCAAATTTTTGAAATTTGTGTGGCATGAGGGAAAAGTGGTCCAAGATAAACTGAAATCGGATAAGCTATTCATAAATGGAAGATTTGTTTCCACAAACAAAAAACTCGAAAATCCATTCCCACGGCTTCCAGTTAAATCTACTTATCTCCAAAAGTATTGATGTCAAAGTTAAAATTAGGCGTGTTTTAATTTATTTTATAAATATTGTTTCACCTTTAGTCAGATTTGATCATTTTCAATGCCTACCACGAGTCTGAAAATTTGCCGAATGGCACTCATCTCGTTTGGTCTCGATCATCATTTCAAAATAAAAATAAAAAAAATAAAAAATAAAAAAAAAAAAAATAAAAAATAAAAAATAAAAAATAAAAAATAAAAAATAAAAAATAAAAAATAAAAAATAAAAAATAAAAAATAAAAAATAAAAAATAAAAAAAAAAAAATAAAAAATAAAAAATAAAAAATAAAAAATAAAAAATAAAAAATAAAAAATAAAAAATAAAAAATAAAAAATAAAAAATAAAAAATAAAAAATAAAAAATTAAAAATTAAAAATAAAAAATAAAAAATAAAAAATAAAAAATAAAAAATAAAAAATAAAAAATAAAAAATAAAAAATAAAAATAAAAATAAAAATAAAAATAAAAATAAAAATAAAAATAAAAATAAAAATAAAAATAAAAATAAAAATAAAAATAAAAATAAAAATAAAAATAAAAATAAAAATAAAAATAAAAATAAAAATAAAAATAAAAATAAAAATAAAAATAAAAATAAAAATAAAAATAAAAATAAAAATAAAAATAAAAATAAAAATAAAAATAAAAATAAAAATAAAAATAAAAATAAAAATAAAAATAAAAATAAAAATAAAAATAAAAATAAAAATAAAAATAAAAATAAAAATAAAAATAAAAATAAAAATAAAAATAAAAATAAAAATAAAAATAAAAATAAAAATAAAAATAAAAATAAAAATAAAAATAAAAATAAAAATAAAAATAAAAATAAAAATAAAAATAAAAATAAAAATAAAAATAAAAATAAAAATAAAAATAAAAATAAAAATAAAAATAAAAATAAAAATAAAAATAAAAATAAAAATAAAAATAAAAATAAAAATAAAAATAAAAATAAAAATAAAAATAAAAATAAAAATAAAAATAAAAATAAAAATAAAAATAAAAATAAAAATAAAAATAAAAATAAAAATAAAAATAAAAATAAAAATAAAAATAAAAATAAAAATAAAAATAAAAATAAAAATAAAAATAAAAATAAAAATAAAAATAATTAAAAAAATGTACGCAAAGAAACTCGTCTAAAAAAAACTTTACTTTTATTCGTTGTTGGATAGATATATTGTCGTGACCGGCAATGCGCATGCGTTAGGTGAGATTTACCTCTCTAATAAGCGTCCTAAACAAATATGTTTTATTTTCGGACACACATTGTGATCTGTCTAATGCCCTGGTATTTTCTTTTCTTATCTTCCCACGCATGTACGACGGCAAGATTAAGGTATGAAAAGATGATTAAATAAAAATTACTTGCGCGATTAAGATCGAAACTCAACTAATAGAGTCCTCAATTTAACATCGCCACCAGCGCCATAGGCGGTATGTTCTCATTATAGTGTATGTGAATTGAAATATATGAAGTTCCCAGCGAAATTCTGTACTCCTGAAAGCAATAAAAAAAAACACAAAATTAATTATTTAAAATGCCGTTGATGTTTTCTCTTTGGTATTGGCATTTTAAAAAATTTACTCAATTGTGGGTGCCGGTTCCCAAAGATACAACAAAAACACTTAAAACATTTGCATTTCATTGAAATCGTCTCAAACTTTCGTTTGCTACAGCGTAGCTGGGACGTTGCCAAAGTTGAAATTTTTAAAGACGGTGGTCAAAGTAAAGTTTATCTGACGTTTCACATAAATTCATATAATTTCTTCAAAATTGCAGACAAATGATGGCAACTGTGACAAATGTGCATATCATAGACAATTCAGAGGTTCGCCACCCTAAGATATGGAAACAGATTAACAAATAGCCGAACTCACAAGTGGTTGATGGGTGAAATGGATACATGTACAGTTGGACACAACTTTGGAATGTTCGGATGGAAAAAATGGATGACCGATGGAAACCACTGGTATACAGTTCATGAATTGACTCATATTATGAACCTTTTGCAACAAGGATGTTACACGTGTTAAAGACAAAGTAAACATATATATCAAGAGGTTAGTCACTTATCAAATTATAATTATTTTACCATTTAGAATTGCATTTATTAATACACTATCAAATTATATATGTTTTCTGTTTAGTACACAATGACAACCGGATGACATGAAATTCAAGGAATTAAAGTTCACCGTAAAGTGTATATAATCTCCACGTTACGTGTACGACTCTTCTTATTGTCACTCGTCTCGTGTCATTGAGACTCTTCTCGTGTTTCATCGTTGACTGCATATTACCACCAACTGGAAACAAGGAGGATATAAAACAGAAAATGTTGAATCAGTACCACAAAAGAGGTAACCGAAAATGATTGTGATGCTGATGAAGAGAAACAGCAACGACTATACAAACGTATGTCGTTATTTTCCGATTCTTTTCCAAAATTAGTTTAGTTTTGCTGAATTTTACTTTTTTTTTTGGGCGAAGGGCTTTTAATTTTTTTTTTTGTTAAAAGACATATTACGAAAATTTATTATGGTAATTTTGGGGTATTTTTCATAATATTTGGGGGATTTTACATTGGGTAATTTTTCATAAATCGTTTGGGGGATTTCTCATTTATTTTGGGGCTTTTGCTTTGTAAATCTGCAATTTTTGTAGTAAATTATCATCCAAAAAAAAAAAAAATACAACAAATTGACATAAACATTTTCACTTCCTTGTCTCTCCCACAACCAGAGTCACGACTGTTAACAGAAACTTCGATTGAATGTTGTGAAATATACATGAGAAAGATGAGATGAGATGGTAAGAAGGAAACATCTAATGACAGCTACAGTGGCTGTTTGTGTCCGTTTTCTTATTTTCAAATGATGACTAAACACAAAAATTGATTTACGATTTTTGAGAGATGTGAGTGTGGACTGTGAATTAAATATAGAACTCCAGTATCACATTCATTGGTAGCATTCCCGTGCCGGCCACCATTCATTGTAATTCAATGATGTAGCTAGAAATGTCTTGATATTTATATTATTCGCACGAATGACTTCCTTATACATATCGCCAAGACATAGAAACTAAAAGGACATTGCACTGTGGTTTCATGAAATTTATGAAAATTGTTATGTGTTCACTTGAGGAAGCCCGTAAAGTGGTGTTGGGTAATTCATCCAGGTGGATAACATTTCGGTAATTCTATGGTCCAATCAGTGTTAGTGAGGATAATACGCGTCGAAATACGCGTGGAACGTAATTAAGCGCAGGGAAATATCCCGACTACTCTGTCTATGCAGAATGAATTCGAATGTTTCAGCTTGAAAAAAGATAGGCCATAATTATATACGTATTTCCCTTAACATTTCTTGACCGAACAGATGGGAAGTTCTCTGGCTACAGTTTTTGATAGAGAAGTTTTTACATTGCTATTACTCGCAAAGTCGCCAGTGGCGGAAGCTGCTTATAAAAAATGTTTTAAAAACATACAGAGAATAACAAAACTCTGGTGATATAAGATTTGAATTGTCAGTGCGAACTGAAGACATATTTCCTAAATGCCAAGATCAACTGGGGATTGGAGGGCCAACTTTCAGCCTAACTAAGAGCATAAAAATTCGCTTAATTTCACTAAATTCTGCCAAATGTTTTGGAAAGTGATGGCGAGTCTCTAACCACTGTACACATGTCTGTCTATACACAATGCCTAAGGTGTGTTGTATTTCTTTTGTGTGCGTTTTCTAAATTTATTTCGTTATCATCTGGCTTTTTTTAGATTTTGTGTTATTCGCCTCATTTCTTCTTGAATACGAAATTGAAGATTACTTTTGGTTTCTCTTATCTCTCATCTAAAGCCCGAGCATTGTGACAAATCGCAGTCATTCAACCAACAGCCAACCAACAATGCGACAGCTAATGCCAGTCAGCCAAAAACAATATCGGAATACCGGAAGAAGAATGTCAGATATAATATTTCATTTGTTTTGGTATTTGTGTATGCATCGGATTTATATTGACAGAAACTCAATTCAATTAAATGAAAATTTAAATTCAGTGGGATATATGAGAACTGTATACATTTTTTTATTTCACTTTTTTCCCCGTTTTGTTTGTTTCATAAAAAAAAACAATACAAATGAAAATGAAAATTACTTGTCGCATCATTAAAGACCATTCATTTCGTAATATAAATATATGTTTTTGTTCAATTATCATTATTTATATTTATATTATTTCGTATATATAATTTAACTGATTACCGTTTCAAATAAATACTTTATGGGAAATAATACGAAGGACTTTTTGTTAAATACTTTATTATGACCATTGTTTAATATAGAAATATGGTAATAATTCGATTTTTCTTTTTTTTTTTCATCATAAAAATATGTATTAATGAGTTTCAGCCTATTTTTCCATTTCACCTACATAATCAGCAATACTAGATTTGATACAAGTGTTTCGTAAAAGGGAATGGCAAGAAAAAACATACTTATGGCTTAGATCTCTCTTACTCGCAAAGTCGCCGGCATGCACGAGGGCGAAACGGCCTCTGAAAAATGGTTGATGTTCTTACCAGGATGTGAACCTTCGTTTGATGGGGGATAGTCGCACATACTACAGATCACCCCGCGTCCCACAGTAGAGGGTTGCATACATTTGTGTGCCAATACTGTAAGGATTGGTCGTACATATATCATTATAATTTTATTGATTAATTTCAAAAAAAAAATCATCAAAATCGGTGATTGATTTGAACAATTTAGCTGGAAAAAATAAATTTTTGCTTTATTATTAGCTAGGCGAATATCCTTTCAGCAACATTGTACGTGGACTTCAAAGTGAAGTATATTTTTCATGGGAACACTACGTGATAAAAGACCAAAAAAAAAAATACCAGTGTCACCCAGTCATGCACCTTTTTTTCTGAGCCTCCAAAGATCGAAGGCCTAGGAGTAATTTTTGCAAAAAAAAAAAAATAATAATTTTCTCAGGCTCATATCTTGGAAACCATTTGAAATTTTTGTTTACTCTCTGAGTCAAAGTTGTAGCTCTGTATTTAAAAACGCACCATTACTGTTGAGAAGGATCTTCGAAACATCATATCTTTATTATGGAAAGGAATTTCGTCACCTTTTTTATTTGGCTCATCTGTTGTTTCTTAACATAATTCTGATTACGGCTAAACCAAAAACACAATATTTTTATTATAAGAATTTTAAATAATAGACTTTTTAAAGAAGCCATCATTTTTTTTTACTCTGCACGAACTTTTCACAGCCAAGTTAAAAAATCACTGTTATGTAGATTTTAAGCTGGGAGAAATTCAAGTGCTGATTTCTGCTATTCAGTATTTGAGTAACAAATGTTACCCAAATTTATATAGTTAAAAATAACACATGAATTACTACTGATTTGAAACAAAAATATTATAAATTTCTTCAATTTGTTCTTTGCACATTTTTTTTTTTTGACTAACACTAAGGGGATGCCCCCTATGGATGCAATGCACTGTGTCAGCGATAAGAAAAGAGGGTATTGGAAGGACAAAAGAGGGAGTAATATTTGTTGACGTTGGCCCTGAATTTCAACATACTTTTTTTTAAAAAAAATCATATTTTTCATCCTTATGTAATTTGCTGAAGTTCAGCCTCAAACCTGGCCCATATTGTACACGGTGATCGACCCTGGAGTCGACTCTTTGCTCTCTGAAATTTGTGTTGTCATATTATACATCCTGATCAGTTTTTCTAAAGTTTGACTTTAGAGGCTCCAGTGCATCCCAGGGACATTTCCACCTTCTCCTATCGATTTTTGTTATTTCATGGTCATTTTACAGTCCTTCGAGTGTTATTAATTTGGTTGAATACCAAAATAACACCTCTTGTTGGAGAACCCTTTACTTTGATTGAATCTTGATAAAAGCGAGGCTACACTTTAACATCTTAAACACTTGAATTTTAGTACATTTTTTTGTTCGCTTTCAATGTACAGCTCACATTTGGAGAAAGGTTAACATTTTGACTTTTTCTCGGTATTAAATTAAAGTAATAGAATGAGGAAACCTGCAAAGAAGAACAGAAAAACAAAAGTTATACTTTTGTTATCCAGCAAGTGCTCCTTTTCGCGTTTCTTAAATCAACGTCGGATTTTCGGGCTGCGGTATGCGTCGAGATACTCACGTTTGATGTTCTTCGAATTGTGTGACCACTGGAGCACCACTACATCTTTAGCAATTAATTATATAACATTTATGTTTGTATTTGCAATCCTTCAGTGGAATTTTCAGACGGTCATTGTTTTTCTTGTACTTTGTCTTTAATTTTCTTTTCAGTGCTTTACCCATTTAATTTCGTTTGTTTTCTTTGTTCCTGTGTGTGTGTGTTGGACTTGGGACATTAAAATTTTGTTTGACTGCGTTGGTGAAAAATGAGGCACGCTAAAGTTGAGTTGATTAATGCCAAAGTTGTTCAAAGAAAAATACTCATTTCCACATTTAAATATATTTCGGAACATAATGTCGCATAGTACATTAAAGTATTTTGTTTTTTGTTAGAAAACTTTTTGAAATAATTACTCTAAGGAGGGAGTGAGTGATTTTATTTAATTTAACGATAAGTTGAATTGCTCGAGCGGGTAAGTATTTGTTTAGGCCCTTTAATAATGATTATTATCAATGTGCTAGTTCAAATAATATATGTTCTTATGCCAAGGAAGGTTATTAAGGCATGTATGTAATAAAAAGAATTATTTTGTGACTAATGATGAGACTACTTCCTTCAGTTATTTGACAATCATCTGATGAATGACTTAATGACTGAATGATTAAAAAATTACATACTAATAGGGCTAGTTTTTTTTGGGGGGTTCGTAACTTAAAATGATAGCACTAGACAGAAATATTGTTGGCAGAAATATTTGTGACTTAATCGAAAGCAAATTTGCTTGCAAGAGTTGTAGAAAAACTAGTCTTACATACTTATTTCCCTTAACATTCCATGAAGGAACAGACGGGGAACTTTTCTCGAATCAGTTAGCTGTGTACGATATAATTTGTATACTCACTGACCGGGACCTACTGTTTAAGGCCGGTTCCGAATGTCTAATGCTTTTCTAGAGAAGATTTACATGGATTAGAGATTGTTCTCTTACTCGTAAAGTCGCCAACATTTACGAGGTGGAAACAGCTGCCGAAAAATGTTTCATGGTCTTACCCGGTTTCGAACTCGAGTTCTTCTATGTGATAGTCGCACACACACACACACTACCTACGACATCACGGCCGCCCACAAATGAGCGTTTCTATTTAGGATTCAGATGCCTGTGTTGATTGGGAAATCAAGAACCCCCAAGGAAATTATGTCTTCGACCCCTGCGACGACCCCAACACTCAGGGGCTGCAAAGATGTCTTTGGAGCTCCTGCCCATATATGGGAGTGGTATTCCATTTAAGGACGGATGTAGGTGGTGTAAATATTTACGAGATCAGAAGGAGTGAAGTATTTCTTGCACCGCTTTAAAAAGCCTAAACACTCGTCACGAGCGTCACCCAGTATCTTCATGCCCAGAACGTCAAGAGTGTCTGATTCGTCGAAATCCACACCACCCATAGAAATTGACGACGATGCTGGATCTGGTGAACGTTTGTGTGACAACAATTGCGAAGTTGTTCACATTCTATTGTTTTTGCTTAAAGACCATAAACGTTTCCTGTGTGATTTTTTTTTCTGCAAAATCTGAATGAAAAATCTGACTTTTCGTATTTTCCTGGAAAAACAATTGTAAAATACTTTGTTGTACTAAATGTATGTGTATATAATGTGAATACATAATTTTCTTTGACGTTGCTCATTTCAAGTTTGCTTTATTTTTTGTCGCCGCCCTTGTTGTTGTTTGTTAATGTCTAAGTCCTTTATTTATTCAGTATGCCCGGCAGTCTCTCAGACATTTATTCCATTTGCAACAAAGAGCTGATATAATTTACGTTTTCGCCCAACAGCAACAACTCCATAAATTTCACTGTCATCGTTGTTGTGAGGAAAGCAAAATAATGCATGACAGAGTGAGACACTGACAAAACAGCATAATGTTATTGTTGTCGAAATGGTTTCTATACATGCAAGCAATTCTAAACAAATATTTGTAATTGAAAATTTTAAGAAAAAGAGTGTTTTGAGGGCAGCCCTACAAATACACTTCCGAAGCTGCAATCTTGGCCCCCATACATGCTAGGGTATCTCCAGAAATGGCAGGCAGACAAAAGGAAGCGTAACCACAGTCGGTCCTAGATACTCACTTTCCAGTTAGCTGCCGATATGAGATTTTCGTAGGCAGAACGGTGATAACTCAATCTTCGACTGATGTCGGAATAGTATTGGCAATTCGAAGTATCAACCGTATCAATAGGTTTCCAATAAAATCAGAAATTTTAAAAAATTATAAGTATTTGTTAATAAAGGGTGTTTTTTATTGGGGTATAGAACTTTAAGTTGGCATCACTTTTTTAACTGGCGGCCATTTTGTCAGCTGTCAAGTGATTAATATTTAGTTTGGTTTGCCATTTCATCATGAACAGGTTGACAAAAGAACAACGCTTGCAAATCGTGCAAATTTATTTCGAAAGTAATGGTTCAGTTCGCGAAGTTCACCGCAAGCTCCGTCCATTTTATGCCATTACATCCACAAAAACTGACTGTTTGGTGTGCTCTATGGGCTGGTGGAGTCATTGGGCCATACTTCTTCCGAAATAATGCTGGAGAGTCAGTTACCGTTAATGGAGACCGGTATAGAGCCATGATAACCGACTATTTTGTTCCCGAATTGGATGGCATGAATGTGGATGAGTTGTGGTTCCAACAAGTGGTTGAAAATTGGACCTGTAGAATTGGCTTTATTCGAGCCAGCCGCGGCGGCCACATGCCCGAAATCATATTTAAACATTAATGGCATAAAATTATCCTTCCAATAAAGCCAAATTGATGGACATTAAAACGATTTTCTTGTGTTTTATTTCAATTCGAAGTTCTATACCTCAATAAAAAACACCCTTTATGTGAATAACTAAATACATGTAGTCGAAGCTGTTTTGTACCTGGGTGCTACCGTGAAAGTCATCTCCATCGCCGTCTCACGAAGCTGCTTTCCTCCCAAAAGGAATGTTAAAAGAAATCTTTAAGATCTAGAGAAATAGCTGCGAAGGTATTGAAGAAAGCCTGTCGAACAACGGGCGTACAATATTCATAGGTATTCGCTTGCGGCTGAACTAAACGCCCGCCCTAAGAATGCCGTACACTGTGATACAGTGACATCGGAAGAGGAAAGTCTGAAGCTACGAACCAGAGTGATTCTGGCTCAGCAGAGATCGGGATGCAGTCGCTTTCCTTCCCATTAGACAAGACATGATGGCACGGCGCTTGTGGACAAGCACCTCGTACCATTCTACACCAACCAAGCCAACCCACCTATTGCCAATTTCACTCTGGACAGTCAATCGCAGTTGAAACCCCACAATCCAAATTTATGCGTTAACTTAGTTGGCAGTCTCGAGTTTTCTTTTCTTTTTGGTAATGCTAAACTGCTGTTGGTCGATTTTTATGTTTGGAACTCTCGCCATTAGCTTAACGGCGCCACAGTCATATTATATATCACCTTGACTCCTGCCTATATTGCCACAGGTTGATGTTTGTGGTGATGCACGCCACACATTCGTATTGTCTGGTGCTGCACCTCCACAACGAATATGAGGAAAATCTAAAGTCACTCATACATGAGGTTTGTACTTGTTGTGAGGGAAAAATTTGATCCTGTTTGTACAATAAAGTACAATACAACAAAACAAACAAAAGGGAAAATAACACCGGATGTCGGTTGAAAACAAGAATTGTCGACAGCATTGAAAAAATAATGTGTGAGCCACAACCCGAAAGTGAAGCGGAAATAATTGTTTATGTCGGTGAAAGGAAATGCTTCATGTTGGAATTTGTGATAATCCAAAGTTCATAGGTAAATACATTTTGGAATAGAGTCCGGGGTTGGTAAAGGGGTAGATAATTTTTTAAAAAAAAATTGGTATTGTTATTTATAAAAAACCGACTCATACTCAGATGGGTTAATTACTAAATTAGTTGTAGCCTGTAAAAATTGACCTCATAGACTCTGAATGTCAAATTGTTTACCCTTATTTTATTTGAATTGGTTCGTTGTATTCGAAAACATTTCATAGAGCAAATGATGGTTTTTTTTTTTCAAAAACCCGCCTTACACTGTCCTACAAGGCGAGTTTGTAAACTACCTATCACAGAAACTCTTGTTGAGCCGTGGAGTAAAGTGATAAGTAAGACTGTAACCCAGCAAACCCAGGTGCGTACACTGATAGGACCGTAAACATATTTTGTTTCCAGCTATTTCAACCTCATACATTCGGTCGACTTTTAGTGAGAATAAGAGAGTTATCTCTTAGCTTTGTAAAAAAACTCACCCACCGGGGTGCTTAACGCAAATAAACATTTAAAAACAAGCCTCAGTTATCTAACATAAACGTTTATGTTGCAGTTTTTAGCTAAACTGGCCCACAACGATAATAGATTTTAACAAAATGTTTTCCATTAATTTATTATACTCTTTTCTTTTCCATCGACACCAACCGGTGCCTTTGTGGTAACCCCAGCACTATGGTAAAGCCTTTTTTCCATTTCCCGCCAGGCTATTTCCTTTTCCATCAAAGTCAAATGTCGGCATTTTTATTTGCCTTTCACTTTTTGCTGTCGTCTTTGATTTTGGTCATTTACATTCGATGGCATCTTTGATAAGTCATCCAGTATGTATGTGTGTGTGTGTATGTGAGAGAGAAGCAAAGAAAAAATCAAACGAGGGATTTTTGAATTAGTGTCATTTAATTTAATTACCAAAGGCTTTTGGTAACACAAACCACATGTTCTTTTTAACCCGACCCACTTCACTTTCGATAGACACCATTAATTTCTATTAACAATCGTCTGGCCGCAGGTCCTTTTTTGTTGTTTGTTTGTTAATTTCCTTTGCTGTCGTTCTATCTCGGTTTTTGTTACTTTCAACTGACTTCATAGGAAGACTTTGCTGAAGGAGGAATGGCAAAAAGTTTTCCTTAACTAATAACTTTGACGGCCATAGACAAACCAGTCAACAGCAGCATCAAAAATCAACAGTACAAACATGCAGAAGGGGCTGACGAAAACTAAAGACTAACACATACACATTTGGTCACAGACTCACACAAAAACTATGACATTTTGTTGCTTACAAATCAGACCCAAATCAACTGACCTAATTTTTATTTAATCCGACCACCATAGAATGACAATAAGGGACCTAACCAAATTCCCTACACCGGGAAACTGTCAAAAGGCAAGGAAACCAAATGAGTTCACCTAAACAACATGTAGATAAACAATTAGAACCCGATGAAAACTAGTTAATTAATTATACCATCACCCTACGAGTAGGAGAGTATATATCATTTGATACGGCTGAAAAGTGTAACACCTAGAAATATTCACATTAGAACCCAAGTCTCTTTGAATCAAATTCGATTCATGACTTTCTGAATCGTTTGAGCCATGTCCGTCTGTCCTCATGGTACGCACGATAACTTTCGAAAGTGTTAAGCAACCACTCTGAAATTTGGCACAGCTTAATATTTTCGCAAAACTGCTTATGGGATTGCATATGGGCTATATCGCCACACCCCTTCGGGTACCTCCCATACAAATCGTCTATTTCGCCCACTTTAGAAATCCTGTAATAATATCAATATGACCAACGCGATCTTGCCCTAATTCTGTATTTAGTAAAGCTATAACTAGACGAAGTTATGAACAAAAACTTGAAAGTCTGGCAACACCCTTGGGGTTTTCTATAACATTCGGTATTTTGAGGTTGCTATTATGAGATTTCATCAGATGTTACATCCAATGGTGGAAGCCACGCTCACTTTTGACTTTCCGATACTTGGGAATATGAGACTTGTATGTTTTTACTGAGGTCGGTTAAGTCGGTTTACCCGACTGCAACATTTTCACTGGGTTTTCAAGATGTTTGGAAGTGAAATTATAATAATGCTTCCGTAGAAATTGACAATTTTACATAAACACTCATTTAACATCAGATATGTAGAGAATTTCTTTGCCGAAACGTTCAAATCTTGTGCATCGCCCCATTAGGCAGCACAAAATATAACCAATCCAGATGACTACACCAGTAACAACACGCAGAATGATATCTACAAGTCATAATTTTAATTTTACAAGTCTTTCTTGCTCTTCGGTGTGTATTTAAGGAGCTATTAAAAATCTGACACGACTTTAAGTTATCGAAAAAATTAACTCGTGGTAGAAATAAAATATCTAATAAAAATCTGTGTTGTTGCCCCTTGAATTTTGGAGGATTCGTAACGAATTTGTTTAGAGTAAAACGACCCGTAATTGTTATTTATATTCAAATCCAATACAAAAATTAAATTCTTCGAGTTGCCTAATCTTTTACTCGAGGGCATTTACAAGAAAAGCCTTATTCCAGCTGATGATCAATAAAGAAGACAGAAAAGAAAACTTTGATGGCTCTTCGAATGATGTATTACTCCATCAATCCTGAGTATCCTTTGTCAATAGTTAATGCCTGCAGCACGCCCAATTGGATTTGTATGCTTGTCCAAAATGGAAAAGAAAACATTCTTACTTCCATAAAAGATTTTTCATGTCCAATACAACATAAAATGTTTTCTACTTATGATCGTGTGAATGTAAAATAAGTTCTTATGTCTAAATGCTTTTGTATGGAGGGATGTAAATCCATATCAACCATACAAATACGCAGATACAAAAATCACAAAACATTTTATTACATTACAGAAATAATATTACCGCGAAAAAGACGTAAGCGAAATTTTTTTTTTAAACTCGCTTTTTATTGGTATGCAGTGGAAAATTGTCCAACGCTCGTCATAAAAATATATATTTTTTTTTTTTTGATAAAAAATCATTTATTTGTGTTTCAATAAAAATCTTAATATATATTTACCCTCGACACTGATTCACTGATCCACTGATTCACTGATTCACTGATTCACTGATACACTGATACACTGATACACTGATACACTGATACACTGATACACTGATACACTGATACACTGATACACTGATACACTGATACACTGATTCACTGACTCTGTCACGCAGTACGTAGAAATTTAAATAGGCATTCTATAATTTTCTATAAATAATAATAATAAAAAAAAATAATATTTTTTTTTTACAAAATTTTTTTTTTACAAATTTTTTTTTTTTTCAACAAAATTTTTTTTTTCAACAAATTTTTTTTTTTCCACAAAATTTTTTTTTCAACAAATTTTTTTTTTCAAGAAAAAATTTTTTTCAACAATATTTTTTTTTCCATTTTTCATCGGGCGCCATAGGCGCATTACAACTTACTAGTATAAAAATAATACAATTATAATAACAATGCCTCGGCGCCACTTGGACATTATTTAGGCGAGTAAACATTTATTTAGAAACAAAAATTAAGAGGAAGAAAAAAATAAATAAAGAGAGAAAAAAAACGAAAATGTTCACAAGTTTTGGTAAACTATAAGCTCATGAGAATGTTTCCATATTTAGAACTAAATACTCTTTAACTCTCTTTTTAAAAACGGAAATTCTACTGATATTTTTTATATCATAAGGAAGACAATTGTTTTCCAAACTACCAGTTAAAAAATCATATTTACAAAGATATGGCAAATTCGGTTGTATCGTAAGCATCGCAGCACAAAAATCCCTCCCCTGAAAAATTTTCTTTTGACACTTCTTTTTCGCAGTTAGGGCTCGATATTATTATACCCAGCGGTGGAAGAAGACTTTGAGGGTCTTAAACAAATCACTTCCAAAGGCTGTTTAAAATTTCCATAAACCAGAAATTCTCTCAAACCAGTGAACATTAACCATTCCAAATTTAGTATCCGTGATGAAGAGTATTTAAGATTCGGTATGGTCGACCGAATTTTTTTTTTAATTTGTTCATAAATAACATTGTGTTTTCAAGAGCGATCTATTGGAGTGTGTGGTAAGGTGGGGTTCAATAAATGTGTACTCTTTCGTTGGGAATTATTTTTAAAACCCAAAAATAATCTCATCCAGTTCATATAAAAGACCTATTCAAGTTTGATTCAGGATCTCCACAATTAATTTAAAATAGATTCCTTTCAGAGATTTCGGAAATATGTAAAACCTTATATGGAAAACAGACGACACAAACTGAACATCCACATTACATAAACACATTACCCACCTACAGACTCACATTATATTTCTTCTTCAGCATAAATGCACACATACATGACGACAGATATCAGATTGAATGTGCTTAGAAATTGTGAATTTATGCGATGAATGTCACAATAAAACATGCGACAGATAGAAAAAAAAAAAAATAATGGTAAACAAGACGACCCCCAGACTGCGTCTGAGTATTATGTGGGTCACAGGGCGAACAATGTTCAAGGTGAAGAAAGGCACGATTACAGATCTCTATTTGTCTGTTTGCCATCTCCGTCTGTGTGACAGGTTTTCTTGTCTCTAGAGACGTGTCGACAGGTATTGCATCTCCGCCCGTCCATCCGTCTGTCAGCTTCTGCATCTGGGTGTCTGCATGTTGTGACATATTGCCATTGCCTCTTATGGCAATTTAATTGAGTTTAAAAAAAAAACTAACAAAATTAAAATGTAAATATCTTTGTGCGCTTGTAGTGCTGTACTGCATGCATGTGGTGGAAAATATGTCAAGGACAACGTAATACTTTTTTTGGTTTCGATTTTAAAATTTTTTTATTTAATTTTAGAATAATCATATGTGTAATATCTGTCTGCACTAATAAAGTTTTAAAGGGTGTCTAAATTAAATTTTGTTACCAGAAGATGCACAGTGTGTTTTTTTTCATGAAAGTATAATTTAATACAGGGTCATGATAGTTCTACGACTGATATTGTGTTTAATTATTAAATGACAATGTTTAAGCTTTCCAACAAAACCAGAATCAGTATTTTTTTATAGTCGATTCAAATTTAAAATATAAAATGGCTCACCTATTATATAATATAGCTCGCTACTCCATAGTTGACTGCATATTACCACCAACTGGAAAAAAAGAAGATATAAAACAGAAGATGATGAATCAGTAGCACAAACGAGATAGAGAAGAGAGAGAGAGAACATAAAATGATTGTTATGATGAGGAAGATTTTTGTATATTTTCCATACCGTATATAACGGGTGGCGCAAAAGTAATCCTCCTATCAGAAAATGCTATACATTTTGCGATTGGCCCCTAATGTCAGTGGCATCTCTGGCGACGGCCATTTACAAGACATCATATTCTCGAAAAAAAATTAAAAGACCAAATAAAAATATTCCACAAGAAGAATCAAAGTTTTTAATTTTTTTTTTTAATTACATAAAAAACATCGGAAGTTTACGTTTGCGCCATACCTACATACAATATATAATTTCGAAAACCGAGGATGAATTTAAACCATATCATATGTCAAATGTAACTCGCAGACCTATGGTTTAATAATTGTTCTTCTATACATATTATGTCTAAGATATCCACTGAACCCTTTTGAACAACATGACATTAATCGGGTACACCCAGGCGTATACTTGGTGAGTGTGCGTGAGCTCTAAAAAAATAACACTCATACGTACCGGTATCTCTATTTGAGTTTTATAGGAGCACCCGTTCTGGCAGGCAATAATTTGGAAAAATCGTCACATAAAAGAAAAAAAATTGAGAAAATTTCAAAAACGTCGTCATATACAGGGTTCTCCAACAAGAGGTGTTATTTTGGTATTCCAAGAAAAATTAACTTTTTTGAGATAATTGATCGGATAGTTATTTCATAATAAAGAGGAAGGTATGCCGTTAATAATGAAAAACAACATCAGCCAAATGGCCAGCACGACCTTCTCATGATATTTTCCATAACCAAATCGCAAAGTGGCTGCCCTATGTCCTCGCTAGCCTCACGAATTATATCTTTGAGGTCTTGAATCCACACTGCGCTGTTGGCGTAGAGCTTATCTTTCACGTAACCACAAAGAAAGTCGCATGGTGTTAAATCACAAGATCTCGGTGGCGAATTGTGATCACCTCTTCGAGAGATAACACGGTCCGGAAAAGTTTTCCGATAAAAGAGCAATGGTGTCTATGTTTGGGTGGTACGTAGCGCCGTTTCGTTGAATGAAAACGTTTTCCAGATCAATATCATCCAACTCCGACCATATAAAATTAATCATCTCTCGATAGCGCAATCCATTCACCATAACTGTTGATTCAACCTCATGTCCGAACAAGTAATATGGCCCCGCCGGACCATAAACCGAATCAAACACTCACACGTTGAGGATGGAGACGCTTCTTAACAATAACTCTTGGGTTTTCCGAGCCCCAGATGCGACAATTTTGTTTATTGACGTATTCACCGAGGTGGAAATGGGCCTCATCAGTCAAGATGATATTTTGATGGAATTCCAGATCATTTTCATTCATTTCAGGGACCCAATCAGCAAAGACACGACGTTGTTTGATGATCGACCGGCTTGAGTTCTTGTGTTAACTGAACTATATGTGCCTTAAGACCCAAGTCTTTTTGCAAATCAATTCCATAGAATGACGAGGAATGGACAAACCTTGGCTTTCTTCAACACTTTGGGCTACAGCAGCAATATTCTCAGTTGTTCTTGAGCGATGTGCACGGGTTTTATTCTTCACATCACCAACTTGTCCTAACAGCTCGAATTTGTCCATTAATTTCTGTAGTGCTTCACGACGACCCAAAATGCTTTAGTTTTGCGAACTGTGACATCAAGATTTTCACCATTTTTGTAGTAAATTTTAATAATTTCAATGCGTTGTTGAAGCGTGTATCGTTCCATTTTTAGTAATGACCTAGTTTCTACTTGTCAAATGTCAAAGAACAAAAGCTTCACAAGTGACAGCTACCGAAATACCGGGTGCTACAAAATAACACCCTTTATAAATTCATTCATTGAGTCGTCATTTTGGTGAATTCTTGAAAAAAAAAGTTAAAATTACGAAAAATTTTCACATCTGGCACCACTGATGAGGACATACACGGTTCTAGTATTTTCGTCCCAAAATTATCTTTTAAATACTTATAACAGGTGGCGCAAAAGTAAACTTCCGATGTTTTTTGGCTGTAATTAAAAAAAAATGAAAAACTTTGATTCTTCTTGTGGATTATTTTTATTTGGTCTTTTAATTTTTTTTACATCAAGTCGAGAATATGATGTCGTGTAAATGGCCGCCGCCACAGTTGATTGTCAGGTTAGGGGCCAATCGCAAAATTTATAGAATTTTCTGATAGGAGGATTACTTTTGTGCCACCTGTTATAAGTCTCAATAAATCGAATCTGGCATCTTGTTTATATGGAGACAATTTCTACATCTTAATCATTCTTTTGGAAAAATGTAATTAAAATTTAATTTTAAAATTTTTTAAAAATTAGAAATAAAGATTTTTTTGCAACTTGTGTCGTTTTTAAAAGAAGGCCGTTTTTTTTTAAAAAAAAAGTCGCAAACTCATTTAGACAAAACCCAACTAAAAAAATTATAATTCAAATCCTATTCAAAAATTGGAAAAACTATTTCAAACAAAACCCTTTTGTAAGATTTTCAAACAACGATATCATTTATTATTATTTATTTAAATATTTACCAACATCGCGAATGGTTTTGCATTTCTATGTGGTTCACCGTGTGCAGTGTGGTGTTCACATCTGGATTTGGGGATTATGACATGCAAAACCCACCTCTATACCTATGGACAGAAATGAAAATGAACATTTTCGGGTTTTTATTAATTCCAAAACACTTTACACAAGCTTTATACTAGAATTATGTGCATATATTAGTTCGCTCGTACTCTACTTTGATGAGTGTAGGCTTTTGAATTTGAACAATGATTTGTTTGGCAAATTGGGGAAAAAATCAATAAGATCTGAAAATTCTCCATAAGAAAGAAACTAAATTGAAGTTGACACAATGTCATAAAGGCTGAATGGTCTAAGTTATTGACTGGCCAACTGGTTGATGTTCATTGTTTTTTCTATTTCCTTGCCAAAATAGATATCAAATACTTATGTAGGGTGCATATGATTTTTCAACCATATTTTTTTAGTATTTCCACTTTAAACCATCATATCCAACAAAAAATGCTTTTATTAAAAATAATTTCATACACTGACAGCAGCACACCACAGGGAAGCGCATTTCCAAATTTCATGACAATGGCCAGTGATAGGTGTGGCAATAATTTCGAATAGAATCAATAACAAAAAATGACATTGTCAGTGAAATCGTTTTGGCGAAATGGAAAAAATGTATATTCAAAGGTTTGGGGGAAAATGCAAAACCATTTTCAAACAAAAACAAAAAAATACAAAACAAACATAAATTAATAAAAAAAAATATATATAGAGGCAACAAAAATAGTAAATATTTTGTTCTCGTTCGTGTATGAACCTCGTTCACAGAAAGTTCCCTTTAGAAAAGTATTTAACCCCAAAGTGTACTGAAGAATATTAATGGTTGTTTTGGAAACAAGCAAACACTAGGCTCTTGCTGCCACTTGACCAGTAAGAGAATAATCTGTAAGCCAGATAAAACCTTGTCTACGGAAAGCCGTTCACATCCGACATTGTACTGTAGGTCCCAGTCACTGGATATACAAATTATATAGATGGAGAATGACGCTTACAAGTCAGAATCATTTCATGCTTTCGATGTATTTCGCTAATGAAATCGGACGTGCACTGGCCGGCTGTTCAAAGTTTTCCAGGAACCTGTCCCCTGTAGTTGAGTGATTCGATGTTCCTGTTAACCCACATCCCGCCATAACAAGTGTTCTACTGATGCTTTGGTGTCATTGCAGGTCTACATCATCTCGAGGTATACTCAGGCCATTTGACATCTTGCTTATCGTACTGTGCCCTGCGATGACTCCTGTGAGAATGCTGATTCTCTTTTTGGCAAAACGTTTGTAGTCCCAGATTTGCTGAGAAAATCTCCCAGCCCCTTGCAGTCTCCATTTTTGAAAAGTCTGCAAAGTCTATAAAGAATGGGATCTGATGGTTTTCCATGTCCGAGTTGATGGCACATTTCTCTCTAGATTTTAAGGGTTTCCTCGAAGTTCGCTATCTGTGACACATAGACAGTCTTTTGTTTTAATTTTCAGTGCCACTATGAATGTAGCGGTCCACATGACTTTGGTTTGAACATGTTGGCTTCTTTTTGACGGAGGGAAACCTGCCTTTGAACTTTAACTACAAATCATGTTTTCGGAGCTTATTGCTGTTGCCCAGAAATGCCTTTCAACTCCGCTTAGATTGGAGAGATGTGATTTTGTATTTACTGTGACTACTCCCTACCAGGTGGTCATATGTGAGTGACAATCGCCATGAACATCCAATGTATAATTTTTGCTTGTGTGCCCCGTTTCCTCCCGAATGTGGGGCAACAGGTATAAAAGGTGCACACGGCATTCTTCATTCGTTCCTCCATATTCCGTTTCCATTAATATTTGGAGTCCATAATGAAGTCCATAAAACTTTAATACATAGTCAGGGGCTTCAAAAAAATTGTTAAGCATCGGCAACTTGTGGTATGATGTCGAAATATATTGTCTCAGTTCAAAATCTTCGGAACGTTCCATGGATTTATTTGTTCTTCGTATATCCGTCGTCTAGTGCCTGATGTCGGGGAAACTAAAGAAAAACAACTAAAACGGTATCTGGAATTTCCCAAGCTGAAACGTTTTCCACAAACTGATTGTGAGACTCAATGTTCTCAGTTAAAGGCTTGACCACCGTTGTGTATACATATATGCTACAACGTATGTTGTTGTTGTTGTTGCTTTCGGTGATGTAAAAAGATTCTATTCGAATCTTTTACCACAATTTAGCTAATAAACAACACACTTGCCCAAATGTGGAAGTTTACGTAAATATACGAATACATGTATGTAGGTAATGTAGTTAGGATGTAGTTTGGACAAGACTTCGTATTTTACTTGGAGGCATATTTTAAATTACTTCTTGCTGAGTAATAATACCAGCAACCGGAGCATCAACCAGCACTGAGACTCTGGAAAAACTAATGGTTTAGTAACCCGATATATACGAGTAATCAAGTTTTTCGAAAATTTTGCAAAGTACTAGAAAATAAAACAGATTTTAGAATGTGCTGACACAATTCTTATACCAATTAAAGTGTATGCCTTAGGGTGGGTCAATTTGTATGTGAGAAAAAACAAAATCCCTAAAACGCGCGAAAGGATCTTGTACTTTTTTTTTTTTTTTAAGGGGTTTTCAACAACAGGTGTTGGAATGGTATTCAAAGAAAAGTGAATTTTTTTGATATAAATGATCGGATGTAAATTTCACAATAAAAAGGAAGGTATGCCGTTAATAATGGAAAACAACATCAGCCCAATTGACACCACGACCACGCTTACAGGACCATATCCTTTTCATGACATTTTCCATAACCAAATCGCAAAGTGGCTGCCCTATGTCCTCGATAGCCTCACGAATTCTATCTTTGAGGCCTTTAATCGACGGTGGGCTGTTGGCGTAGACCTTGTCTTTCACGTGGCCCCAAAGGAACAAGTCGCAAGATGTTAAATCATAAGATCTCGGTGGCCAATTCCCGTTAAAGAGCAATGGTTTCGATGCTTGTGTGGCACATAACGCCATCTTGTTGATAGTAAACGTTGTCCAGTATTATTATGGTATTAAATTTTTTCAAATATCATTTAAAAATCTGGAACAAGTAATAATTTTTAATATGAAATAAGTAATTTCTCAATGAGCAATATGAATTTTGAATATGAATGAATTTTGTAATAAAAACCTAAAAACAAAAATTACTCAAAAAAATTCCCACTCAAAATCGAAACATACGAAAAGTAGTCAACTGTGGGTATATTTCTAAAATATAACCAATTGTCGGGATTTTAATGTTAAATATAATCCCTCAGTTTTTACAAAACTCAAAAATGTTTACTAGATCAAAAGTTACAAACTTTTAACCGATGAAATTCGTTTCTAAACCGCCAAAATTCAATACTAAAAATGTTTTTTTTTTCGTTGGTAAAATGTAACATAAATATTTAATTTCTTAGAAGTTCCCGTAGTTTTTGCCATATGTTTTATTGATTTCTTTTCTCTCCCATACAAATCGAGCAAATCGATTTGCGCCAGCTAGGGATATATTTTAGACCCATGTTATTTTGGTGAAATATTTATAGAATTATATTCTTGCTATACGCTTTGGGCGAAAAAATCCGCCCTAATATACATCCATATTAACTACCCAACTGCATGTTGCTGTGTATATGTATGTCAATTTTTGTATGTGTCCAATCTACTTGTTAAGTAAAACTTCAGGTGTGTGAGGTGAACAACACATATTAATCTTAAAATGTAAATAAACAAATTTTGCTTTAAGGTGTTCAGTAAAAATGCTGCCTTTGCACAGTTTGGCTAGGAATGTCAGTGAACCCAAGATTTTTAGTTAGTACATATGGGTAGTAAATATTACCATAATTAGGGCGGGAGTAGGTAGATACAGATGTTGTTTTTAATTTTAATTTATGCACATTCGTAACCACTTACTGGACAATTATCAGGAATTTATTACACTTCTGAGTAAATTTCAATAAAACATGCAACATTATTCGGAAGAATGTTTTTATAAGTCAGTGCAGAGTCGATGAATCATTACACCATTTGTAAACAATTTGGATACAGCCGAAGCAAAGGAGATGCTATCAAAGGAGATGATTTTAAAATATTGCCAGTTTACCTTGAAACGTACTCAATTTGTTTTCGATACTCGCTTTTGAATAAAAATTCGATAGAAAATTGTCGAAAGCTGTTAATAGCAAAATATTAAGAACTAGTTAGTTGTAATGCGCCTATGGCGCCCTTTGAAATATGGAAAACAAATTTTGTAGAAAAAAAAAAATTTTGTGGAAAAAAAAAAATTTTGTTGAAAAAAAAAATTCTGTTGAAAAAAAAATTTTGTTGAAAAAAAAAATTTTTGTTGAAAAATAAAAAATTTGGAAAAAAAATATTGTAAAAAAAAAATTTTTGGTAAAAAAAAAATGTTGTTGAAAAAAAAAATTTTTGTTGAAAAATAAAAAAATTGGAAAAAAAAATATTGTAAAAAAAATGTTTTTGTAAAAAAAAAATTTTTGCTGAAAAAAAAATTTTGAAAACAAAAAAAATTTGTTAAAAAAAAAATTTGGGGAAAACACAATTTCTGTACAAAAAAAAAATTTATTTTTTTATTACTATTATTTATAGAAAATTATAGAATGCCTATTTAAATTCCTACGTACTGCGTGACAGAGTCAGTGAATCAGTGTCGAGGGTAAATATATATTAAGATTAAAATTTCTCTTTACATAGATATTGCAAATTCACTTGTATCGTAAGCATAACACGACATTATGCTTGACCACACAAAAAAAATCCCTCTACTCTAAATGTTTCTTTTTGGTGCTTACATCTTTTTTCGCGGTTGGAGCTCGACATGAACATTATTGGAATTAAGAGCGTTGGTAAATTTTCTATTGAATTTCATTAAAAACGGCGAACTTCGCGTTTAGGGCTCGATATGTTCAAAACTCCTCCTTCTTATGTACGCGACAAATTAAGAACTTTTAACAATCAATGAGGAAATCGTATTCCCTGTGTAATATGATTTGTTTGTGGTAATAAAATTATGCAATTTATTTGTAATTACCAACCATAACTGGGCCAATAGTTTAAGTGCCAAATAAAGATAAACTTGTTATGAACCAAAAGGAAAATACTTTTGTTTTCCTACAATATTTATACACTTGCATACAATTTTGGTTAAAAGTTTTTTTTTTGAGGTGGTTTACTGCAAACATGAAATATCAATTATAATGAAATACAGTTTATTGTGTCTGTTGTTCGATAGTAAAATATTTATGATAATATTGTTCGAAATACAATTGTATGCTGTAATTGACCGCAAATATACATGTTGCTACAAGAATTTTCTGGGTAGTAAAATCAAAAGCAATAAGCATTTAAAACAATTTTAATAAACCATATGGACAAAAGTCAATTTTTGGATTTTGTATAAGAGAAGCTATTTATTAGAATTAATGTCTTTGTATATACCATAGTGAGAAACAGGAATACGAGGACATAGGGTAGAGGTTTGTAAAAACAAAATCATATTAAAGTGGGCATTACCGCTCGGCTGAGAAATAATTGCTGTCCGTCCTTTTCTTATAATCAAACAACTGGGAAGCACTGGCAACATTGTTTAAGTTTAGAGCAAGAAAGAACATTATTGAATTGGCCAACTGTGATTGGATTTCATTCATCTGCATGTCATGCGTCGGGGTCTTAGAGTCGCAATTCAAAATGACCCGTCATCAAAAAACCCAAACTGGTGTTTTTTAATTAATTCTTGTAAAATGGCCTAAAATACATGACTCTGCAAAATTTTAGACTTTACTATCCAAACTGGTGTTTCTTAATTAATTCTTGTAAAATGGCCTAAAATACATGACTCTGCAAAATGTTCGACTTTACTATCCAAAAATTTACCATTTTATAGGCGAATTGCTAAACGAGTGTCTAAACTTTACAACAGTGTTTGGCTTCTCCTGTGATGTTATAGAAATGTTTGTTAAGTCATTTAGGATTTCTGGAGACGATATGAAATGTATCTCCGAATTTAGTTGTAGCCACTTTAGAGCGTCATCAGTCCTCGGTATTTTATGGAATTTGTTTTATGAATTTTTTCCAGATTTATCAAAAATTAGTCTTTGCATCTCCTTAGCTTTCAATGGAAATTGGTTTATCAAGTTTTCTATTGCACATTGATCTGAAAACCTCAATAAGGACGTCGCATTTTCGCTTACAAACTCACGGATTGAAGTCACACCAACTCCTTTGTTATCACTTCTCAGTTTGGGGGCTCAAAATAACACATTTTACGAAGCTGTTTTTCATGTTCAGAATAAAACGCCCGTGACTGTCGAGCAGCCAATGCATCCTCAGAGAGTGATTATTTGTTGAGGAAACTCTATTTCGGTTAGCGATGAGTGCTACAGAGGCTTTATTAGTAATTTTTTGTTACCGGAGAAAGAAGACGTGGATTTGGAGGATTTTTGTTTTTAGCAGAATGACGCTGCATGACACACAGTCCACGTCACAATTGAGCTGTTCCGCACTGAGTTTGATAATCGAGTTATTAGTTATCCAAGCGATGTCAATTAGCCACCTTGGAGCTGGGCTTCTAAGAAGTAATAAAGGATTCTTCTCTGAGATCGCAATAATACTCATCTCCTAAAATGAGTTATATATTTAGAACCAGATTGATGTGGAGAAATCAGAAGGATATTTTTTATTTTTATTTAGTTTTTAATACAAATTTGGGGTCAGGGATATTCAAGCCATTTTTTCAGCAACAGACCAAAGCCTCTGGTGAAAATCGAACCCACAACCACTACTCTGATAGGCAAGCACGCTACCAACTCGCCTGCCGGGTCGCTCAGAAGGAGATTTTTAGCTTATAAGCCCAGTGGTTATAGTCGATTAGTAAAATCGAAATTCAATTGACGAAGAATTGATCAAGGGGGTCCTTTTGAAATGTCTCCTTCAGAACTAGATTGTCGTGGTGATTTCAACTCATGTACCCCGTGATTAAAGTACAAAAATTGATGTCACTTTTCACTGTTAAAGAAAATTAACCAAGTTAAGTCATGATTTATGCTTTCTCTAATTTATCGTAAATGAGTCTGGGCAAAACTCCAAAAAATGAACATAATCATAAACAAAATGTTTTTTATTAAAATTCTACAATAACCATTACTCGTATGTATGCATATAGCATAAAATTTGTTTGCATACACTTTCATACAGGACCCGTTTATGCGTTATTTAGATTTTTACATCCGTAATACCTTGTTAGGCCCTTTCCGCAATGCTTCACAATCATTTGCAATCATATACACTGTCCGGCATACATGCGATAAATTGCCGGGTGCCACTCATCAACAGGACACCATCATCGGCACCGGCTCCAGCGTGTGATGACCCTTTTCGCTTCATTTGCATGTATTAATTTCATGCCTGAATTAGTTTTGGGTACAAAATTGTCAAAGGATTTGATGGCATTTCCCAGCTCCATCCGACGATGATGATGATGATGATGATAATAATAAGATGTAGTGCCAACAAAAAGCACTTGGAAAAGCCTTCATTTCTTGTCACATACCAACAAAATAACTGCACTGTAAAACATTGATCAGATGGGGCATGGAATGAATTGTTAGGGGAAAGAACAATTTCGTGATTTTATTTGTTCAGTAGAAGATTTTTTATTGGGCATTTCCTTGATTTGCAGTATCGACGGGAAAAAAGAAATCAGCAAAACCAAAAATAACAAACAAATACGCGAGAACGTGCCCAAAGGCCAATACGCAGTTACGTGAGTTCCTTGAATTAAAGCGACGACGGACAGTAAGAGCTGCTTGCCCCAATTTTTTAAGTTTACTTTTTAATGAAATTTATTTCCTGTAAGAGTCGGAGTGTGCATAAATTATCAAGTACGTTGCAAGTATCCATTTGCTTTCACAAGTGGCCTCAGTTGTCGTTATTGTGAAAATTTTACTTTCCTGATTGTTTATTTTAATCTTTGTATTTATTTATTTGTCATAATAAAAAAAGGCAATAATTTATAAGGATTTTTCCTCGAAGTGCCTGAAGAAATCACAAACTGGACATTGTTTTTCGATATACCAGCTTGACAGCGAAAGAATCCCTGACAGCTCCGAGTTGCCCAGTTGAAAGATCTAGCAATATTTTTACTCGCTTCGATGGGAAAATTCACCTTTAAATACAATTAATTGTACTAATATTTAAAATGAAATCGATGCAATCCAAAAATAATTAAAGTCATTCGTCGCTTGCGTTTCCCTTTGCATATCCTTTTTGGACGGTCGATCAGTTTGTGTTTGGCGACCACAAAAATATACTTTATTTGACTTTCACTCAATTTTTCAATTAAATTCACAAAAACAAGAAATACATTCGTAAGTCCATAGTCATACAGCTGTAAGGCTACATTTTCCAGGTTATTATGTATTCGATGTAAATATATTGAGAGAAAATAACCTCCAGCAGGACAGTTGTTGTTTTCTGAACAGCTTTAAGGGATATTCATGCAGCTGCCGGGATTTTCATGTTTACTTCATTGAGGGAGCGGAAAAAGGTCTTGTAATCACTATGAAATAATTGTAAGTATATTGAGTGGCAAATTGTCTACGGAAATAAGGACAACACCGGCGGTGGCCTTAAAAGTAATTATTCCGGTATGAAGGATAAAAGGGTTATATTCAGAAATAAAGCACAATTTGCTCTCTACAATCGACATAAAATCCAGTAGCTTTTGTAACGTTTTGGCGATGTATTCGCTGTATATTATAATACGAAAAGTTCAATCATTGAATGACAATTGTTTTAGGAAATTTTTAAATCATCTGTTTAACTATATACAAATTTAAATATTTTTGTTGTAATATTGAGGACAAAAATAAGACTGTTGACTAAAGCAATGTGACTTCACGTCGCCACCACAAACTAGAGCCTCGAAAGAGTGTTTGGGAATTTGTGGAAAATTCGTGAGAATTTAGAAAAAGTCTTGAGAATTTTTAGGTAAATTCGTCGGAATTCATCTGAAAAGTGGTGCGCAAAAGTGAGAAAATTCGTGAGAATTTACAAAAAATTCATGAGAATTTAAAAAAAGAAATCATCAGAATTTAAAAAAAAAAAATCATGAGAATTTATCAGAACTCGTGAAGCATGAAATGCATGAAATATATGTGAGAAAATCAGTGTCATAATTCTTGAGAATTTTGAGCAAATTCTGGGGAATTTATGAGAAAATTCTGGAGAATTTATGAGAAAATTCTGGGGAATATAATCGTGAACATTTATGAGAAAATTGGTGCACAAATGTGGGAAAATTCATGAGAATTAAAAAAAATTGTGTGAATTTATGAGAAAATTCGTGAGAATATGTACGTTTTCGTAAGAATTTGTTATAAATTTGATGCGCATATGTGAGACAATTTACATCATAATTCTTGAGAATTTTGAACACATTCTTGGGAATTTATGAGAAAATTGGTGAGCAAATGTAAGAAATTTCGTGAGAATTTAAAAAAATCGTGAATATTTATGAGAAATGTGGTGCACAAATGTAAGAAAATTCATGAGAATTAAAAAAATCGTGTGAATTTATGAGAAAAAACGTGAGAACTTATGAGAAAATTCGTGAGAATAAGTAAATTTTCGTAAGAATTTGTGATAAATTTGAAGCGCATATGTGAGACAATTTGGGTCATAATAATTTATAGCAAATTCGTAAGAATTTGTGACAAAATTGGTGCGCAAATGTGAGAAAACTCATGAGAATTTAAAAAAAAATCTTTAGTATTCACAAGAAAAATCATGAAAGATTGTACGAGAATTTCTGAAGAATACTTTAGAATTGTTAGAAATTTCATAATGAATTTGTTAGAAATTTCGTGAGAATTTGTGGAAAAAATGCATAAAATAATTCCTGATATGCTAATTTCGTGAGAATATGTGGGTCACTTGTGAGGAAGAATTTGATGGAAAATTCGTAAAATAATTCGTGAGGAATATAAGGGACTTTCGTAAGAATATTTGTTCATTCGTGAGAAATGTATTCTCATATGTGAGCAAATTCGTGTGATCATGCTTAAGAATTTCTAGCTAATTCGTCATTTCATAAAAATAGGTGGGACATTTGTGATGAAGTTCGGGATAACTCTTGAGAAATTATATGATGTAATGTAATTCTTTAGAATTTAAGAAAATTCTTTAGAATTTAAGAAAATTCTTTAGAATTTAAGAAAATTCTTTAGAATTTAAGAAAATTCTTTAGAATTTAAGAAAATTCTTTAGAATTTAAGAAAATTCTTTATAATTTAAGAAAATTCTTTAGAATTTAAGAAAATTCTTTAGAATTTAAGAAAATTCTTTAGAATTTAAGAAAAAAATTTAGAATTTAAGAAAAATTCTTTAGAATTTAAGAACAATTCTTTAGAATTTAAGAACAATTCTTTAGAATTTAAAAAAAATCTTTAGAATTTAAGAAAATTCTTTAAAATTTAAGAAAAATTCTTTAGAATTTAAGAAAATTCTTTAGAATTTAAGAAAATTCTTTAGAATTTAAGAAAAATTCTTTAGAATTTGTAAGAATATTCGTTTGAATTTTTAATAACAAGTATTAGAGTGAAACCTTTTTAAATTTTCTATTAAATTTCTCCAATTGTGACAATTTTTCTTATATTAGACACTGTCTGAACTTAGAGAGTCACAGCAATGTGTAATGTAACAAATAATCAACTGTATCGAATCAGAAAAAAACATTTCACAAAATCATCTACGGTACAATATAGTCGACCATCTCTTGCATGTTTATTCTACTTTTATTTTTAATGACGAAATGCTTATGTTAAGTAGCTATAAAAATTAATTGCTTTGACGCCGACATACAAAAACGAAGAAAAATAAGAGTTACAACAACAAAAAATTCAAACAAATATACGTCGGTTGAAGCGACTCACATGCTCCCATACCCTCAAGTAGGTTATTTGTAGGACAACGGGCATATCGTGACAAAAAGTTATTTTGTCGAAATTCCGCTAAAACACCACCAGTATTAGTTTAACATTTTCAAGTATTAAAAACAAATTTGGAGTCGTTTTAAATTAAGCATGGCTGCGTCCAGTTGTATGGAAGGTACCAAGAGTGGCGTGGCCGGAGTTTTAATTTCTTAACATTCAAATATTATTCTGTCTGACTTGTATACTCACCCTGTACTAAGACCATCGAGAGATGAGACCATCACGGCAGGCACTCGCGTTAATCTGTGGCACATGTGTCTGACTGGTATTAATAATTTCCTACGAAACTTAAAGGTTGCCAAGGCGTGTACAATTATTTATTACATTTTTAAATATATTAAAAAGACTACATTTATAAATTAAATAACACATTTCATTCGAAATTTACACGGTTAACGAGCCTGACAAGAGAAGACACTTGAATGGCTCTGGATAAAAAATATCGTTCAAATATATTTGGAGTCCTAGGTGCCTTCCCCGATGAGTTACACCTTTTTGCCCAGAACTTTGATATACACCATGGTCATGTATAATTAATTATTCATTAAACAATAGTCAGAAAAACAAAATTCTCTTTCACACAAACTCTCATCTGAATGCGTATATGTGATTGTAGAGTGCACGTTTGTATATGAGTTCGAGTTCATAACCGTGTGACATTATCATAATTGAGTTATGCAGCAATAATTATAATTTCTCATGCTTATTATCATCATTACAAGATAAAAAAAAACACACACACATACACATACCACTTGTTACAAGTTGCCTGGGTATGTGTGTTTTGGCTCATTTTTTGGTTTGCCGCCACAAATCGACACACGAGCACACATACAACAAATACAGACATTGCCATCGACAACAGCAGAAGGGAGAACGGTGTGCTTTTGTGTAAGGGACAGACATACATTGTGAGAGGTGGTCAACTGTCATAGCGTTAATCTTTTCTTTTTCCCGCCTGCCTAGTGAGCATCGCCAAATTTGACCTGGTAGACACAAATAGAATAACAACAATAACAAATGGCTATGGAAAGGGTGAAGATGGATATGAAAGATACCTACACTATCCACTGCCTAATTATTTTATTTTATAATTAATGAAGTTGATATGGAGGTAGTGCTGCTTAAATGCCTCTTTTTATCATATTAATTGTCTCATACACAAAAATGTCTAATCTTTTTTTTTTTTTTTTTTTTTGTTAGAACGGCTAGTTGCGAGTTATATATACAATATTGAAACGCAGTCAGAGGCCTTAATTTTAATTCGTAGATATATTCTTCAGACCCTACAACTCATATACAGCTTTGTTGCATGTGGGGGCGTTGGTAGTCGCATTGTATCCACGCGGAGCTAAGACCACCCTGAGGTTAGGCCATCGTGCCCGGCACTCACGTACAATTCGTCGACTCTGTGCTGACCCTACACTGCATCCTTACATCTGACGGGGCTTTAATTATTTACTATACGTATACAATTCTGCCGTCCCAGGATTAATGTTCTCTTTGACGTTAATTTGTTTTCTTTTGAAGACATTTAAATAATTTTTGAATTAGTCTCCTTATTTTATGCAATTAATACTCTCCTTATTTTAAGTCTACATTAAAAATGTAAATTTCCATAATAATCTCTTCTGTCTGGTTTCGCTGTACACAGACACTCATGTGTATGTTTGTGTGTGTGAGAATACACGATGACACACTGAAAGGCACCCAGATCACATATGACCTTAATTAATTCTGAGGTTTGGAGTACTCGGTGTTTTATTGTCTCTTTGCTATGTGAATATGTGAACTATGGGCTAAATGGAATTATTTGTAATTTTAAGGCCCATTTCCATTATGTTTATGAGTCAAAATTATCTTCAAGTGCAATCTAATCATCTTAATATATATTTACCCTCGACACTGATTCACTGACTCTGTCACGCAGTACGTAGGAATTTAAATAGGCATTCTATAATTATACCCTCACCCTACGGGTAGGAGGGTATATATCATTTGATACGACCCAAAAGTGTAACACCTAGAAATATTCAGATTAGAACCCAGGTGTCTTTGAACCAAATTCGATTCATGACTTTCTAAATCGTTTGAGCCATGTCCGTCTGTCCGTCCGTCCGTCTGTCTGTCCTGCTGGTACGCACGATAACTTTCGAAAGAGTTAAACAATCGCTCTGAAATTTGGCATGGGTTAATATTTTCCCAAAACTGCTTATGGGATTGCATATGGGCTATATGGCCACACCCCTTCGGGTACCTCCCATACAAATCTACTATTTCGCCCACTTTAGTAATCGTGTAATAATATCAATACGCCCACACCCATCTTGGCCAAATTACGTATTTGGTAAAAGTACAACTGGATAAAGTTTCGGACAAAAACTTGGAAGTCTGGCAACTCCCCTTCTGGTACCTCCCATACAAATGTACCATCCCGCCCCTGATAAACCGTCTAAAACTATCAGTATGGCCAACGCTATCTTGCCCAAATTTTGAATTTAGTAAAGCTATAGCTAGGCAAAGCTACACAAAAGAACCATCCCGCCTATCTTAGAAATCGTGTAATAACACCAAAATGCCCAACGCGATCTTTCCCAAATTTTGAATTAAGTAAGGCTATAGTTGGACTAAGTTTTGGACAAAAACTTGGATGTCTGGCAACTCCTCTTCTGGTACCTCCCATACAAATGTACCATCCCGCCTACCTTAGAAATTGTGTAATAACACCAAAATGCCCAACGCGACCTTTCCCAAATTTTGTATTAAGTAAAGCTATAGTTGGTATAAGTTTTGGACAAAATCATGGACGTCTGGCAACTCCCCTTCTGGTACATACATACAATTTTCGAGAAAAAACTCTACAATATTTTTCTATAACATTCGGTATTTTGAGGTTGCTATTATGGTATATGAGACTTATATTTTTTTACTGAGGGTGGGGGTATATATATGTCGGTTTACCCGACTGCAACTTTTCCACTGGTTTTCTATAAATAATAATCATAAAAAAAATAATATTTTTTTTTTGTACATAAATTGTGTTTTCCCCAAATTTTTTTTTACCAAAATTTTTTTTTTCCATATTTTTTTTTTTACAAATTTTTTTTTTACAAAAATTTTTTTTTTACAAAATTTTTTTTCAACAAAAATTGTTTGTTTTTACAGAATTTTTTTTTTTCACAAAATTTTTTTTTTCAACAAAATTTTTTTTTCACAAAATTTTTTTTTTCAAAAAATTTTTTTTTTCAAAATTTTTTTTTTAACAAAAATTTTTTTTTCAAGAAAAAAATTTTTTTTCAACAAAAATTTTTTTTTTCAACAAAAATTTTTTTTTTCCACAAAATTTTTTTTTTTTCAACAAAATTTTTTTTCCATATTTCAACGGGCGCCATAGGCGCATTACAACTTACTAGTAACTAAATATGAGGATCACGAACTACACAAATTTCAAAGATACTTGTGGGTATGTGGTTGGCATGGTTCAGGCTTTCCCGTGGAGTTTTTAAAAGCCATATACGGGGTGGCGACGCCATATTGCAGGAGTACACGATTTACAATTGTTGTAGCCGTTTCCAAGTATGTGTGTGTTTCATTACACACAGTCATATGCTTTGCCCCAACAATCAATAAGAAAAAGTTAAAGTGTTAAAATCCAATCGCAGATTTAACACTCACACGATCGTCTCTTTCGCAATCAAAGGCAGTCGAGTACGGCTTCATTTCGTAAGAAAATAACGTACAATTTAGACAATAAAAAATTCTCCCATATTGTAGTATTTTTCATCATTTATTTCCGGAATTTTTCATCTATTTTTGGGAATTCTTTATTTTGGGAATTGTTCTTTTTTTGGTTATGTTTCACAGAGCCGTTTGCGTTACACATACGACTGGAAATACGTAAACAAACATACATTTCCAAATGTTTGCCCTGTGATATTTTCTTTTCTTTCTAAAGAAACAAAGACGTTTTATTGCAGCAGAACAAGGAGTAAACATCTTTTGTTAGACAAGATGCAAAGATGCTGCAGGCGAGACGGAGAGTCCAACAAACATAATTAAATAACTTCTACAGTTAATGAAAAAAATTAAACATTTTCATCACCTTCAAATCCAGTAAAAAGCAAAAATATGTGAAATACAAAGAAATACTCTGCTCTTTTGTGCAAATGCCCAGCCGACGACAATAGCGCGGAACAATAAGCTCATCAATCACACACACACACACATACATACAACAGCACACTCCGTTCCTTTCCGTTTCCGGAAAATGCTTGATGAAGTTCCATTTCAGACTACCACTGACAGACAGTCAACAACCATTGCCAAATTAATGAATACAAAAATATAATGACAAAGTTTTAACGAATTTAAGTGTTCATTTTTTCCTCTGACTTCCCCAGGAAAGGCACTCGTCTCATCTTCATATGTATATCCCTTGAAAAATTCATTCGGTATAGAAGCTGGAATTGTTTAAATTTTTGTTCATTATTTTGGGTAAACTTTTAGATAAACTCAATTTGAAAAGTTTCAAAATACTGGCGTGCCTTCGTTTATGTGGATATGTCGTTCTCAGTAATTTTGCGATCGGCTTTGTGTGTAAGTATATAATTGCTTATTACTAGGGGAATTAAACGAAGATGCGCTGGTACTTAGCCCATTAACATTTATAAGGTCACAATGTCAGGGGGGAGGACATGCAGAGTACAGAAACGAAACTAAACTGTATGACATGCGCTAAAAAGTTATATCTACATATTTAATATATATATTTGTATTAAGAATGATTGGAATTCAATTACCCCTTAAAATCTAATAAAAATTAAATGAGTGAATTCAATTTCCTTTGGCATATTATGACATTATAAGAGATATGGTTTTATTTAGCTTTAGAGCCCGTTTTGACAGACCTTGATTCTGTCTGCTCCCGAATTTGTGTTTCCAAAAATGAATGACCTAAGCATCAACGACATTTGGTTGCAACAAGATGGCGAAACATGCCGTACAGCGCTGGTTGTTGCAAAATAATTTTCAGCGTTACGAAAAAAAAATGTTTTTTGACTGAAACCTAAAAAAAAACGATAACCATTTTATTTATTTATTTATTTATTATTAATTACAATACAAAGTAAATTTATATTCTAATTTTGGGTCCAAGGGTAAACCGGGTGACAAAGACCATATGTTTTAGATTTTTTGCAGCGACAGACCAAAGCCTCTGGTGGGAATCGAACCCACAACGTCCACGCTGATAGGCAAGCACGCTACCAACTCGCCTACCGGGGCGCCTTAAAAAAAACGATAACCATTTAAAAAAAAAAAAATTTTATGAAAATTTTAGAATTGATAAAAATTTATTTTTTAAAAAATTTAACGTGATACAGACATTTCCACGAGTCTGCCTGCAAAAAATCAGCTCGATTGGATCACTGAAAAAGGGTTAAAAATCGATCCAAAAGCTTTCACACAGGCCACTACGAGCTTCATACTTCAAACTTAAAAAAAAAAATACTGACGTGTACATGAAAATCGCCGATACACGTGTATTTTTATTTTTTTCCCCTCTTTCCGAATATGTGCATTTGGTTCATAGGACAGAAAAAAATATATTTTTTGTAAAACGATGTCATCTGCCAGATTGTAATAAAGAAATTTCATGCCAACGATATTTCTGAATAATTGTGCCCCAGCCGTCCCCCACATGTTGATGGCTCTATGAAAAATGTCCCAAAAAAATGTTGATTTCCCCAAGATAAATGGGAAATCCCCACCCCAAAAGCCCAATATGAAAATTTCCCCAAAAATTCTGAAAAAAACTCCAAGTTAGCTTAGGCTAGGTTGAAATGGAGGATCGGTCATGTACCATGACCGTCTAATGTCGTTGACATACAGCTAGGCCACCAATTCGGCCTGTTGTGCGCTCCTGGTTTCTTCTACAAATTCCCTTACCCTTTTTTACATGAGGAATTCGTTCCCCTCTATAAAGTGCCTTAAATTCCTTATGTCCATTGCTTTGATCACCGACAGGTCATCTAAGGTGTCCTCTCTTAATTGGACTTTCCTGATCTGCGAGAAATCAGGGCACTGGCACAGGAAGTGTTCCGTCGTCTCGGCGTCCTCTCCGCATGCCCTACATTCGTCGTTCTCGGAACATCCTATCCTAAATAGGTATGCCCTTAGGCTAGTGTGTCCTGTGATGACCTTAACTAGCTTACTCAGCTCATTTTTGTTAAACCCGAGTATTCTCCTTGTTTTCTTGTAATCGAGATTTCCTCAGGTTTCATTTGTGATTCTTACCACCTGTTCATCTTGCCATCTGGAGGCATGGGTCGTCTTCATCCATTCCCTTAACTTCCTTTTTTGTCTCCAGAAAAGTTTTAGACAATTGCAGAGTGTTTTGGTCGGATTCTCTTCCCATTTAAGCCAGTTCGTCGGCCCTAACATTGCCTGGATACCCTTAGTGGCCCGGTATCCAGTTTATAAATATGTCTTTATTTCTCGATACGTCATTTATTGTTTCCTGACAGTACATGAGTGTCCTTGATTTGAAACTATTTGCTAATTGCTGTACGGCACAGTGAACAAGAAAAAAAAACCCCAAACAATTTATGAAAAATTACCCAATGCAAAATCCCCCAACTATTATGAAAAATATAATTGACTTTAGTTATGAAAATATCCCCAAAAATAAAATATTGGGGAATTTTCCATTGTCCATTTGAAATGTTATCTAGAAATTATGAAAAACTCCCCAATTTTGTCTGTTATGAAAAAACCACAATTTTGTATGCGGTTTTTTGGGGAAATCTGCTTTTCTTCCATTTTGGGGGCATTTTTCATAGAGCCCATGTTGAGACCAATATGTTTTTTCACAGGCAACACAGGGAAATCATACATTTTCCAGGACTTCGCTATTGTCTTCGGACATTGCGTTGTATGAAATCAATTATTTTGCTCTGCGGTTAATTTTTAACGTGGAAGTAGCCTTCTTGTCCATACACAGTATGCGCTGCCATTACGCCTCCACACAGTTTGGGTTTATCTCTATATATCCAGATGTGGAGTAATGAAATGGCATCCGGCTGTTTTCCGGTATGAATGGACAACATTCAGCATCAGAAGAATCTAGTGAAGCCAAATCAACTGTTAATTCCTATTTTGTGGGGATATTTTTTCCCAAATATTATTTACATAATCACTGATAGCCCAGTGAGCCAATGATGTTTATCTAACCAAATTTCCATGTTTGTGGTAGGCTGCTAAACAATTTAAAAAAAGGGGCGAGCATGGAAAAACATTTCTTCATGCTGAGTGATAAGACAGACGACAGCGATTGTTAAAGCAGCCGAAAAAAGTTTGCATTTATTATTGGACATGAAAAAACAATTTAAGTTAATTTGCTAAAATAAATACAGTCGTATTTGGACAAGAACAGTTTTCTTGGAAACAACAAGAGTGAAAACTATACACAAATGTTTGCTAAATTGTTGAAATATTATTACGAAATAGGGGCACGAATGTCACTCAAAATGCAGTTTCTTCATTCGTATTTAGAATTTTTTTCCCACAAAACCTAGGTGGGATGAGCGATGGCAAGGGGCTCACCAATATTTAATGAAAACTGGAAGAAATTATTAAGGATTTTGTGGGGGGGGGGGGCATGCTGAGAGACTATTGCTGGACTCTAAAATCAAACCAACAAAATACAAACAACGTTCAAATAACGCCATTCACTTTTGAAAATTCACTGATTTTTAAATAAACTAGTGATTTTTTATATAAATAACGAATAAAAACCTTTTTTTGTATCTCAGAACCCAATTACAGATTCGAATTCGGCCCACCAAATTGCCCTAGGAAAGATATTTGTCCACAAACCTTGTTGGCTAGTGTTATTTCTTCCAATTGCTACACTGATAATTAAGGCTATTTGCTTTCATTTCAAAATCTACCCCAAAAAAACTTAATTACGTTTTTCGCTTTGAACCCTCACAGAAAGAAAACACAACAATTTGCATATTTGTCACAGCCATGAAGGACAACCACAAAATAGAGTTGTTACATTGTTTTTCCAATTGTTTTCCATCATTTGTTTGTTTTCGCTGCCGGCATTAGAGGCTAGACATAATCAAACAAGCTGGCGGCATCGGCGGCATGTATTTTTTTTTTTATGGGATTGACCAGAACCGCACCAGCTGTTCGACTCGCCCCTTACATTAAATCGTTGTTATATTCTCAGTGGCAATATTAAATATTTTCTAATTTGTTAGTGTAGGTGGCTTTATTTCTTCAATGTTAATAAGAACAACATTTTTTCCGAGTGCAATCTTTATTAAAATTAAAGTAAAATTTTCAAATGCCTTAGATTTTGCTTTTACAACAGCAGTTTATTTAAAGTTGTCCATCGCATTCAGCACTTAAATGAGATGTCTTCAAAACCAACAACCTTCTAAAAATCTCGTACAATTAAATTCCTCAGCCCAAGGTGTTGTATGGCATTTAAACCAATCGAAAAATGTATTCAAATATAAAAAATAGGGTTGAGCAAAATATATTTTAATTGCATTCCATACTCCTACTTCTGTTGCAATTAACTACATATTTCCTATGGAAAATTAACTGCAATCAATTCAATTTGGCTAATAATAGCAAGGTTGAATTTAATCCATCCTATGTCAAATGTAACTTGCAGACCTATGGTTTAGAATTGTTCTTCTATATTATGTCTAAGATATCCACTCAACCCTTTCGAACAACATGACATAAATCGGGTACACCCGGGCGTATACTTGGTGAGTGAGCGTGAGCTCTAAAAAAATGTCACTCATACGTACCGGTATCTCTATTTGAGTTTTATAAGAGCACCAGTTCAGGCAGGCAATAATTTGAAAAAATCGTCACATAAAGGAACAAAAATTGACAAAATTTAAAAAACCTCGTCATATACAGGGTTCTCCAACAAGAGGTGTTATTTTGGTATTCCAAGAAAAATTAACTTTTTTGAGATAAATGATCGGATGTTTATTTCATAATAAAGAGGAAGGTATGCCGTTAATAATGAAAAACAACATCACCCAAATGGCAAGCACGACCTTCTAATGATATTTTCCATAACCAAATCGCACAGTGGCTGCCCTATGTCCTCGCTAGCCCCACGAATTATATCTTTGAGGTCTTGAATCCACACTGGGCTGTTGGCGTAAAGCTTATCTTTCACGTGACCCCAAAGAAAGCAGTCGCAAGGTGATAAATCACAAGATCTCGGTGGCCAATTGTGATCACCTCTCCGCGAGATAACACGGTTCGGAAACTTTTCCCGTAAAAGAGCAATGATTTCGTTGCTTGGGAGGCACGAGGCGCCGTCTCGTTGAAAGTAAACGTTGTCCAGATCAATATCATCCAACTCCGAATATATAAAATTAATTATCTCTCGATAGCGCAATCCATTCACCGTAACTGTTGATGCAAAAAGTAAGGTCCAATGACCCCGCCGGACCATAAACCGAACCAAACAGTCACAAGTTGACGACAATAAGTCTTGGGTTTTCCGATCCCCAGATGAGAAAATGTTGCTTGTTGAAGTAGTCACCGAGGTGAAAATTGGCCTCATCATTCAAGTTGATTTTTCGATGGAATTCCGTATCATTTTCATGCATTTCGAGGACCTAATCAGCAAAGACACGACGTGGTTGATGATCGGCCGGTTGAGTTCTTGTGTTTACTGAACTTTATAAGCTTTTAGATCCAAGCCTTCATGCCAAATACGCTGTAATGACGTTTGTGGAATGCCCAATTACAAAGAACGACGGCAAACCCTGGGTTTTCTTTAACAGTTTGGGCGACAGCCGCAATATTCTCGGTTGTTCTTGAGCGACGTGCACGGGTTTTATTCTTCACATCACTGACTTGTCCCAACAGCTCGAATTTTTCCGCCAATTTCTGTATTGCAGTCCGACAAGTTGCTTCACGACGACCCAAAAATGCTTTGGTTTTGCGTACTGTGACTGCAAGATTTTCACCATTTTTGTAGTGAATTTTAATAATTTCAATGCCTGGAACTGTTTAACATTCAGGTATGAAAATACCCGGCCCCTTCAGAAAAATTGTTTAGTATTTGTCTTTATTTGATGAAAGATTAAAAAGTGTGAATTTGTCATTCATAATATTCTAAAATATCAGACCACTGTTGTTGTAACAATGACAACATGTGTTAATGTTCATTTATTTTAATATCCATGGTCAGTATTACTAACATTCAAAATTGTCTACCATATGGCGAGAGAGATAAGTGGCAGCTAAAAAACCGATGTTTATAAAAAAAAATTAATTACTGCAATTGCTTGAATACAACATAGACATCTGTTTGCCTCGCAGCAACCACTAAATATGAGGAGCATTAGTCTGAGCATTTGTCCTATCCTGGTCTTTTTATAAATCATCTCGCAAACGTGCTTCATTTTTGCTGGCATTAAAATGGCCAAAATACCAAATATAAATAACTTAAAAAATATCCGAGAATTATTTTTAGGAAGCAGACATTTCCGTTTTCGTTTCATGTACTTGCCGTACTGTACTGTTTACGGACATACCGAATTCTAAAATAAAATGTGTTTACCGTGGATCAAATCGGTGCCTGTTGACCGTCTCTGTGAAAAATGTGTTATTATTTTCCATGTTAAACCTGTGTAATGTCTTGACGGCTCTAAAAAATGCGTAATGATTATTTTAAATTAAATAACAAATTATTCAAAAAACAAAAAAACAGACAAATCCGTTTGTTTTCTTTTTGTAGATGTGGTTGTTGTTGTATTCGCCATTGCTGAAAACATGAATATGTGCGGCGTATAAAAAAAATGATTGTCGCTGTGGCGGGTATTTCTCCAGTGTCAGGTACGCTCGTGTTTTCCTGAACATGAATTTCCCATGCTTTCAATTATATGTATTTGTTGTAACCGATATCATAAATGATCGCTATGTAGTATTTATGGAATTACATATCTTTTGCTAGAGATGATTTACCTATCCACAGTTTTGGATGTTGGAAAAACATTCGTATGCCATTTTCGTGAGTAGATCAATCATATTTAATCATTGGGAAGGACCATGTGGAGGTAACAAGAATTAAAATCCGCAGCCATAAAACCACACCATACAATGACAGCTGCCAAATATGACAAGACGCACACACACGCCGATGCAGAAACTAAACTCGTATGACAAATGCATACATATCCTGTAAAATGCCATCGTTCCATTTTGGAATTTTGTAATGCATGAAAACCACAATCGAATTATGAAAATTACGTAAGCAACGAAACTGAGGAAATTTGTTTTCTGTGTTGTCCATAACAGTGGACCATCCTCGAAACTAATGAAAAGGGTGTTGTAAAAAGTATATGAGGTAACGTTAAATGTCAATCGTGGTGGAAAAATCGATTTAAAACTTCACCTTGTGGTTAACTAATACATTTTGTTTGCAGTTGTAAGCTTTACACATAATCAATTTTAGCAAAGTATAATTAAGTTTGGCAAATGCAGACAATTTAAATTGAAAGTCTCAGAAGGCGATGTTGTTTTGTTTACCGAACATAAACAGTGGATATTATAAATGAATTGAACAAAGATTGTATTCTCATTAGCACACTAGTGGTGAAAAAATCCACACAAAAAATATTAGACGAGGGCAAAGAAAAAACGACATAGCAGCTGCAAGGGTGTAGGAAAATATGGCAAATTAATATTAAAAACAATCGACACCATAGTGCATTTCAAGCTTATAATTCCATTTGTAACACTTTGAAATATTGATCTGAAAACCTATAGAGGAGTCATGTTTGTCCTCCGTTTGCATAGTGAAAGCACGATAGAAACCAAAACAAAATGTGCTGAAAAAGTTCTTATTTTTCGTTAATTAATTATGTATAAATTATAATTTAAAATTTTTTTTTTATTTTTTATTATTAATTACAATACAAAGTAAATTTATATTCTAATTTTTGGGTCCAAGGGTAAACCGGGTGACACAGACCATAAGTTTTAGATTTTTGCAGCGACAGACCAAAGCCTCTGGTGGGAATCGAACCCACAACCCCCACGCTGATAGGCAAGCACGCTACCAACTCGCCTACCAGGGCGCTTATTTAAATTTATTTTAGCTGTTGTTATTGCTAGTCTGTAAGGAATTTCTGTCCATAGGCTCAATAAATTAAATGAAATTATGACAATATTAATATTAAAATTTTTTTTTTTTTTTTTTTTTGAGAATCGATGACTTTAAAAAATTACTAATAAGCAAAATTTTCGTATTTGGAACGAAGACAATCCTCAAGCCGAAACGAGGAAGGAGCTGCCGTTACGGTGAGTGGCAAGCGCTATCGAGCCATGCTGACAGAATTTTTGTATTAATCAGCTAAACATCAGCGACACTTGGTTCCAACAAGACGGCATAACTTGTCCGCTTAACAATTGATTTATTGCAATATCAATTTGGTAAACAAATAAATGCAATAAAATTATCTACTGGATTGTAATAAAACAAATTTCATTGCAACAATATTTCAGCCTGGTTTTATCATTTAAAGTTCTGAAGCGCTTAAGAAGAACCAGTCAGTGTTGCCAGAGAATATTTTGGAAAACTCGTCAAATTTAGAAACAGATATCGTCGAAATCGTCAAAAAATTAAAAAATAATCCGTCATACGTCCTTTGAGTATTTTTGTTTAAAACAAGAAAATAACGATTTTTTTTATTTTTCCCCAGAGGTTTCCTTAACATTTTCTTTTGAAATCCCTTCATAAAGTCACGCGCATTTACACGACGACTGTTTAAAAATAAATACGAGTGCCCGTTTCTGAAGTTTAAACAATACATAATTGGCAATATCTTGGAAATTTTCTAAAGCAAATCGAGAGTTTTCCCTTGGAATGAAAATGTTATTGAATCTCATACAATAAAATATTTGGAAATATTTTACAAACACAAATCTGTTGCAATGCTTATATGATTGAAACAGAAAATGTGTAACCAAAACATTTGTCAATGCTTATGTGATTCAAATATTAAATGTATTAACAAATATAAATCATGTAAAGTATATATTTGCTTTTGCAACAAAGTCTAATTTCTTCACAGTCTACATTTTGAGACCCACATTTCCAACAATCGTCGAACAACTTGCCTTTTCAACTTGGGTAAAAAAGCCAAAGTATAAATCGGATGTTGGAGTTGTGTTTTTCTAAAACTTCATATAAAAGAAGGTGTGGCAAGTCGCCGACACAGACACAGGTTAGTAGATTAAACCAGTTAATGCCACCGTGTGTTTGAATACACGTTTATCATTTCTCGACTTTTAGTCAATTTAAAAAATCGATAAATGTAAATACTTAATTAAATATGTGTTTTTTTTATATTACGTTTGGGTCTATAAACAAAAAAAATATATTTTTTAATAATATTCGCGAGACCTCTGTACGAGACAGAAATAAAATGTCCTAGCACGGTTGAATGCTTGTAACACACTGATTTTTTTATTTTCCAATATTTCCGAAAACTACCATAAATTTTCTTAAAGTAAACTAATCCTAAAGAAGAAACGAGAACACGATAGACGCATGCGTGGGGCAAGAAAAATTTTCAAAATTACGAAAAATCTTCACGTCTGGCACCACTGGAACCAGTAGTTTAAACAACAGCTGAACCAAACGGCGTATGAGTAATTGTAATGTAACCATATTAATCATACGCCACAGATCTCACAACTGAACTTGATATGCAGAAAATTTCTATGGTTTTCACAAGCAACGCCCTAAGATATCAATTCAGGAGAGGCAAAGTGCATAAAAGATGTTAAAAGCAGTTAAAAAATTAAAAAAAAAATTGTTATAATTGGATTAAAATTGTTTTCAAAATAAAATGTTATTAAAAACACAAAAAATTTGTATTTATTTGTTTACCATAAGGCAAAAGGAATTTCAAGTTTTCTTTTTCTGGTACAACAAAATCCCCAACATACATATTTATATGCAGGCTATAGGACAACTTTAATGGTTTCCTATTTGAAGAAATCCCCAAAGTCCTTAAATTTTTTTTTTAAGCAAACAAAATACAAAACTTTTCAGTTTATTTAAAACTGAATTAGCTGTAATGAAATTATGCGAGAGAAAGAAAACATAAATGTCATAATTTGTGAATTTTGTGAAATTAGATTTGGCAAGCTGTTTGTTGTTGAAGGATGCCTTGTTTGATGTTGGTGTAGGTTAAAGTTCAATTACAATTTTATTTGTGTTGTTCTTTTGCGTATGTCGCCGTACACAATAATACGGGAAAGAATCACAAGAGGATACGCATATACATACATATTTACTCATATGGGATATCCTTAAATATTGGGGTGTACTGAAGTGTAGAGTAGACTATTGGAATGTCAAGCTATTTTGTTTTTATTTATATATATTTATTTATTTGTGAAAACAATTATAATTTGTAGATGAGTACCAGGACGTGGCAGGATGACAACCTATACACTTTACCAAATATTCATCCATTCTTTGAGCCCCCACAAATAAAGTCCTACTTCTTGAGTACACCCCATTTTACACATAAAATGTGTGCATTTTATATTTCACATATATATTCATACAAATCATGTCTAATTTCACCAGGCATGAGTATGTAAACATTCATTCTCATTCCATGTAAAACATGATAATTTTGCTGCTGCTGTTTCAGACGCTGTTGTCCTGATTGTCGCTGTTGTTCTGGCATCGTTGTTGTGATTGTTTATTTGTTTGTTTTGTTTCTTTATTCTTTATTCTTCTGCTCATTTTTTTACTACTTGAGGTTAGAAAATGAGGAAAAGGCACAACAACAGCCACACACACACACATATCGAGATTGACAATAAACATCACAATGATAAGAACAGTGCCAACGCCAGATCTACATCACACATACATGGACAAAAAAAAAACCATCCCTTGAAGTCTGAAAATATACAGACGGCAGTTCAGTTAGGTTTCGGTGGACCTGTCGATGCCCTACATTCGAATCATTAATAAAATACTCGCTTATTGTAGGATGTCCATAAATTCGTAACACCATCAAATAGTCATGATTTTGGACATTATTTGGTACTATTTTTGGCCCTCAAGAATACAGATTTAATGACTATTTTCTGAGATTGATTTTATTTAAATATTTTTCCGAAATAAATTGCATTAAATATTTTTAAATCACACAAATTGTCTCCATAACAAACATTGAGGTTGAAAAACCAAGAGTGTAACCAAAGCTGCAACGAACCTAAAAGCTGTTTCAAAAGAAGAAGCGTTCAACGAACAGATGCTGCTGATGAAGAGCAACAAAAAGCCAACAATAATTCTCAAGAGCTCATTTGACATTCAAATTTATTTATAAAAGTGTCGGCACAGACCAACTTACAGTAACACTTAACAGAACAAGGAGGAGAAATCAAAATTGCCATAATTACGAAAAGTAAACACAAACTACAATATTTGTCAAAAGAGCGGAAAGTTCGCCCAAAGAAAAAAAGACAGACACATTTGTTAATTGTAATACCCTTAGACATCTCCTCATTCACATCCACTGACCAAATCACCTCACTTATTGACAGCTGCTCAGCCTAAACTTTTCAAGAATACTCACGTCAGGCACCAAATTACGAATGCCACCATATTTGTGTCTGTAGTAGATTAGGGCAGCTGCCGTGACTGTTACTGTTCTTGGTTTTAATTTGTTTAAAATAACACCAACCATAATAATAACACTAACTGTAACAAGAAATTTAAAACAAAAACCAATAAATGAAACTTTCAGTCGGTTGAACAGATTTAGAAATTCTAAGCAGCACTCTTTAGGAAACTTTTCCAGACATACAGCGAGCTGGTGAACAATTGAACGGGTGTGATTTTTGTTTGCTTAAATGTCTAATAAGTATTCGCAAGAAAGTTTTTGCATCTGCTGGGTGGCAATTAGTAAAAGATGGAAATTAAAACTTGCAGAACTGACTATCTGGGAAACTATAGGCCAAATTCTGGAAGAGTCTCACGAGCAATAGATAGATGAGAGTTTTAAATGATTATATTCGTGGGTGCCTGGTCCATGATGTGACATCAAAAAATGGGCTAACATCGACCCCAAGCTTACCAAGTGAACACTGTACGCCCAAGTACCCAATTCGAGACTTTTCTGTACTGAGAATCACCCCACTTTGTGGAGTATTGTCGTCGAACTAGTAGTAAGCGGTTTGAACTATATGCCGACCTGAAGGTAGCTAAGAGTAACAAAGTTCAAGAATTGCGCTGACTGGACGAATTACTCCAAAATCGCCCACAAAAACGTACGTAAAATGTCCCAGAATAAAAATAACTTACAACATACAAAAACCTCGCCGAGTTATAGACAAATTTATGTAAGCGCTGAGGACATCTCGTTATTATTTATTAGTCATTCAAAATGGCGTGAGGTTCACAGAAAGTTTCCAATATTTTTTTTATTTGGAAAAAATTGTTGTATTCTTAAAAGAATTCGGAAAGGAAGTGTAGCAGGCGAACATTTTTATGAAAAAATCGGGCGTTTGTCTGTAAAATATGTTTAGTTCTTTTTAGACATTCAAAATGGAGCTACAAAATACTACAAAAACATTGGTATGCCAATTTTTAAATTTTTTTTAACGAAGCATTTCACATGTTTTCTATATTTTTTTAATGTTCAATATTTTGTATCGATCTTTTTCAATTATATCGAATTTAGATTTTTTTTAATGAGTTCAAGCTTGAGGTCAGGAATTTTTAATAAAAAATGTATTTTATTTTATTTAGTACGACAACTTCTAATGAAGAAGAAACACTAACGGTCTATTGAGTGTGTATTATTTAATTCTCATTGTTGTTGTACTCCCTAATGATGGTCTTCAAAGAAGAACGAAATATTAGAAAAATAAATTAAAATACATTTTTTATTAAACATTCCTGACCTCGAGTTTTCTATATTTTTATTATTATTTTCTGTAAAAATATTTTTTCCTTAATTTAAAATTTTGTAATTTTTTTAAATTTTTTTTATTTATTTTTTTTAATTTTTTTTTATTTTGTTTTAAATTTTTTTTTAATTTTTTTTATAAAATTTTTTTATAAATTCTATTAATTTTTTTATAAAATTTTTTAATTTTTTATAAAATTTTTTAATTTTTTATAATTTTTTTTATAAAATTTTTTAAATTTTTTTCATTTTTTTATAAAAGAAGAACGAAATATTAGAAAAATAAATTAAATAAAATAAATTTTTTATTAAAAATTCCTGACCTCGAGTTTTCTAAATTTTTATTATTATTTTCTGTAAAAATATTTTTCTTTTATTTAAAATTTTGTAATTTTTTTTTCTTTTCTTTTTATAATTTTGTAATTTTTTTTTAATTTTTCTATATAATATTTTTTAATTTTTTTTATAATTTTTTTTAATTTTTTTATAGAATTTTTAAATTTCTTTATAAATTTTTTTTATTTTTTAAAATTATACATTTTCTGTAAGAACTATGTAATAATTTATATAATTTGGGAACATTGCTGCAAACATGCGTATGATTGTATGCAAAAATATATATTATTGTATGTAATTATATAATCATATAAAAGAATTATCCGAATAGAAGGTCTTAAATAAAATAAAGAAAACCTAGAGAAATAACTAATAAAACTTTAAGTGAAAAATCGCTCAAAAATTTGAATTAATGAGATTGGCATAAAAAGAACAAAAATCGAAATATGGGGAAATTTTGGTAATTGGGCAATTTTTCATTTTCTCATAATGCAAAATGCAAAATATGAAAAATTATACAAAAAAAAAGAAATATGACCCAATGAAATTATGAAATTGGATTTTTGTGTGCCACTTTTACGTACACCTGAAAATGAATAGATGGGAACTTCCACCAAAAGCGATGACAGTGATAGCCATGAATAGTTTGTGTTAATCACCAATTACTTATTACGCCTTAACCATTGGGTAGAAAGAAACCAGCACCAAAGCATACACGCAACAGAATATGTAAAAAAAAGTACTCACCAATGCAAAAGGGTGTCAATAGTAAGGAAGACACATAACGACATAAAATTGTTGAAAATGATAATAGAGAATTTGACTGAATTTGACGCCACCCGATACATAATACATTTTCAGTCAAAACTAATCTTGTTAAATTCTCTGACCAACTAACGCCCAAAGCCCTAATTGTAAATGACGATAAACGATAGCTGTTCGTAAACACTAATGTTTGAGTATTGGCGCACCGCATGTAAGCAAAACGTTATTGATTGTATGCGCCCTTGTATGTGTTATTAAGTTTTGGCTTGTCGATTAATTAATCATTTAGTCAGACGTTCACACCCCCACACGCTCCGGCGATCTCCGTTTGCGCATTAATTGCAACCATCACGCAAGGATTTTGAGCAGCACACACAATTCACTGGGCAAACAAAAAACAATCACACAAATATGTGACTGGCCAAATTAATAACTCCAGTGGGAATCTCCATGGTCACTGATTGGCTGGGTCGAATATACATGTGTCTGTATGTAGGATTTATAGGTTTGTTTCTACAATTGTGGCAGTTTTTCATACTACACTTCATGAAAACCACTTTGTGGTTCCATTTGACGATGGCGTTTTATCCAAATTTAGTCCATTTTGAATCAGAATCGGCATTCGTCGGGTATTAGGATTTATTTTTAGGTGGAATGTAAACGGAAAAGGAATTAAAATTGTATACAGAAATATGTGTTATTTGTTGGCAACTGTTGGCGACATTCTATCTAATTGGTCAAAGTCGTATTGGAAATTTACGACCTTTCCCGCGTTATCAAATATAAAGGTTCACTTGCTTTCTATTCGAAACACTGCTGACTTGCTACCAACTAAACATCACCAGGACGACAAGGCAAACGAAAAGCTATTCGTTGGAAATAAAACATAAGCTTTTCGATCATGGGATGACATTATCACAGATCCCATGAAAACAAATATAAGACTCTGGGTCTGGCGTTCCCAAATGGTACGGCGTGTTTCCCCCAGGGGCGTGTAAATTGATACGCGAAGACATATAAGTTATTTATAGTCAACATGTTGGAATATGTTTTTGTTTCAGTACTTTCATGCTCAAGATTATCTTGGATCATCTGTTGTTTGTTTTAATAATTTTTAGTTTGAGTTTTCGATATCGTTTTAATAGAAAATGACATCGAAAGCATAATGGGGCTACTTAGTTAATGAGAAATCTGAAAATTGTATTCTCATTTATTATCATGGATGGAAAATAACTACCACAGTATGTTTTTTGCCACAAAGTTCCTTCAAACGATAAAAATAAATATTTTTAGAAACAATATTTTATTTTGTTTGGTTCGTCTGAAGGCGTGGTTATTGGGTTGGGCTGCCCTGTCCTCGATAGTCGGTCTCATTTTTCTTTCCAACTGTCATGCCATGAAACCATACAGTAACACAAATCTTAGATTTCCATTAAAGAAAATATTCACCACACCTATCCAATCCGCCCATAGTCATACATGAAAATTCCATGCTTAAGTTAAGTTAATTTAAATTAAAATGGAATTTCCTTAAATTTATTTTTCTCTTTTATGGAAAAATATTTGTTGTCTTTCGTCAATATTTAATTTTTGACCTGCCTAGTGTGTTTGTTTTTTGTCGTTGTTATTGTTGTCGGGTACCCATAAATTGTTTTGTTTTCCTGTTATTTTGTCTTTGTCGGTCCTCCGTAATATTCAGTGAAAGACCTGTATCCTCCTACATTTTCATCCCCGTCGGCATATCCTCTTAAAATTCTTCTTTTCCTTTTTTTAATTTTGTATCCTTTGTAATTTGTATTCCGTTGTGCCGCATTTTCCCGATGATCTGTTGCGGAATTTACTATTTTGTCATCTGTGGAGCTCCAACAATATCTGAGTTATATGTACGTGCATCGCCGATAGGGCAGAGAATAAAAATTGACAAGGGATAGCGAATAATTGAAATGTGTTTGTGTTGTTCGTTACCGGGGTTTATGGTCACTCGCCGTAGGTCAACAATAACGAATGACAAACGTGAGAAAAACACGACGAATGTTTTTGTTTTGTAAGCGATACACTCTAGCAAGGTGTTTTGGGAATATGAAATTAACGGGCGAGTTGTTTAATTTGTCAACTCCATTGATATCCGAACATACTTTGAAGATTCGCCAAATACAAAATACCGCACAACTGAAGTGGAAAGTCTTTAATAATTTGAGGAATCATAATAGAAGCTGTCCAACGGATACTGTTGAGCCTTTGTTTTGCTGGCTAAAATTAGAAAACGATTAGAAAAAAACGATTAGAAAAAAAAATTAGTCTCTTTTCAAGCCTATAAGGCGCGGAGACGCTGAATTCATTGTAATATATTATTTTTTTTATGAAATAAAATTTCGGAAAAAAAAATCATTGAAGGGCTTAAAAATGCAAGGGGTCGGGCATATAGTTTAGACACATAATTAACCATTCTGTGGCTTATCTTAACCATAGTCTGACCTCAAGTGACCTATCAGCAAGCACATCTATCTGAGATTAAAACCAATTTACGATCTATGGTCCTTACAGCATATTTTCGTATTTCGTGAGCACTGATCTAGCATTTTAAGAACAAATAAAATTGTACTGCATTAAAAAACCACAATAACTAATATTTATCACTTAATTATGTGGTCACTTCCATATTAAACAATTACTCTCCATATGCTTGAGCACCGGTACGTAGGAAAGACATTCATACACACACACACAACAATAATCCTTAAAATGATTAATCCGATTTCAAAGGATATTTACCCACTTGTCTCAGAAAAAAAAGGAGTACATACACCAACACAAATGTAAATTTACCCATACATAATGTAGTATTATACACGTATTCAGCCATTTTGTTGTCTCTATGGACTTAGCAACACAAACATGACAACATATCAAGTCTTTTGTTCAGCACGAGGGTACATAGAGAGAAATGGCTTGGAGTCTGCAGTCGCTGTGAGTTTTGCAATTCTTTACGAACAATGAATGTAATAGCATTAAATGTGAGAAAAAGAAAATATTGTTGGAGAAGTGCAAAGAAATGTGACAACAAAATACAAGAGCTGAATGATATTGTCAACAGAGACTACTTTATGATATGTTTATTTCTAAGCCATGTGTGCGGCAAAGTTCGATGTTTGCAATCGGCTGTATGTTTAAATGTAATTTTTTTATATTTCAAGGAAATAATGCGGAAAAAAAATAAAGTTGTTGATGTTGGTGGCCCTTACTCCAGTCCCCTTCAAAAAAAAACCCCTTATCATGATTTTACAGTTTTGATGCTATTCGATATGATAATGAGGAAAATCAGTAGGTTTTCGACAATTCATTTGCAGTAAACTTATTTTAATATTAATGTGACTGTAAAAGAGTTTAAATAATAATAAAAGTTGCAGTCGGGTAAACCGACTTATATATACCCTCACCCTCAGTAAAAACATATTCCAAAGTATCAGAAAGTAAAAAGTGAGCGTGAGAGATTCGTTGAGCGAGTTTATATAATTACACGATTTCTAAAGTGGGTGCAATGGTACATTTGTATGGCAGGTACCAGAAGGGGAGTTGCCAGACTTCCAAATTTTTGTCCGAAACTTTATTCAGTTATACATTTACTAAATACGTAATTTGGGCAAGATCGCGTTGGTCATATTGATGGTATTACACGGTTTATAAGGGACTGGATGGAACATTTGTATGGGATGTACCAGAAGAGGAGTTGCCAGACCTCCAAGTTTTTGTCCGAAACTTTGTCTAGTTATACCATTACTAACTACGGAAATTGGCCAAGATCGAACTTGCGCGTGTTGATATTATTACACGATTTATAAAGTGGGCGAAAGGAACATATTGAGAAACTAGTAAGTTGTAATGCGTTGAAATATGGAAAAAAAAATTTGTTGAAAAAAAAAAATTTTGTGGAGAAAAAAAAAATTTTGTTGAAAAAAAAAATTTTGTGGAAAAAAAAATGTTAAAAAAAAAATTTGGGAAAAAAAAATTTTTGGTAAAAAAAAATTTGGGGAAAACACAATTTCTGTACAAAAAAAAATATTATTTTTTTTATTATTATTATTTATAGAAAATTATAGAATGCCTATTTAAATTCCTACGTACTGCGTGACAGAGTCAGTGAATCAGTGAATCAGTGTCGAGGGTAAATATATATTAAGATGATCTTAAGTCATTGGGCTGTGTGAATGGTTGTGTGATATTCCTTATGACCGGGATCTACTGTTGATGTGACAGAAACGAAATACCCGAGTAAACTGTCGCCATTGACACGTTTGCCGACCATATTGAAGTTCTCAAGTGCATGTTCACCAGAAGACATCAACTGTATGTTTATGTTGACTGTTCAATGGTACAAATACATCGGGATGGATTCATAGTCAACGGAGGTGTCAATACATACATCTTTTAATAACTTCCGCCGCTAAACTGACAACTTCATATTTACAAACTTTACGGCGATCGTACATATGATCATTGTTCTTTTTCTTTAAATCAAAAAATAAAACACTTAAAATATACATAAAAGAAAAATGTTTTCATTATATTGAATGTTTTTGGGCAATATTTGCATTTTCCTCATGCTTTTTTATATTTTAGATATGTACAGTTTTTGAGTATAATTACAAAAATCAGCCCATTTTCATTATTTTTCAGGATAAACATAAAACTCAAAAATAACTCTCAAAATTAAAAATTCACTTCATTAAGCCCAAAAAGTGAAGATTTTAGCGAAGAGAAAAAAAATATAAATAATTATTTATTTTTATTTATTTATTTATTAATTACAATACAAAGTAAATTTATATTCTAATTTTGGGTCCAAGGGTAAACCGGATGACACAGACCATATGGCTAAATTTTTGCAGCGACAGACCAAATTTCATAAAAAACCAGTGGAAAAGTTGCAGTCGGGTAAACCGACTTATATATACCCTCACCCTCAGTAAAAACATACAAGTCTCATACTCATAAGTATCGCAAAGTCAAAAGTGACCGTAGCTACCATCATTTGATGTAACATCTGATGAAAAGTCAGAATAGCAACCTAAAATACCGAATGCTATAGAAAAATATTGGATGGTACATTTGTATGGGAGGTACCAGAAGGGGAGTTGCCAGACTTCCAAGTTTTTGTCCAAAACTTTGTCTAGCTATAGGTTTACTAAATACAGAATTTGGTCAAGATCGCGTTGGTCATATTGGTGTTACTACACGATTTCTAAGGTAGGCGGGACGGTACATTTGTATGGGAGGTACCAGAAGGGGAGTTGCCAGACTTCCAAGTTTTTGTCCAAAACTTTGTCTAGCTATAGGTTTACTAAATACAGAATTTGGTCAAGATCGCGTTGGTCATATTGGTGTAACTACACGATTTCTAAGGTAGGCGGGACGGTACATTTGTATGGGAGGTACCAGAAGGGGAGTTGCCAGACTTCCAAGTTTTTGTCCAAAACTTTGTCTAGCTATAGGTTTACTAAATACAGAATTTGGTCAAGATCGCGTTGGTCATATTGGTGTTACTACACGATTTCTAAGGTAGGCGGGACGGTACATTTGTATGGGAGGTACCAGAAGGGGAGTTGCCAGACTTCCAAGTTTTTGTCCAAAACTTTGTCTAGCTATAGATTTACTAAATACAAAATTTGGGCAAGATATCTTTGGTCATACTGATAGTATTAGACGGTTTATCAGGGGCGGGATGGTACATTTGTATGGGAGGTAGCAGAAGGGGAGTTGCCAGACTTCCAAGTTTTTGTCCAAAACTTTGAATAGCTATAGGTTTACTAAGTACAAAATTTGGGCAAGATAGCGTTTTTCATACTGATAGTATTAGACGGTTTATCAGGGGCGGGATGGTACATTTGTATGGGAGGTACCAGAAGGGGAGTTGCCAGACTTCCAAGTTTTTGTCCAAAACTTTGTCTAGCTATAACTGTACTAAATACAAAATGTGGGCAAGATAGCGTTGGTTATACTGATAGTATTAGACGGTTTATCAAGGGCGGGATGGTACATTTGTATGGGAGGTAGCAGAAGGGGAGTTGCCAGACTTCCAAGTTTTTGTCCAAAACTTTGAATAGCTATAGGTTTACTAAGTACAAAATTTGGGCAAGATAGCGTTTTTCATACTGATAGTATTAGACGGTTTATCAGGGGCGGGATGGTACATTTGTATGGGAGGTACCAGAAGGGGAGTTGCCAGACTTCCAAGTTTTTGTCCAAAACTTTGTATAGCTATAGGTTTACTAAGTACAAAATTTGGGCAAGATAGCGTTGGTCATACTGATAGTATTAGACGGTTTATCAGGGGCGGGATGGTACATTTGTATGGGAGGTACCAGAAGGGGAGTTGCCAGACTTCCAACTTTTTGTCCAAAACTTTGTCTAGCTATAGATTTACGAAATACAGAATTTGGGCAAGATCGCGTTGGTCATATTGGTGTTACTACACGATTTCTAAGGTAGGCGGGATGGTACATTTGTATGGGAGGTACCAGAAGGGGAGTTGCCAGACTTCCAAGTTTTTGTCAGAAACTTTGTTCAGTTATACTTTTACTAAATACGGATTTTTGCCAAGATCGGAGTGGGCATATTGATATTATTACACGTTTACTAAAGTGGGCGAAATAGCAGATTTGTATGGGAGGTACCCGAAGGGGTGTGGCCATATAGCCCATATGCAATCCCATAAGCAGTTTTGGGAAAATATTAAGCCATGCCAAATTTCAGAGTGATCGTTTAACTCTTTCGAAAGTTATCGTGCGTACCAGCAGGACAGACAGACGGACGGACGGACAGACGGACAGACGGACAGACGGACATGGCTCAAACGTTTCAGAAAGTCATGAATCGAATTTGGTTCAAAGACACCTGAGGTCTAATGTGAATATTTCTAGGTGTTACACTTTTGGGTCGTATCAAATGATATATACCCTCCTACCCGTAGGGTGAGGGTATAAATATTGGATGGTACATTTGTATGGGAGGTACCAGAAGGGGAGTTGCCAGACTTCCAAGTTTTTGTCCAAAACTTTGTCTAGCTATAGGTTTACTAAATACAGAATTTGGTCAAGATCGCGTTGGTCATATTGGTGTTACTACACGATTTCTAAGGTAGGCGGGACGGTACATTTGTATGGGAGGTACCAGAAGGGGAGTTGCCAGACTTCCAAGTTTTTGTCCAAAACTTTGTCTAGCTATAGGTTTACTAAATACAGAATTTGGTCAAGATCGCGTTGGTCATATTGGTGTTACTACACGATTTCTAAGGTAGGCGGGACGGTACATTTGTATGGGAGGTACCAGAAGGGGAGTTGCCAGACTTCCAACTTTTTGTCCAAAACTTTGTCTAGCTATAGATTTACTAAATACAGAATTTGGGCAAGATCGCGTTGGTCATATTGGTGTTACTACACGATTTCTAAGGTAGGCGGGATGGTACATTTGTATGGGAGGTACCAGAAGGGGAGTTGCCAGACTTCCAAGTTTTTGTCAGAAACTTTGTTCAGTTATACTTTTACTAAATACGGATTTTTGCCAAGATCGGAGTGGGCATATTGATATTATTACACGTTTACTAAAGTGGGCGAAATAGCAGATTTGTATGGGAGGTACCCGAAGGGGTGTGGCCATATAGCCCATATGCAATCCCATAAGCAGTTTTGGGAAAATATTAAGCCATGCCAAATTTCAGAGTGATCGTTTAACTCTTTCGAAAGTTATCGTGCGTACCAGCAGGACAGACAGACGGACGGACGGACAGACGGACAGACGGACAGACGGACATGGCTCAAACGTTTCAGAAAGTCATGAATCGAATTTGGTTCAAAGACACCTGAGGTCTAATGTGAATATTTCTAGGTGTTACACTTTTGGGTCGTATCAAATGATATATACCCTCCTACCCGTAGGGTGAGGGTATAAAAAGAATTTTAGATATGTACTTTTGTTCTTCGGTCAAAAACTGACATTTATTAAAAAAAAAAACATGGCTTTAGTTCAACCTTCCGCAACATAAACTATTAACGATTCTGACAAGCGTGAATAAAACATGCCAAAAATGGTTTGAATCGAATACATCTCTCCCATCACTGGCCAAATACCACCACACACATACACTCTCTCGAGTGTTTGATCGTAACACAGAAGCGAAACTCTACAACACGTTAGAGACGATTCAATAATTTCAAAGCCAAACAAATAACATTCAGGGCAGCGCAGTCACGTCAGTTTGGGGGCAGAAGAAACAGAAGACGGAAGGAAGATTCTAATATTGACTGTATTGGGTATGAATACAAACACAAGTACGAGTATAATATCCTGCTGGGAGCATCATCATCTATTCTATTATTACGTCCCTTAAGTGTTACTAACTGGATATATATTTCCGTATACTACACGAAGAGGAAGCAAATTTGTATGAGTGTATGTATAAGAATGTGGATTAGGGTGTCTCAAAAAAATAGGGAAGTAGACAAATTTCAATAGCAAACAGCTCATTAATGGACTCCCATAAAAATAGAACTAAAAAAAAGAAATTAGAAAAAAATCCACGTTGTATTTACTTATTGTATTAACATATGTATGTACATTCGATAGGGTCACGAAAAAAATTTGACGAGGACACCACCCAGTTTTGTAGCTTATCCAACGATGATTGCAGAACAATACAACTTTTTTTAATTTCGTGCAACCTACGACCCCCCGAAATAGTGTTTATTACGCTGTGTCATCATTTTAAGGCCGTTCGACAAATGGACATCATAAATATCGAAAGGAATCGAAATAAAATAATTAAAATTTTAATTTGAATTCTGAGTCAAAAATGACCAATTTTCATTCATTGGTTGCGTGTTGTTTCGGTCGGACTTGTAAAGAACACACTGCGTAATGAGTTCTATTTCGAGAGGTACACGGTTTAAAAAAGTTTTCGTGTTCTGAAATTGGAGAAGCTACAAAACTGGGGGGTGTGTGCATGAAGTTTTTTCCCCCTTGAGGCCGTGACCATTCTAATGTGCATACGTCAATTGTTAGGAAACTTATTGGCACCCTGAGCGTCAGATGTGGCCAACCTCGGTGTTGTCTGCTCAATCAAGTTTTTGAAAATAACAAAACTCAAGTCAATATTTCAAAGTCAGAAGCAGGCTTTGTCCTTTAGTTTCTGTTTGGCAATAAATTAAAAAAAAAAACTATGTTAAAAAGTTGTGTGTTAATACAAAAACAATTTTCACACATTTTTCTTGAAAAGGCTTTTTAAATTATTATGAACTAGTAAGTTGTAATGCGCCTATGGCGCCCGTTAATTTGCTTGAGAAAGTATTTGTTACTTAATTTTAAAAATTTTGTAAAAAATATTTTGAGAAAACTATTTTGTAAAAAAAAATTTCGGAAAAAAAAAAATTTGTGGAAAAAAATATTTGCTGAAAAAAAAATTTTTTTTGAAAAAAAAAATGTTAAAAAAAAAAAAATTTGTTGAAAAAAATAATTTTTGTGAAAAAAAAAAATATTTTGTTGAAAAAAAAATGTTTGTTAAAAAAAAAAATGTTTGCTGAAAAAAAAAAATTTGTTGAAAAAAAAAATTTTTTTTAAAAAAAAAAATTTGGGGAAAAAAAATTTTCTGAAAAAAAAAAATTGTAAAAAAAAATTTTGGTAAAAAAAAAAATTTGGGGAAAACACAATTTCTGTACAAAAAAAAAATATTATTTATTTTATTATTATTATTTAATAAAACCAGTGGAAAAGTTGCAGTCGGGTAAACCGACTTATATATACCCTCACCCTCAGTAAAAACATACAAGTCTCATACTCATAAGTATCGCAAAGTCAAAAGTGACCGTAGCTACCATCATTTGATGTAACATCTGATGAAAAGTCAGAATAGCAACCTAAAATACCGAATGCTATAGAAAAATATTGGATGGTACATTTGTATGGGAGGTACCAGAAGGGGAGTTGCCAGACTTCCAAGTTTTTGTCCAAAACTTTGTCTAGCTATAGGTTTACTAAATACAGAATTTGGTCAAGATCGCGTTGGTCATATTGGTGTTACTACACGATTTCTAAGGTAGGCGGGACGGTACATTTGTATGGGAGGTACCAGAAGGGGAGTTGCCAGACTTCCAAGTTTTTGTCCAAAACTTTGTCTAGCTATAGGTTTACTAAATACAGAATTTGGTCAAGATCGCGTTGGTCATATTGGTGTTACTACACGATTTCTAAGGTAGGCGGGACGGTACATTTGTATGGGAGGTACCAGAAGGGGAGTTGCCAGACTTCCAAGTTTTTGTCCAAAACTTTGTCTAGCTATAGGTTTACTAAATACAGAATTTGGTCAAGATCGCGTTGGTCATATTGGTGTTACTACACGATTTCTAAGGTAGGCGGGACGGTACATTTGTATGGGAGGTACCAGAAGGGGAGTTGCCAGACTTCCAAGTTTTTGTCCAAAACTTTGTCTAGCTATAGGTTTACTAAATACAGAATTTGGTCAAGATCGCGTTGGTCATATTGGTGTTACTACACGATTTCTAAGGTAGGCGGGACGGTACATTTGTATGGGAGGTACCAGAAGGGGAGTTGCCAGACTTCCAAGTTTTTGTCCAAAACTTTGTCTAGCTATAGGTTTACTAAATACAGAATTTGGTCAAGATCGCGTTGGTCATATTGGTGTTACTACACGATTTCTAAGGTAGGCGGGACGGTACATTTGTATGGGAGGTACCAGAAGGGGAGTTGCCAGACTTCCAAGTTTTTGTCCAAAACTTTGTCTAGCTATAGATTTACTAAATACAAAATTTGGGCAAGATATCTTTGGTCATACTGATAGTATTAGACGGTTTATCAGGGGCGGGATGGTACATTTGTATGGGAGGTAGCAGAAGGGGAGTTGCCAGACTTCCAAGTTTTTGTCCAAAACTTTGAATAGCTATAGGTTTACTAAGTACAAAATTTGGGCAAGATAGCGTTTTTCATACTGATAGTATTAGACGGTTTATCAGGGGCGGGATGGTACATTTGTATGGGAGGTACCAGAAGGGGAGTTGCCAGACTTCCAAGTTTTTGTCCAAAACTTTGTATAGCTATAGGTTTACTAAGTACAAAATTTGGGCAAGATAGCGTTGGTCATACTGATAGTATTAGACGGTTTATCAGGGGCGGGATGGTACATTTGTATGGGAGGTACCAGAAGGGGAGTTGCCAGACTTCCAACTTTTTGTCCAAAACTTTGTCTAGCTATAGATTTACTAAATACAGAATTTGGGCAAGATCGCGTTGGTCATATTGGTGTTACTACACGATTTCTAAGGTAGGCGGGATGGTACATTTGTATGGGAGGTACCAGAAGGGGAGTTGCCAGACTTCCAAGTTTTTGTCAGAAACTTTGTTCAGTTATACTTTTACTAAATACGGATTTTTGCCAAGATCGGAGTGGGCATATTGATATTATTACACGTTTACTAAAGTGGGCGAAATAGCAGATTTGTATGGGAGGTACCCGAAGGGGTGTGGCCATATAGCCCATATGCAATCCCATAAGCAGTTTTGGGAAAATATTAAGCCATGCCAAATTTCAGAGTGATCGTTTAACTCTTTCGAAAGTTATCGTGCGTACCAGCAGGACAGACAGACGGACGGACGGACAGACGGACAGACGGACAGACGGACATGGCTCAAACGTTTCAGAAAGTCATGAATCGAATTTGGTTCAAAGACACCTGAGGTCTAATGTGAATATTTCTAGGTGTTACACTTTTGGGTCGTATCAAATGATATATACCCTCCTACCCGTAGGGTGAGGGTATAAATATTGGATGGTACATTTGTATGGGAGGTACCAGAAGGGGAGTTGCCAGACTTCCAAGTTTTTGTCCAAAACTTTGTCTAGCTATAGGTTTACTAAATACAGAATTTGGTCAAGATCGCGTTGGTCATATTGGTGTTACTACACGATTTCTAAGGTAGGCGGGACGGTACATTTGTATGGGAGGTACCAGAAGGGGAGTTGCCAGACTTCCAAGTTTTTGTCCAAAACTTTGTCTAGCTATAGGTTTACTAAATACAGAATTTGGTCAAGATCGCGTTGGTCATATTGGTGTTACTACACGATTTCTAAGGTAGGCGGGACGGTACATTTGTATGGGAGGTACCAGAAGGGGAGTTGCCAGACTTCCAAGTTTTTGTCCAAAACTTTGTCTAGCTATAGATTTACTAAATACAAAATTTGGGCAAGATATCTTTGGTCATACTGATAGTATTAGACGGTTTATCAGGGGCGGGATGGTACATTTGTATGGGAGGTAGCAGAAGGGGAGTTGCCAGACTTCCAAGTTTTTGTCCAAAACTTTGAATAGCTATAGGTTTACTAAGTACAAAATTTGGGCAAGATAGCGTTTTTCATACTGATAGTATTAGACGGTTTATCAGGGGCGGGATGGTACATTTGTATGGGAGGTACCAGAAGGGGAGTTGCCAGACTTCCAAGTTTTTGTCCAAAACTTTGTCTAGCTATAACTGTACTAAATACAAAATGTGGGCAAGATAGCGTTGGTTATACTGATAGTATTAGACGGTTTATCAAGGGCGGGATGGTACATTTGTATGGGAGGTAGCAGAAGGGGAGTTGCCAGACTTCCAAGTTTTTGTCCAAAACTTTGAATAGCTATAGGTTTACTAAGTACAAAATTTGGGCAAGATAGCGTTTTTCATACTGATAGTATTAGACGGTTTATCAGGGGCGGGATGGTACATTTGTATGGGAGGTACCAGAAGGGGAGTTGCCAGACTTCCAAGTTTTTGTCCAAAACTTTGTATAGCTATAGGTTTACTAAGTACAAAATTTGGGCAAGATAGCGTTGGTCATACTGATAGTATTAGACGGTTTATCAGGGGCGGGATGGTACATTTGTATGGGAGGTACCAGAAGGGGAGTTGCCAGACTTCCAACTTTTTGTCCAAAACTTTGTCTAGCTATAGATTTACTAAATACAGAATTTGGGCAAGATCGCGTTGGTCATATTGGTGTTACTACACGATTTCTAAGGTAGGCGGGATGGTACATTTGTATGGGAGGTACCAGAAGGGGAGTTGCCAGACTTCCAAGTTTTTGTCAGAAACTTTGTTCAGTTATACTTTTACTAAATACGGATTTTTGCCAAGATCGGAGTGGGCATATTGATATTATTACACGTTTACTAAAGTGGGCGAAATAGCAGATTTGTATGGGAGGTACCCGAAGGGGTGTGGCCATATAGCCCATATGCAATCCCATAAGCAGTTTTGGGAAAATATTAAGCCATGCCAAATTTCAGAGTGATCGTTTAACTCTTTCGAAAGTTATCGTGCGTACCAGCAGGACAGACAGACGGACGGACGGACAGACGGACAGACGGACAGACGGACATGGCTCAAACGTTTCAGAAAGTCATGAATCGAATTTGGTTCAAAGACACCTGAGGTCTAATGTGAATATTTCTAGGTGTTACACTTTTGGGTCGTATCAAATGATATATACCCTCCTACCCGTAGGGTGAGGGTATAATTATTATAGAATGCCTATTTAAATTCCTACGTACTGCGTGACAGAGTCAGTGAATCAGGGAATCAGTGTATCAGTGAATCAGTGAATCAGTGTCGAGGGTAAATATATATTAAGATACGGCGGTTAGAGTTTAAAATCCAACAAAAGTAGTTTTAACTAGTTGAAATGTGGTGACGAAATCTCCATAGAAAACGATACCTGGGACACCCTTTTGTTAGTTTCACATCTCGGTACATGTTGTTGTCTTTGTGCATGTTTCAGTGGAATGAAGGCGTTTCAAAAGACCAACCATTGTGGTCATCATTTAGACATTTTCAATTCCATTGAAAAGAGCACAAATGCACACACACACACATACAAGAAACACACAGTTTATGATAACAATGACGATGTTATTCCATTAGTTGTTAGTCCTCCATTGTATTCTGCTAGATGTTTTGGTTCCTGTTAGACCATTCATAAATACTTGTAAAATGAGATGACCGATTAGCATAGACAAGCCCGAGTACATTCATAAGTTTCCCACACAAAATCCTAGAGTCCGACTCCATACGAGAGAATAAAGTTTTATTTGCATACTCTTTTACAATTCACAGAAAAGTTCCTTTTTTTTTGGGGGGGAGGGCGCCTATGACAGCCACTCGGACACTTTACATGAAAAGTGCTTTAGGGTCATGCTTTTGGGGGGCAGAATGTTTAACATGGGCGGTCCAAAAATGTGCACCTGTCACCAAGTTGTACATGAAGTCATTTTAACAACAAAACTGGGAATTCAAACATGAGAATGATTTTAATGCAGGACATTTTGTGAGACCGTTGGGGGCCAAATATTTTTTGTTTTACAGAAATATCAAATATGGATTCATGAGCTACGAAAAATAATAAAGGCTAACGAACGGTACCATGTGGTAGCCTATGATACACTCTCAAAGAACGGCCCCCAGTATGATAATAGGATGCTATAATTTAGTAAATACCTACGTATGCGTGACTTCCGTTTGATAATTGTCCAATAATGTGGAGCGGTAAAAACATTTAAGGCATTCGCCGCATATCCAGCTGCCCAACTGTCCTACAAAAAATGTGCCACCACAAAAAAAATGAGCTGCACAACAATCGTAATTCGTTGTACATCGATTGCCAACATAATTCCATTGTAGCCCTCAAACAGCCGATGTGTGAAGATTCAATTAATATTTTGTAACAAATTCATGTTTTAATAGTATTTGGGAAATAATTTAAAAACACCGTTTTAATTGAATTTTTTTGTTGGTAAAATACGGCAAAACCTATAAAACGATTATGTGTTCGGGTCTGTGCATTTGTTTTTGCGCCAATCTTATCTTAATATATATTTACCCTCGACACTGATTTACTGATTCACGCAGTACGTAGGAATTTAAATAGGCATTCTATAATTCTATATAAATTCTATAAATAATAATAATAAAGAAAATAATATTTTTTTTGTACAGAAATTGTGTTTTCCCCAAATTTTTTTTTTCCAAAATTTTTTTTTTCCAATTTTTTTTTTTACAAAATTTTTTTTCAACAAAAATTTTTTTTTACAAAATTTTTTTTTACAAATTTTTTTTTTTCCGCAAAATTTTTTTTTTCAACAAAATTTTGTTTTTCCACAAATTTTTTTTTTTCAACAAAAATTTTTTTTTTTCTACAAAATTTTTTTTTTGCATATTTCAACGGGCGCCATATGCGCATTACAAATAAAGAGCATTGGATAAAAAAATACCTTATGTTCTATAACGTATATGAAGTTGGGGTGAAAAGCTTTTTTCAATATCGAAGAGGAAAGGCTGAGGAAAAACTCAAGCCACAAATTATAAATTTTCATTTTAGAATTGTAAGAAGATTACTTAGTTTGACAGCTGGATATCACTCTAGAGTCTCGTTATCATACCGGGTATTTGTCGCTCCAAAAAATTCCCCAGATTTTCTGGTTCCGATCGCCATTCTACAGCCAAATCGTTGCCACAATGATGGTGTGAATACTGACCAACATCAACATTGGAGAGACAGACTTTCACTTACACACACTTTTCGTCTTAAATCCACAAAAATCGGACGATGACATCCTCATCCTCTTTATCGTTCCACATACGAACAGTTCGGCTGAAGAATGAATTTTCTGTATAGTGTATCGTCCGATCAACTGACCATTTGATTACGAACGGATAGCCGCGTATCCCGGCTAAATATTCTAACGTCAGGGAACAGAAGACGGATACTGGGTAGTTCATTTCTGTCCGAGCTTTCTGGGTAACGTGATATATTTTAATGTCTTGCATTAAGTTGATGTCCTGTCGCCTACTCTCTTCTTCAGCAAAGTTAGATCTGTTTTTTATGGGATAATTTCTCTTCTTTTTAAGTCATATTCAAAGTTTTACTCTTTATATATGAAAGCAAATGCCAGAATTATTAAAAAAAAACTGTGATGAAATAAAGGACAACTTTTACCCGAACTCAATTTGGCCCAAAGTGAATTATTGCCTAAATAGTGACCAACTTTTTTTGTAGTTGCTGACAGTCGACTTTTCCCCCTTGTTCCTTCCATCATTTGCTTCGCTAACACCAGCAGCCACATGACAGGAGATTAGTTAAATACATTGCGGTTTATTTGGTATGCGGCATAAAAATATAAGTTTTGTTCTCTTCCTTTTGTCTGCCTTGCGGTTATTTTATTTTTTTGTGTGTGTCTTATGACATTGTTTACAGTTTAATTTGTCGACAGGCAGACGTTTATTAAAACTTATTTTATTTGTGTCGCTGTGACAGTTCGGCAGAGACATAACGCCAACGAGACAGCTTTTCAGTCTGTCAGAGACTTCCGCGTAAAATGTCGAAAATAGGTCAACATTTCATAAGGCACAGCAAGTTCCATACAAATTGTATAGAAATGAAAAAATTCAAAAGATCGTGTTGATGTTTGTGTGTTTTAGGATGTCCATTCAAAGGATGTCTACGGCGGAAATAGTTTGATTTAATAATAATAAAGGAGGACATTTAATGGGAACGAAGTGAGTGTGGCAGGGTTGCTGTGAACTCCTCACAGAACTAATGTTTTGAATGTATGGTCGCCGGAAATTTATGTATCATGAATCCTTCTGGACAATGGATTATTTTCTAATAAAACACTGAGAGCAAATATGCTTTTTTTGACAAGCTGATTTTGGCAGATCTGGTTTTTAATTTAATTTGTAATTGGTGATTACACAGAAAACTTCGTTGCATGAACATGTACATGGATATTTTTAACATGAATACAATGAAAGGTAACTTCGTTCTACAACAAACAGACAGCGTCTGTGTCTCTAGCTCTTTAACACTAAGGACATCTTCCAGTAACTTCGCATTCACCACAAGGCAGATGTCCGTTCCATTAACTATTCCTGCCCCACAACATCCATGGTGTGGTGTAGGGTATAATGGAAATAATTCCAAGAAAATAATGGAAATAATTCCAATAAAAATAATAATAATAAAAATAATTCATCACAACTTCGCCATTCATTTGCCCGTAATTCTACCGATGACAGTGGCTTTCGTTCATGGATTTCATTTATTTAGACAAATTTGTAATAACTCTGGCCCAACTTTGGAAGACAGCTTTAACCATCACCTCAATAAAAAAAACGTTTTCTATTTGATTTAAAGTCCGCGTTCGTCCTTTTGTCATATGAAGGAAACAACGTAAATGGAAATGGATGATAGAAAGGGGGTGGAATACAAAGACGGGTGGCAGTAGGGCAAAGAAATAACGATAAAACTGGTATTAAAATTAAGACAAGTAATTGAATATTTTTTTTTACTTTCCTTCATTTTTGTATATTAATAACTTTGGTTTGGTGTATTGTCCCTGGTCCTTTCAAATGTGGTGGGCAATAAAAAATGCTAAATATTTGACATGAATTCACATTCGCTTGGCAATGAAAAAATTATTTTGGGATTCCCCGTTTTTGGTGCCATACTAGAATAATCAAGTAGTCGCAGTAGATACAACAACAACTGTGAGCAACAACCACATGCATTTTGTTTTTGTTTCGGCTCTTCTCATTTCAAATTCAACACACCAACAATAAATGTAAACACAAAAAGTACAAAAGCAAAACGTATGAATCAGACAAGTCTACATTTGCATTCAATAATATTGCGACATTGGCATCATACATCAGTCATAAAAACAAAGCAGCGAAAAACCAGAGATTGTTTCTTATTACAATTCAACAACAGTTTTTGATCGCCTATAATTTCTAATGGTTTGTTTCTTTTAGGTGGTGTGGATACTGCTGATCAAATGATTGGCTCGTACTCCACAAAACGCAAAACAAATCGATGGCCAACCGTTGTATTTGCAAACATACTTGACATATCCGCTTTCAATGCGTACATACTATTTTCTGAAATCAATGTTTCATGGACTCCAACTGATCGGAATCGGAAGAGGCCAGAGTTTTTGCGGCAACTAGCACTTTCTTTAGCTAAGGCTCATATGATGAAACGGACTAGATTACCTAAACAAGGGTTCTCAGCTCAATTATTGACAGAAATTCGTACAACATGCACAGTTTCAGAGGTTTCCTCAAATAATCCAACTTCTCATTCAGGGACTCGAAAGCGTGGAATTTGTAGTTGCTGCAAGTCGAAGTCTGATATAAAATGTTTCATTTGCAGCAACTTTATTTGCAAAACTAACCGAAAAACATTGTGCTCATCTTGCAATGAAAAATATATTCAAACCAAGTAATAAATTCTTATTTTTTTTTTCAAATAAATCAATAAAAATGTACTATGGACCAAATGGTCCTCAAACCTAAGATTTGTCATTTTGTATTTTTCTCAGTCGTGAATAAAGTTAGAAAATTTAATTTTCGCACAAAACATTGTTTTATTAAAAGACCCCATTAGCAGAAAAATTTAGTCAGTATATATCAACGTTCCAAAGTTACAAGGGAAAACAGAAAAAATTTGGACCTAATGGTCCTAACCTAACAGCAGGGTTAAGTACATGTGCGAGGCATAGTCGTCCATTAGTTTTCCATACACTCCATGGTCCATTGAGAACCACATCTGTTGATAGGTGATCTCTGTGTGGCTAGAATCTATACTCAATAAAAAATTACCCTACATTTTAAAATTAGTGACATCTAAAAAGATTGGTGCAATTTTTCCACTGCAATTGGATTAATTTTTCCTATTCCAATTTGGGGTAATTTTTTATTATTAGAATTTTTTTTTTTTTTAATATTTCTTTATTTGCAGTCTATTTACAATTCAAATAATAAGCAAATGTTTTAACGATAATACTTAAATTTAACAGAATCGTCAGTTCCCATGTACTTAACACATACAAATATATCACATTTTTGTTTAAATTTAATTCATATGCTTGCTATTTAATATATGCTTATTATTAAAAGGGGAGATCTAGTATGTGTGGTCTCTTTAGCCGTCTATTTCATTGCTGTCATCTAATAGAGTTATTGCTAAGACATTAGGATGATTGCTTAATCTATCCAGATATTTTGAGCTATATCTTTTAACTTCTTCCTTTACGATAGGGACACCAACTGTTTTTTTTTTGTGGGTTTATTATTAAAATAAAGGGTCCGCCATCTAACGTTTTTCCATTCAACTAGTGCTTATTTCGTGAATGGTAACACTTAGCTCATGTCTGATTTGACAGATAATTAGTCTTATCCCTCCGCTGAACGAATATGGTTGTGTATACGCTTGAACAACGCTGGGAAATATTACGACATTACTTTGAAAATCATGGTATTGTTGCAGATTGTGTGCGCATACGTATTTTGGAGGAATAGCAGCACCGTCAGCTCCGTATGTTCGTTATATTGTGAAAAAAGTGAAAGAAACTGGCATCCTCATCGATAAACCAAAGCGTGAAAAGCTAAAAACAGTGCGGACATCCGAGAATGTTGCTGCTGTGGCAGAAAGTGTGCGTGAGGCGCCATCAACATCAATTCACCGTCGTTCTCAACAATTGATCATTTCGGAGACATCATTGAGACGAATTTTGCATAAAGACCTTGGAATGACGCCATTATTTTCCATTATTAACCAGCAGGATTGCGCTTTCGAATAAATAAAGAAATTTGAGAAAATATCCTGTTTTTTATAGAATTAAAAAAAAAAAAAATTATTTGGCGGACCCTGTAAATTAAAATTCATATTTATGTTTTAAAATAAAAACTCCAACCACATTCCATTCCTTGATGCAGTCCTCATTCCGCCTTTTTCCATTCCTTATTGCTACCGCCGGCATTCTGTCAGACCTTGTGTGGCCCTTCTAACCGATCTTCATTTCCAATGAATATGAAATGCGTAGACAAGTCGTGTAAACTATGTTTGCCGGCCTGCTCGCCTTACTTCCTCTTCAGCATGCGTGTGCGATTGCTGGTTTAGTGGCTGATGGTAAGCATGTGTGTGTGTGTGTATGTACATGTATTCTCTTTTCCGATATTAATTTTATGTCACACATTCACTAATGTTGTGCGACTGCAGCAACTGCAATGTTTGTCTCTCTTGTCTCTACATGATGTTGTGCTAGATTTGGGGTGTTTGCCTGCTCGGCTCGGTTCGATTTGGTTTGGCTGTTGCGTTTAAATTGTGTCACATTTTAATGGTGTGGAATTTAATACTCTGACCCACATTAATAATTCACATGACGTTTATTTATGTTCAGCCTGCCACACACGACGAATGTCGAGTGAAATATTAGTAGAGGAGGCGACACTCACACACACACACACACGCCTAAAATGTGGCCGGCTCAGTGTGGCAAATACACGTCGCACATATTTCGTTATGCTTTTGCTGAACATTCGGCATACATTGACTTAAAGCATCATTAAGCATGGAATGACTGTGAAAACGATAATTCATCACGTGGCGTATGCACGTTTTTTTTTTTTTGCTGTTGTCTGTATGTTTGGCTGTTTGTGTTGTGATACACTAGGAGGCCTTGCTGATGTCGTTGTGGTCCCTTGCTGTTGAGGTTGTGTCCTTGTTCGGTTTGTTATGGAATCACATGAATTTGTGTATTTAATTCTGCTGCACTTTTTTGTAATTCATTCATAGATCTGGGATTTTTCCACAATGTATGAGAAATCAAAGGATGACACCATAATCAAGAATACCTTGGAGTTGAAAACAAAAACCAAACGTACTTAACAAGGAATTTAACTACGCTAATTTTCGTAGACAGTGTTCTTTTTTGTGTGGTTTTTTTTCAGAGGCTTTTTCTTATAATATTTTCTGAAAATATACTGATTCCTAGAAATAGTATGTTTACAATTGGCCACAGCTTCGTGGATGTGTAGACCAGGTTAGGGTCCACAATAATGTCTTACAGCTTTAAGATATTTGAAACTGAAATTGGGCTGAATCGATTTTGTGGGCAACCATTTCCTCTGCACATATCAGTTTTATTTGAGAATTTCTCATTGTTCTGGATGAAGTTAATAAGGTGTTTAACAAGCACGGCAGCTTCGAGGTGGTGGAAGAAATTATCCACCCCGTCTTATCCATCAAAATAAAACGGGGGAATTCAAGAACTTTTATCACTGTTCCACACGAATATTTTACCCGGGCTTCTTGATGGCACTGAAACTGGGCTACTTGCGAAAGAAGCTAAGTCTTCGCTGGCTTTTCCTTCGCAAAATATGTGGCATAATCTGAATTTACATGTTTTCTATACAGGTCCAAAAAATACATAAATATGGTTGTTCAAATTATCTCCATTGCCTCCTTGTCTACAATATTCGATAAACTATGGTATAGGCCTCTTTACTGCTCATTGGAGATTATTGGATCAATTTTAGTGTCAAACGTAATTCATGGAGTGGAGTGTGTTTTCGTTTCGGTTCGGTATTTAGGTAACCTCACTAGTTGCTCTTCATTTATCGATGGATTTAAGCCACTAACTGCATGTAATTTCCACCCAACTCAACTAAAAGAGTATAGAGATGAAGGCTGCGATAATTGACTGTGTAATGTAATTTTAATTGTTTTTTTTTTTTAGATATATGCATGTTATTATTACATATTAATTAGTGAAACTGATTAATTAAAATTGTAATTAATTATAAAATAATTTTAATTAGAAATCACCATGTGTTCAATACATTGTGCAGCACACACACACACACATATACACAATTAAAAGGAAAAGCACGTTCATAAAGGTGTATATTAGGGTGGCCCACGAAAATTGCTTTTGGAGGTAACCATTAGAATCCTAATCTGAATGCAGCCTTTTTTATTTTTATTTTTTTTTTTATTTGTATTGAATTACAAAACAAAGTAGAATTATAATCTAATTTTGGGTCAAAGGGTAAACTGCGTGACACCGACCATATGGGCTAGAATAAAATGCATGAAAATTATCCGGAATTCCATCGAAAAATCAACATGACTGATAAAGACCATTTCCACCTCGGTGCCTAAGTCATCAAGCAAAATTGTCACATTTGGGGCTAGGAAAACCCAAGAGTTATTTTGAGAAGCCACATCGTGTGACTGTTTGGTGCGGGTTATGGTCCGGCGGGGTCATTGGACCTAACTTTATCGAAAATGTGGTTGAATCAACAGTTACGGTGAATGGATTGCGCTATCGAGAGATAATTAATGATTTTTTCTAGTCGGAGTTGGGTGATATTTATCCGGACAACTCTTAGTTTTAACAAGACTTCCCAACGTGCCACACAAGCAACGAAACCATTCTTCTTTTACGGGCAAAATTATCTCTCGAAGAGGTGATCACAATTGGCCACCTAGATCTTGTGATTTAACACCTTGCGACTTATTCCTTTGGGGCCACGTGAAAGACAAGGTCTACGCCAACAGCCCAGCGTCGATTCAAGACCTCAATGATAGTATTCGTGAGTTTATCGAGACATAGGACAGCGATTTGGTTATGGAAAATTTCATGAAAAGGATATAGTCCTGTAGGTGAGGTCGTTGGGCCATTTGGCTGATGTTGTTTTTCATTATTGACGCCATAGATTCATCTTTATTATGAAACAAATATCCGATCATTTATTTGAAAAAATTCCATTTATCTTTGAATACCAAAATAACACCGCTTGCTGTTGGAAAGCCCATTATGTTCAGAAACAAAAAATTTCAGAGTAATTTTGATTTTTGGTCTTACAGTTAACAATTTAACAAAAAACAAAGATTTAAGCTTAGGAAAACTAAAGAAAATAAAAAATAAGGGCATTTGGAAAAAGTGATTTTTGTCCCATTTTTTGTTATCTTTTGTATTCTAAATTTATTATATCACCTATCTGGTTCATATTTGCACTTTTTGTACACTTTTTATTTTTAACTGTATTAATCAATTCAAACAAACACTATGAAACACCAAACACAATTCTCTTTGGCAAATGAGTCACACAATTTGAACTTCGATGTTTTATCGTGTATAGATAATCACAAGATTTCAATAACAAAACGAATACCCGAGAATGTTGAAAAACTGAGTTTTGGCCAAAACAGACGCATTTGGAACTGTTGGGTATCGAACCCTCAACACCCACGCTGATAGGCAAGTACGCTACCAACTCGCCTACCGGGGCGCTTGACTTCAGCCATTGATTCAAATGAAACCTAAACCAACTCAATCGATACAAAGTCAACTTTACTCGGATCTTTAGAACAACTTAACTTTTCTCTGAAATGTGTCGGCCCATTTACTCCAAATTAGATGTCCAACAAAAGGTATACTATAATGAGACAATGTATAAAGTCATGAACAATTTATATAATTTATAGTTTCCCTGGTCTACTTGGCAATGTCCTGTATTTCATAATCTATTCATACTATTCAAAAACATGAAACCCTAATGTTTCGGTAAACACATACATTTCATGTATGTATGTTTATAAACATTAATATATTTTCGTTTTAGCCGTATGCGGTTTTGACGAATATTAATGAGTGTTCCCGTACGTATGTGGTTGATGCTTTCCAGTGGAGGAATGAGGTTTTTCGCTGGCCTACCTGTAGGCCAGATATTGCAGTCGATAGAAGTTGTGCACGTATTTCAAAGCGAAGGTCTGATCCATATGAAATGGACACTAATAAGGTAATGAGAATTTAACCTATTAGCCGTTGATGGTAAATTTTAATGAGTAGTTTTTTTTTTAGCTTACTAAGAAAGATTGGATTTTGTAATTTGCTTAATTTGGCCTACATGCTTCTAATTACAAGTCTGGAAGAAATAAATGAAATGAAACGAAATGAAAATGGCGCAAACTATGAAATATATATGGCGATAGCGACTCACTCCTGTGTATTGGTATAGTTTATTCGTCCACACACGCTGAAAAAAAATTGTCATTTTAACAAATTTCAGCAAACAAGTTCGCATCAAACATATATATATTTTTCCATACCACAAACATTAACTTGTTTGTAGGTGATAAATATCAAATTTATATGTATTCATTTTTGACTTACTTTTTATTTTTTTTCAATTTGTGAATTTCTATATAACAATCCATCTCATTCTCTCGGTATTGCTTTTATTTTAAAGAGCGTAAATGCAGAAAAAAAAATTACGAAAACAATTACAAATACACACTTATTCGCACCCAAATGTTGTAGTTTGTTGAATTTAATAAGTTCGTTGTCTGTTTTCCCAAACACGCTATTGCTTATACACAAATATGTAATACTAATAGCAAACGAGTTATATTTACATCCAAATAAGCTTTGTGTAGAAGGAAATAAGCTTTACTTGCTACAAACACCAAACACGCGTTTTACTTGTGTGTAAACAAAAAAAAAGACGTATTTTTTAGCGTGCAGTCATTGTATGTTCTTTGCCTACGAAAAATCGAGTCAGCCGGTTATGCGTGTGTACATTTGAATTACAAAAATAATTGAATGAGTTAACACAGCTAATTTTTTTTTTCTCACAAAGGGAAATGTTGTGAAGGGAAGCACTCTTGCAAGGCCCTCAAGCAGGAGCCAATGGATCAAATTTAGAATACCCATTAACCTGTCTGTAAGTCCGCCACTGGCTATAGTATGTGGAAGTGTATGCGTTTACAAACCGTGCCATTACATTCCACATCGCTATTATTAAATTAAATTTAGCTGGATATGCGTTTGAGACTGTCACGTACTTTAACGTTTCCATATATTCCATAATACATAGACCACACTTTCAAATACACAATCGAGTGATACGAATGTACAGGGTGGCGGATAAGTAATAGATATGTTTGAACAAAAATAATAATATTATAATTTTTTATACTATTTAGGGAACACTATGAAAATCTAAAATAGACCGACACACAAAGCACACCGATACGCTTATTATTTATTGTTTTATTTTTTTTATTTTTTAGTTTGAAATGATATTGTTTACTGTGTTATCGATAGGAATTAAGAGTATTGAACGGGGGAAAGAGATTGTTGGCATTTGTCTTTAATTTGAGAATGTCGCAGCCGATCAGTTTGGCCGAATAACGGATTTCCTCTATTGCCAACCGGTCATTTCACAATAAATCGGATGAGAGTTCCCTAAAACAGCCGCTTTTTCCGGCTGAAAGTCATAACATCATTGATTTGCTGACGGATATCCATGATCCGGTGGGCGGCCGTGGTGTAGTAGGTAGTGTGTGCGACTGTCACACAGAAGAACCCGAGTTCGAAACCGGGTAAGACCATCAAACATTTTTCAGCGGCTGTTTTCCACCTCGTAAATGTTGGCGACTTTACGAGTAAGAGAGCCATGTAAAAACTTCTCTAGCATTGGCCGTTCGGAGCCGGCTTTAAACAGTAGGTTCCGGTCAGTGAGTTTACACAATTATATCGTACACAGCTCACTGATTCGAGAGAAGTTCCCGGTGTGTTCCTTCATTGAATGTATAGGGAAATAAGTAAGTAAGTATCCATGATCCGCCTAATGGCTTTATTAAATATTCCAGGTATGTCCGTCTTCCCGTCTAGGTAAATGTTTAAAGCAATATATTACTTTTGTTTATTTCTTATTAATTACACTACTCAACAAAATGAAAAAAATTTCATGTACTCCGGATGCGATAATTTTTTCTGTGTAGATAACCTTGACATGAGCTCGAAAAACGCAATAAAAAAATTTTTTTTCGTTTGGTTTTTGTTTTATTTTTTTTTTTTAAATTTTAAAAAAAATTTTTTGGTTAATTTGTTTCGTCCGGCATAACTCGGGAACCACTAGCCCGATTTAATTGAATTAAATTTTAAAAAATTTAAAATTACAATTCCCTTAATCTGTTCATATATTGTTTTCCTATACAAGCAACAGTTTCCAAGTTAAAAATGAATATATAAAGGAAAAAACTTATTTTTTGCCTAAAGATTTAAATTTTTTTTTTTTAAAAAATCCATAAAAAATCCAAAATGAAAAAAAAAGTCAAATCTTATTACTTTTACGTAAAGTCACATAACCTATGAGTAAAATGAGACAAAGATCATGAAAATCGATGCACGCGTTTCGCTTTTATTCGCAATTGAGTAAAGGTATGAATTTCAAAAATTTGCTCGACATATGCACAACTTTGTCTATGGTAAGGTTTTTTCTTTTTTATTACAAAAAAAATTAAAATTTGTTGGGTGACAAAAATATATGAAAATTTGAAATTTTTTAAATTCATACCTTTACTCAATTGCGAATAAAAGCGAAACGCTTAATTCAATTAAATCGGGATAGTGGTTCCCGAGTTATGCCGGACGAAACAAATTAACCAAAAATTTTTTTTTAAAATTTAAAAAAAAAAAATAAAACAAAAACCAAACGAAAAAAAAATTTTTTTATTGCGTTTTTCGAGCTCATGTCAAGGTTATCTACACAGAAAAAATTATCGCATCCCGAGTACATTTTGACTGTTGACTAGTGTTACAATACAAAGTAATGTTACATTCTAATTTTGGGTCCAAGCGTAATCCGGGTGACACAGACCATATGGCGACAGGCAAAAGTCTCTGGTTGGAATATAACCTACATTGCAATTGTAAGATATGACAAACTACTAAAAATTTACTATTTTTGTCACTTTAAATTTTTTTATAAATACAATAATAGAGAATTTTCCAGCTTGACTTTGTTAGTAACCCTGAAACTGTATTTCGGATTCAAAGGTACTAATTTAGTAATATAATTTTTAAAATGTATTTCAAAGAAATCGTTCAATTCGTTTTCAAGTTATGGCAATTGAAACATCAAAAAAATCCATTTCTTTCAAAAAAAAAATTTAAAAACAATCCACAGAAATTAAAAATTTCGAGCATTATTTGTACTCAAGGGATAACAGTACATTAGAACTTTTACTTATTCATATATTTATTTCAATAAAAAACCAGTGAAAAAGTTGCAGTCGGGTAAACCGATTTATATATACCCTCACCCTCAGTAAAAACATACAAGTCTCATATTATAAAGTATCGGAAAGTCAAAAGTCAGCGTGGCTACCACAAATGGATGTAACTTCTGATGAAATGTCATAATAGCAATCTCGAAATACCGAATGAAAAACATATTGTATTACATGTTTATACCAAAAGAACGGAATATAAAGCAGAGTTTTTACTACAAAATTGTATGTAGTGAAAGCTTTACTAAATATATAATTTCGGAAAGATTCGTTGAACGAGTTTATATAATTACACGATTTCTAAAGTTTGCACCCACTTTGGTACATTTGTATGGGAGGTACCAGAAGGGGAGTTACCAGACTTCCATGTTTTTGTCCAAAACTTTGTCTAGCTATAGATTTACTAAATACAGAATTTGGGCACGATCACGTTGGGCTAATAGATATTATTACACGATGTCTAATGGGGCTGGATGGTACATTTGTATGGGAGGTAGCAGAAGGATAGTTGCCAGACTTCCAAGTCTGTTGTATTGCAATAACTTTACTAAATACAGAATTTGGGCCGGATCGCTTTGGTCATATTGATATTATTACAGGATTTCTAAAGTGGGCGAAATAGCAGATTTGTATGGGAGGTACCCGAAGGGGTGTGGCCATATAGCCCATATGCAATCCCATAAGCAGTTTTGGGAAAATATTAACTCATGCCAAATTTCAGAGCGATTGTTTAACTCTTTCGAAAGTTATCGTGCGTACCAGCAGGACAGACATACAGACGGACATGGCTCAAACGATTTAGAAAGTCATGAATCGAATTTGGTTCAAAGACACCTGGGTTCTAATCTGAATATTTCTAGGTGTTACACTTTTGGGTCGTATCAAATGATATATACCCTCCTACCCGTAGGGTGAGGGTATAATTATAATAACCTAGAATTAAAGGGCAACAGCAACAAAGGTCATCGGCCTGATATTAGAATTATATAGTGGTTATTCATTAAAATTGTTGTTGTTGCATAGAGTTGTTATCAGTCTTGTCCCTGCATTAGGGTCACATAGATTTCTCTATAAATTTGGAATTTCTCTTACAAACAGGAAAAACAGGGCAGGAAAATATAACTAAATCATGACGATCACAAAATAATACGGACTTTTTGAAGACACACACATCATGCTGATGTTGACTTTGTAAACCTACATAAATTCAGTAGAATAGTTACAACAGTTCATTCTGCAATATTTTCATTATGTGGAATGGTCGGTCATCTCCGCAAATAGAAATAATGATTAATACAATAAATATAATAATTTCGTGGTACCCTGTACGTCTCCTGAAGTCATTTTCATTGAACAATATTTTTTGTGCACCACCGCACACATGGTGCAACATATACATATCAACTTACATATACAAATTTAGATAATTTGAAACAAAGTATGAACTTCATACAACGTGTATGAACTCATCCCGTCACACACCCAGCAATTGGTAGACACCCTGCGTTACAAATGTGAATTAATTTGAGATGCTAAATCGTATTTAAGCTGCCTGCGAAAGCGTTGGTTAAACGCTGTTGTTGCATGTTTAGCAAAAAATCACTTCAGTTATATTATTTCTGTAGGTTGCATTTATTACGTGCCTAGAATGGCAACGTTTAGTATTTTGAAATATTGAACGATTCAAGTATAAATTTGAACCGCACTACTGTCTGTGATAATTTCGTATTTGCTCAGTAAGGAGTTCTTTGTGTTGAAGTGTCCAAATAAATTACACATGTTACAGGGCTGCACTCCTATCAAATCAGTGAACTGTACGGATCTTATATAATACTATACCATATTCAATTAGAGGCGTACGGTATGATACAAATCGTTTCGAACATCTTTATTGATTATTAAGCCATCTTAGAAGGCGGTCCCAATAGCTTAAGTGAATTCAGTACAATTTTAACGGAAACAACACTCCAGAAAAGTGGAGCTGTACATCAAAAATAGTCCTTCGGCTGTATTAAATCAACATGCATATTGTCTTAAATGTCCTGGCCAACAACCAGAGCCAGATAACAGTATTTGACATTTCATGTCGAACCATTTTCAGCATGAGACAGTGGAAGATCATCGTTCATCAACACACAAGACATTCAGTTGAATCGATTAACTCGGAGAGAGTATTGCCGGGTACCCAAACAAATGTTTGCTCGTTATGTGGATGTTTGCCACCACTGTATGCAAAAACGGCTAAAAAATTAGTTGCTTTAAACAATATGATCTTCCATTCGACACTGCAAATAAAACACTTCACTTTCGGCAAAGACAAGTCCCCATTCCTCTGTCTTGATCCATATGGACTTATAGTATCGATTTAAAGCGACTATGGGACAAAACCGTTCCCATATTTTACATGTTCATGCTTTTTCTACTTTTTTTTCGCCTAACAAAAAAAAAATCTAAAAAAAATATTGGCAACTGAAAGCAGTTTCATGAAATTTAAAACAAAAATGCATTAGTTTTTTCCTCATACCCGTAGAAATATATTCAAGTATGTGAGTCCACTTGCAAAGTGATCAGTCATACATGTTGTGTCAGACAACAAAACATGCATGATTGCACTGATTGACCTGAACGTTGTTGTTTTGTCCATTCGACAGCAGTGACATTTTCGCTGGTCGTAAGTGTACATTAAGGTGTATCGAACATGAGCATGTACATCGTTTAGTGTCGAGTATGTAAAGTACGTGTCGGAAGTTTAATTGAAAGCGCATAACTTCCTGCACACCCTCAATGGTATTCACAAAATATGTGTTCGACAATTTCGAATCGAAATAAGTTTGTAATTTATATGTTCAAAATATTTTAATTATAAATTAATATTTTTAAAATTTGACACCTTTAGAATATGTCGAATATCTATGGATATAATACCGTGTTACACACATTCTGTCCTATGAACCAAATTTACTTTTTCGGAAAGGGGATATAAAATAAAAATACCCGTGTACGGCGATTTTCATGTACACGTCAGAATTTTTTTTTTTAAGTTTGAAGTATGAAGCTCGTAGTGGCCTGTGTGAAAGCCTTTGGATCGATTTTTAACCCTTTTTCAGTGATCCAATCGAGCTTATTTTTGGCAGGCAGACTCGTGGAAATGTCTGTATCATGTCAAATTTTTTAAAAAATATATTTTTATCAATTCTCAGCTTTTCCCCAATTTTTATTATTTTTGAAAAAAAAATTATTTTTCACTTTTCTTAGCACAACTTGAAGAGACTCCAAATTTTTAAACTACTTAAGCGTTACGAAAAAAAAAATGTTTTTTGAACTGAAACCTTAAAAAAAAACGATAACCATTTTAAAAAAATTTAGGAAAATCTGAGAATTGATAAAAATCTATTTTTTTTAAAAATTTGACGTGATACAGACATTTTTTTAAAACTATTTTTATCAATTCTCAGATTTTCCCCAATTTTTATTATTTTTGAAAAAAAAAATATTTTTTTCACTTTTCTTAGCATAACTTGAAGAGACTCCAAATTTGTAAACTACTTAAGCGTTACGAAAAAAAAATGTTTTTTGACTGAAACCTTAAAAAAACGATAACCATTTAAAAAAAAAAATTAGGAAAATCTGAGAACTGATAAAAATATATTTTTAAAAAAAAAATTTTTTTACGTGTACATGAAAATCGCCGATATACGTGTATTTTGATTTTTTATTCCCTTTCCGAAAAAGTAAATTTGGTCCATAGGACAGAATGTGTGTAACACGGTGTAATCAGTAAAACAAGTCGATGGCGTGGCTGCCTATCAGCGTCGGATTTGTGGGTTCGATTTCCACCAGAGGCTTCGTTCGGTCGCTGCAAAAATCTAGCCATATGGTCTGTGTCACCCTGTTTACCCTTGGACCCAAAATTACAATATAAATTAACTTTGTATTGTAATGAAATCAGTAAAACAACACTTTTCTGATTCATATTCATTTCTTTTTCGATACACCTTAGTAAACATGTTATTATTGCTGTTGTAATTGTCAGTGCCTCAAAAGCTTTTAAATGTTTTACTAAGCGTTACACACTGCTAACAGCAGATATTATCAACAAAACCCGCAGCCGAAAGAATGTAAAGTGCATGGAGAGTGATTGCCTGAACGTTCAAATCAAACTGACACATTTAACATGTAAACACTAACAACATTAAGTTGGGTGTTTCGTTTTGAAATATCCGCAAACGGATCATTTATAGAACCCACATCATAGGGCATCGGATGGGGTGGTGAGGGGGGCACCTGTGATGCACAGACGAGCCATGAGTTGCACCTTAGCGAGTATCATGCATGATAACGCCAAACAGCATTATCAGCCTGCGTTAGACAACTAGTGAACAATGTAAGAGATCCAGGTTTTCACTGACGAATTGTTTCACTATTTTCTGTCCATCGTGTCCTTTCATCTACACGCAGACTTTAACATGAATCCACTCCACAACATTAGCATACTTCGCCTTATATTTATACGACGGCTCGTCCATGTCGCATCCTCATCTGGCACTACTGCATACAACGAGCACTTTACTCGTAACTCATACAGACACATTGCGCTCGTCATCAGGCAAAAAACAAAAGAACATTTCGCTCATTTACTTGAATAGTGGCATAATTCAAAATTCACTTTATATATTTTTGGTCTTGGAAAAGCTGTAAATCTCTAATTTAAATTGGCTTTTGTTCTACTGAGTATTATGGATTCATATGACAGTTCTCCATATTATTGAAATAGCCTGCAGTTATTTTTCTATATTTGGAAAGTACGACGAAATTGACTATTTTAAACGGCTCTCCGGAAAAAATCCTATTTTGAGTTATGCCACTATTCAAGTAAATGAGCGATTTTATTTGGCAACTTTGTGGCTGTTGGCTCTGTTCGGCTGCGGGTGCTTTTAAATTTGTATTACATTAGATGGATTTTCGAAGTCACTGCTGATGTCGCAGTTTTTTTTTTTCTGTAAAGTCTGCTATTAAATATTTTGTAGTTGTTGGCTGTGGTGGTTGTATGGTCGGTGTTAATCTTGTTGTTGTTTCCGATTTTAATGTTGTTGGTTATTGTTTTGGCCAATGTTTTCATGTGAAGAAGTCAAAAGCTTTTGACTAACTTTTCAATGGCCACTTATTTGCGAAAAACTCATAATGAGCTTTTTGTTTTGTGCATGTGCTTTACATTGTTTATGTTGTTGAAAGGTTTGGCCAGCCTTGGTCAGCCAGCAATACTTCTGATAATGTTGCAACATGGCCGGCCACAACATGTTATTACTTGGACGTACCGATATGGCTAAAGCATAAATAATTAGATCCGTTTGCATTAACCCCCTCCCCCACCCCACCGCATTTTCCAGGTCACTGACGACTGTAGGACAAGGAGGAAGATAATTCACATACAAATTGTGAGCGGGTGCAGTCGTGTGGATTGTGGTGCAAACCGAAATTCAATTTTATTTCTCTCAGAAAATGGCTACAAAGTGAAATATAAATTTTCCTATTTCACGTCAAAATTTTTGGAGACCTGAACAATTTTCAACTAATTTACGTTCATTTGCGTTTAGTGACGTCAGAATTACTTACGATTACGATAAATAATCAGAAAGAATCAAAAATAATCTATGGAAAGTAGTATGATTATTTTATGATTACTTTTGATTCTTTTTGATTAATTACATTAACTGCAAGTAATCGTGATTACTATCATTAACAAAAAAGTCCATCCCAAACCTTCGAATATGAAGTATTTTTCCAAGGCAGTTTGGAAAAAAAAAATGTTTAAAGTGTGATACATCGATGTTTTTTGTCTCCAAGTCTTGATCTTAGCAAAAGTTCAGTGATTTTGTGGAAGCTTTAGGGTGGTATATGAGGATAGTGCCAACTGAAAAGAAATGGGTAAGTACCAGGTGGGAGGTACTTGAGGTCAATGACTTCAAAGACAGAAAACACACAAAAAACATCGATGTATCACACTTTATGAACCGACTGTAAATGCAGATAAATAAAGATATGAAGAGAAATGTAAAAGCCCGAATTTCGCAACTGCCTTGCAAAAATACTTCATATTCAAAGGTGTATGTAGAATTTGTTTTACTGTAATGCCAAAATTTCACTGTCATTAAATTTTCGTTGCCAGTCGGCCGGCCAGTAGCAAAAATGTGTGTGTATTGGTAAACAAGTGTGAGTGTGTTGAGTTTTTCGAACAATTACTGCCCAGTGTAATGGCTGGGTAAGGTTGTACGCTCCTTTTTTTGCATTTTTTTTTTGTATTCTAGAAAATTCCAAATTTGATCAAAATTGCTTGAAGGAAAAAACTGGGATTGTGGTGGTTCCATTTTTTTTTAATTCATTCAAATTTATGTTTACTCCTTATTTTTTTGGACAAAAATGTCTAAAGCCATCCCTACATTGCGGAAAAAAATGTCCTTTGAAAATATTTAAGTCCGGAGCCGTTTTTAAACAGTCGGTCCCGGTCAATGAGTATACGCAATTATATCGTACACAGCTCACTGATTCGAGAGAAGTTCCCCGTCTGTTCCTTCAAGGAATGTTAAAGGGAAATAAGTAAGTAATACTCGTCAGTCCAGAAGGCTACAGCAAATATATAATGTCGCCGTGATAAAACAACCGCTGAAAATCATATGAGATTCTCTTCAGTATAACTGCTACCCCCAATGAAATATTCAGAAACATACATTACGTTTTAAATACCTAATAACACCGTGTTACACACATTCTGTCCTATGAACCAAATTTACTTTTTCGGAAAGGGGATAAAAAATAAAAATACACGTGTATCGGCGATTTTCATGTACACGTCCGAATTTTTTTTTTTAAGTTTGAAGCTCGTAGTGGCCTGTGTGAAAGCCTTTGGACCGATTTTTAACCCTTTTTCAGTGATCCAATCGAGCTGATTTCTTGCAGGCAGACTCGTGGAAAACAATTAAAAACAATTTTTATCAATTCTCAGATTTTCCCCATCTATTTTTTAAAAAATTTGACGTGATTTTCCACGAGTCTGCCTGCCAAAAATCAACTCGATTGGATCACTGAAAAACGGTTAAAAATCGGTCCAAAGGCTTTCACACAGGCCACTACGAGCTTCATACTTCAAACTTAAAAAAAAAATTCTGACGTGTACATGAAAATCGCCGATACACGTGTATTTTTATTTTTTACCCTCTTTCCGAATATGTGGATTTGGTTCATAGGACAGAAAAAAATCTATTTTTTGTAACACAGTGTAATAGCAGACTTTGGGTTTGAACCTGAACAACTGTGTCAAAGTAGTTGTCCTCCAGGATCCATTGCAATATAATTCCCCATTAAGAGTTTTCTCCGGATTTGATGTGCCGATGTCACATTGTCTGCTCCTTTGATGGTTAATTCTTAAATAATCCATGGCTCACTCACTTCTAATGCAATCTAACATTTTGACTTGTGGTATGCGTTATGGTTTCCTTCACCAAGCAATCAGTCTTTTGTCATTACGTAGCTGGTAGCGTGCATGTTAACATTGTGTCACATTCTCGGGGTTTTTGTTGTTATTGTTGTGCGGGAATATGAATAAGCATTTTTGACATTGACTGATTGCTGATGTTACATTACTGTCATGTTCGCGTATGCATGTGTGTGTGGGTGTCTTTCAGTTTCATATTCAGTTATCCTTTAACAGCAGACACCTTTTCAAGTGCCAACTGTGAGCCGCAAGCATCAGACGCAGGCTACTTTTCAGTACAGCCCAGCTGGAGTTTAAGTGATAATTCATCGCCTATATTCGTTTTGTGGTATCTTCTTGATGACTTTTTGATTTATGTTTCACATGCATTTTCAATTAATATTTTGACAACTTCCACGTTCCATTCATCTAAGCCCCACTCTGCGGTATTTATTATCGAAGGCTAACATTGACATTTGCGTGCTTGAAATTAAAAAAAAAATATCTATGACGAAGTAGAGGAAATGATTTGGAACGCAGTAACAACATTTTCATGTTTTTCATACCGAGAACAGACATTTTTTTACACACTCACTCATATCTATTGAGTTTATCCTATTGTTTCTATCGCCTAGCAATATTAATCTAGAATCCCATAAACTATAAATCTCATTCTTGAGAAATTTCCCCTACCAGTCGACCCCAACCAATGTCAACACTTAAATGTTGGCCCATCGTATTCATATGCAGCCATAAATACTGAAACTATAAAAAAAAAAAAAATTTATTTAAATCTGTTTAAATCTATTTATATCTCGTTTATTGTAGCTGTTTGTTTGTTTCATAAGTGTGTGTGTGTGAGCTTTATGCATTTATTTACGCAGGCTGCATGTATTGGTTTTATCATTCTTTCATTTAGAAACAACATAACCGATAGTCTGGTATTAAACTATTGCATATCACTCGTGATACTAAAACATCCACAGACAATGAATAAAATCCACAATATTAGAAAGCAATTAATTTTATATCTGTAAATCATGTGTGATCGGATTTAAGGATTTGAAATTTATAAATTTGTTGCAAATAATAAATCACAGTTAAAGCATAAATCATCACAGATGAGACTATAGTATAAAGTTATTCTGGACGGATATTCAGGCGCCAGAAAGGCAATAAATAAGATTTCAAATTAAATAAAAAAAATTGACAAAATTTTAATTGGGTGAAATGAAGACACATACGCGTTTTGTTTATGAAACTTGTCCGAGATACATAAAAAACCAGCAATGAAGCGAATTTGGTCTATAAATCGGTTTTCCACTTATGCACAACACATTTTTCAGAAAGTCGAGAGTGACAATTCAAAATAATTCATTTTGTCATAAATTGAACTTCCACGACATCGTATACTAACCTTAGTTTTGATTCTGATAGACTAGGTCGGTCGATAACAAAAGTGGTATTGGTTTTAATCTGTAAAACATGTAGTTGAAAAGTTGGCGGCAACCCAATTTTCAAAATAAATGTCGTGCTGAAAAATGCTTGTATGGGGGCAAACTGATGCTCCATAAAGTTTTACGAAATTTGGAAAATTATCTGAGATATTTCGAAAATACGACCCCAGTCGTTTTCGAAGACGTAAGGACCAAAGAGCGCACCAAACAGTGACTTTTTGTGGATGTAATGGCCTCTCTTCAATTACTTGAGGATTCTCAGATCTCCCCAAATACGACAATTTTGTTTATTAACACACCCACCGAGTGAGAAATGTACTTCATCGCCATAAACCATAATCTCCTCTCAAAAGGACGATATGTGGCTGTGCCAGAATCACCATTTTTGTAGTTGGTTTTTATTAATTTTCACGCGTTGTGTGATAGTGAAGCGATACATTTTCGACAATGTCAGACTTCCAACTGAAAAGGAAAAAAAATTGGTTTAACAACTTAGTTTGACAGATGTCGAATTCCAGCCCAATACTTTCGAAACCACCAAATGGATAATCCTATATATCTCAGCTCCACCATTAAAATTAAGAGAGAATGATAAAAGGAAGGATCGTGCTGTCATTTCGGGCTCAACAAACAATTCAGGAACAGCGCCCTCTCTCGACGAACTAAAATAACACTGTGCGACATGGTTATTCTACCTGGCTTTTTATATGGAGCCCAAACATGGCCACCTGCGAAAGCAAATGAAGCTGTGCTGAGTGTTTTTGAAGGAAAAATCCTTTGGCCCGATCTATGTTAACGAGAAGTAGAGACTTCAAACGATCCGTAAGCTGTATGAGCGGTATCCCGACATGAACGCAGTTAAGCGCATCAAAATACAGGGATTGCGCTGGCTGCGACATGTCGGTCGAATGAATGCAAACGCTCCAGACAGAAAGGCGTTGGACGACAATTACCATTTAGGGCGCAGACAGGGAAGACCGAGACTCCGGTGGATGGACAAAGTGTTTTCTTTTCTCAATAACAATAACTTTGCCAAAATTCCCAATCTGAAAACTGTTCGGTATTCTTCTGGCCGAACAGAAACATTTAAAAACAATAACTTTCATAACTTCTGACATATTCAGGTTTCTTAAATTTTTAGTTTTGCCATTTTGTCCAAACGATTTAAACGTTTTTTTTTCGACATTTCACTGATGTATTTGATGAGATTTTAAATGTCCATTGGAAGTGTTTTAACAGCTGCTATTTATTTTATAATGAGATCCACAATGAAATAACAAATACCCTCCATTTATCAAACATCAAATTTAATTTTTATAAAAAATTCTACAAAGTGTTTTTTTTTTCAATTTTCAATTACCGTATTTTAGTCCAATGGATTTACTTATTGTGAACAAAAACCGGATCTTACCAATGACCTTCAAACTTTGAGAGTTGATGGACACCATACTGCTGAAGCTACATCTGTCTAATTGGCTGTCATTTACTCAGTCTGGTTTGCCCAATCACCATAATAACTTTTCTTTTTTATCAAAATGGATGTTCTGATCGGATAACTTTTCACACGCCTCTCCCATTCTTCATAAATGGTTAGGTCAACAAACAAAATTTTCCAAATTTGTTTCCAATTCGCATGAGATCCAAGAGCGTCCACTGTGGATTTTTGTCTGGCTGCATCATCGGTACACATTTCTTTGAGAACGACGTTGGCCAGGCCGTAATCTTCAACAGAGAGCGCTATAGCTCAATGAATATGTAGCGAAGCCGAGGAGAATGTTATAGTCCATAAATAATGTGATTGGTGGGCCTTTTAAACTAATTAATTTTTGTTGATTTTAAATTTAATGAAAGGAAGCCCTCAACACTGGACCTTACATAACAAAAATTGCATAAAGTTGTAATCGTTTTATTTAGATTACTTCAAATCTGTACACATACCTCTCCCTCATATATAGTTGGCTGCTGCCGCCTGGTCTTCCATACAATCTCAATACATATCCCAACTTCAAAATATCAAGACTTTAATGTAACACGCAAAAAAAAATAAGTGAGTACATGACTGCTGTGGCAAAAAATTGATACATCCTGACGCCGAAATTTAAGTAAAATAATATTTTGTCGTAGATGCTGGTGTTGTCGTTAATGCTATCCCGGTGATAGTGTCACTAAAAGGTGTCAAGGTTTTTTCTTTTATTACATTCTCTCCTCATTCATGCGAAGATATCGCCTTAAGTGCTTTAACGTACTCAAATAACCCTCCCGTCCTCCCTTATTGTTTAGGGTGGGGTGTGAACTTTGTTTATCTCGGAGTAAGGGACTGAATGGAAACATCGGTATTAGTTTCTTATTAGTTGTGTTCATAAAAAAAAAAAGGTAAATGTATAAGTTTCACAAAGTGGTGAGAAAAAAAATTCGGCTTACCTAACAACACCCACTTGGGCAAGAAGACACAACAATGCCGTAGATGAGACTGGATGCGGAAGGATGACAGGATATGAATAAATGAATGGAAGCTGTTATCAATGTGTCATTTCAATTAAGTTGGTAATAAGTTGCTATTGAGACTACTCGCACCGGACACGTCGCCCGGTAAATGGAAAAGTTTAAGCTCTTTTTAAACGCTGTATCCAGACAATCCACTATGACATCACATGTCTTCCAAACGGCGTCTTCGGGAAAGAAATCCGTATAGAAATGATGTGTGTGGTTGTCAAGTAGTTAAAGGTGAAAACATACAACAACAAGAAGAAGGAGAAATGTGTCACTCTAAGAAATCGAAATGTAACACGACACTGGACTAACTAAATATTTATCACGGCCGTAACTACAAATTATGTTTAATATTGGCTACAAACTTGGGAAATGTCAACAGATTGAAGTTGAGCAGAACAACGGGGAAAATGGACACTCACCCCACGTCTTCGGAAGAAGAATAACAACGAGCAAACTAAATAAAACAAGATGTAAGTTAACAAACAGACGCATTGAGTCAATCGCATATGGGGCACTACATACACCGTGTTACACACATTCTGTCCTATGAATCAAATTTACTTTTTCGGAAAGGGGATAAAAAATAAAAATACACGTGTATCGGCGATTTTCATGTACACATCCAATCGAGCTGATTTTTGGCAGGCAGACTCGTGGAAATGTCTGTACCACGTCAAATTTTTTAAAAAAAAATTTTATCAATTCTCAGATTTTCCCCAATTTTTATTATTTTTAAAAAAAAATATTTTTTTTAACTTTTCTTAGCATAACTTGAAGAGACTCCAAATTTTTAAACTACTTAAGCGTTACGAAAAAAAAAAGGTTTTTTGAACTGAAACCTTAAAAAAAACGATAACCATTTAAAAAAAAATAAAAATCTATTTTTTAAAAAAATTGACGTGATACAGACATTTCCACGAGTCTGCCTGCCAAAAATCAGCTCGATTACATGAAGTACACGTCAGAATTTTTTTTTTTTTAATTTTGAAGTATGAAGCTCGTAGTGGCCTGTGTGAAAGCCTTTGGACCGATTTTTGAAACCTTTTTCAGTGATCCAATCGAGCTGATTTTTGGCAGGCAGACTCGTGGAAATGTCTGTATCATGCCAAAAAACAATTTTTATCAATTCTCAGATTTTCCCCAATTTTTATTATTTTTAAAAAAAAATATTTTTTTCACTTTTCTTAGCATAACTTGAAGAGACTCCAAATTTTTAAACTACTTAAGCGTTACGAAAAAAAAATGTTTTTTGAACTGAAACCTTAAAAAAAACGATAACCGTTTAAAAAAAAAAAAAAAAAATTTAGGAAAATCCGACAATTGATAAAAGTCTATTTTTTAAAAAATTTGACGTGATACAGATGGGGAAAAATCTGCCAAAAAAAAATAATTTTTGGAAATAATTTTCTTGGAATTGTTTTGCCCATGTTGTGTCCCATACACGTGTGTGTACATGAACAAAAACTTTGTTTCAGCAGTAGCTAAAAGAAAAATCAGTGAATATTCCCCAAGTGTACATGCACTTGCCGATGGCGAATGTTGCTGCCAGGCCAATGATGATGCTACTGCTGTCTCCCCAGCCACATCGAGGCCAAATGTTCTTGGTTGGACAACTTGAAGTAAGACTATAAAAAAAAAGTATTACCAACTCTTACACACTTGTACTCATTCACAAACACACACTCAAACATTTATACTGTTCGTCCTTTTTTTTTTTGTTTTGTTTGTTCTTTCTTACAAGTTTCAATATGAAAGTACGAGAAGAGTTTATAAAAGAAAGTGCAAAGAACGAACGAAACGAAGAAAGAATAAAGAAAGAGAGAAAGAAACAACGAGTATGTTGTTACTGATGAAGTTCGTTTCGCAAAACTTGTGCATTTTGATTAAAACGAATGTAGAAAAGTTGGCGAAACAAATGTTGGCAAACAATAGTCAATTTAACTATAGCTTTATACTTTGGCTCCTGCTCCCCTTCACACCGTATTTTGTCTCTCACTGACAACACTTACCACGGCCCTGCTCCTCTTAAGACTTTTTCTTTGTATACGACTTGCTCTCATGTATGTTTGGGACTTATGTTTGAAGTTTTCAAATTGAGAATTTGTTATAGAAAATATGAAATTGCATGTTACGGACATACTCACGACAACAATAAGAAAATCGACACAAAATACGCTGAAGCAAAATTATTTCCAAAACGACTAAAAAAATACACCCCCACTCCCTTTATGGAGCAATAACGACGCAAACATAGAAAAAAACATTTAACCCCTTATTCGTACAAATTTAAAACAGCTTTGCAAACCTTTGTTAAGAAAAATGTGTAAACATTTTGTTTTTAGTATTTTAATACATTTTCTAAAACTGTTTTAAATTTGTATGAATCATTACTTAGATTACCAATCGTAATAGCTGCTAATAAAATTACGTTTTTTGTGGAGGAGAAGTAATGAGTAAATTACAATTACATTCAGTGTTTTTAAGACTTATAATTGATTACAATTACAAATAATTTAAAAGTAATCACGATTACTTTCGATTACTATAAATAATCAAAAGTAATCAGAAAATAATCCGACTAGTTTCCGAGATTACTTTTGATTCTGTCTGATTATTTACAGTAATCGGAAGTAATCCTGATTACTGGCATTTCAGAGTATGGTAAATGGAAATTTTTGTCCACCAATATTTGGTTTGTAACATTTATAGTATAATAAAACGCTGGAAGTTTTTGGAATTTTACTTCGCCTTCACGACCGTAGGTCTAATAGTGAAAATTGCTTTTTAGAATTGATTGATTTTAGGGAAATTTCCCCCTTTATTTATACTTAAGCTGGGTGATTCGACAATACCCGAAATTTCCCCATATTCACAGACATAGCCAATATTTCTTCAAATAGACTTGTGTCTTTGTTCTCTAGAGTCTCTTTATTAGAATCCGGGGATTGCTGAGGCAGTGAAATAATTCGAAAGCGAAAGGCTCGAGGCAAAATTAGAAAGACAGCGAGTGAAGGGACTCTATTTTCTTCCGAGCTGTTCGTTCTGAATCTCAAGGAAAATAAATATTACACATTTTTGTATTTCAAAAGTGTTATTAGTTGAAACTCAGCTTCCTACTTATAGGACGTCTAACTTTGTATACTCCTTCAAATGTGGGGATAGAGAAGAGAAATAAAGAACACAAGAAACATACAAAACAGAGATTAAATGGGATTTATAGCAGTCTGAAAGAGGGAAAGATCTAGGATAAAAGTAAAATTTGGTTGGAGTTTGTTGCGAATTGGAATTGGAGTATTTCATAAGATGAAGAGCATGAGCAGTTGGTAATGCCCGGATATATGAATGGATTCGGATGACTGAAATTGTTGTTGGGGAAACGAATCACTATACTAGGACTGAAAGAACCTGTAAACAAATCACAATACTTGTAGTAATTGTTCGTGTTCTTCTTTTGACGTTACTTTTCATTATTTTCATAAAAAATAATCTAGAGTTTAATTTATTTGCAATGTCTTTGGTATGCCCTCTAAATTGTCTTTGCCATGTTGGGCGATTTCTGTTACCAACAATAATTATTATTACAGTCGAGTCCGGTTATAACGTACACTGGATATAACGAACTTCGCTTATAACGAACCAATTTATCGAGTCCCTAGGAGTTCGTTATAACCGGACTCGACTGTATTTCATCTAGATCCCATAAGGACCATAGGCTGATTACAAATTCTTTCCTTTCAGATCTATGGAATTCTAGTGTTTCCAGTTGCCTCCAAATAAGATCTTTCTCCATCCAATAATAAAATAATTCTACAAATATGTTTGTATTTTCATAAAATTTTCATTTTAATTTAAGAGAAAGAAAGAAAGTTCTAAATTTTAGCAAAATCAGACAACTTGTTAATGTCAATCCCGATACTTTAGCAGTTTCTGCCCATGTCCTTTCAGAGTTTGTACTCATACATATCGCTCATTTACTTCAATAGTGGCACAAGTCAGATTTTCAGGAGAGCCGTTTAAAGGTTTTTAAGTTCGTCTTACTGAGCAAATATAAGAAACAAATCAATATCGAATAAACCAGTCACCTGGCAGAACAAAAAAAAAAATAAAAAGTGAATTCTGAATTATGACACTATTGAAGTAAATGAGCGATATGTACATCGTTTGTATTGACTGCATTGCACTCTAATAATGACCATCTCTCCTCCCTCGTGGTAAGGTAATGTATGCAGTTTGTGCTGATGGATGGATTGGCTGTACGAAAATTTAAATTTTTCGAAAGCAGAAAAGGTAAAACAGATGTGAATTGAGACAACAACAAAAATATTGATTGAGGTGAAGGCGCACCAAAGATTACACACTAGGGTGGAGTGAAATTCAAAAAAAAAAAAGTTAAGAGATGTAGTCTGGAGTCCTAATGAGGGAAAAAATAGAGAAAAAAATTTAAAAAAAATTTTAGGGGTCGCGCCACTCCCTCGAAATTTGGATTTTAGAAAAATCCTAAACATTTTTATGTCAATAAATGTTTGCAATAGCGTAAACAATGAAATAAGGGCATGAAAAAATTTAAAAACAATTTTCTCATTGTTCAAAAATTTCAAAAAGTAAAATAAGTCAAATCGTCCCTTCTTCAGAAAATTGACTGAACAATGAAATCACCACCAAAGCTACAAATATTAGTCGATTATCCTCATATTTGCCTCAAATACTTTTGTTTGGGCACTGAACAAGCTCAAACTTTTAAATTTCGAATAAGTTAAGTCGTTAATTTTAAGGATTTTTCTAAAATCAACGTCAAAATAGCGATAATTTCCAAATTTCGAGGGAGTGGCGCGACCACTAAAATTTTTTTAAAATTTTTTTCTTTATTTTTCCCCTCATTAGGACCCCAGACTACATCTCTTTCCGAGGTTAACTTTTTCAAATTAAAAAAAAAAGCATGTTTTCACTCCACCCTATTGCATACGTCCATGTCTTCAATTAGTTGCTCATGCTTACCCTTAACCGAAAATGCCCTTCGTTAGAAAAGATTATTTTTCAGTGAAGCTGGCTTTCTCTCTTGACTTTTCTTTGATAATAAATAACATATGTTTAAAAATCACCGTTTTTGGCAGATTCTGTCTAAGCTTCGTTGTTTAATGCACGGTTTCGGTCTGAGTTGGTACGGAAGTGGCTTTGCATTCCAGAAGTCGATCCCTCACATACGCAAAATGATACTGCGGAATTCAGTGGGTGTCTCACACAAACCAAAAAACCCAACTGACGAATAGGATGATTCACAATCTTGGACGTTAGCCACACCTACAATGTTTAATTTTTTCTGTCTGTGGACCTAATTAGTCATGGTTGTGTTAGCCTTGCTTTGGTGAGCGACACCTCCTTCAACATTATCACAGGAAAGGGTACAGGTGATACAGTGACGGGGAAAAGTGAAACAATGTTCAACTGTGTCATGTTCTGTACACCTGAAACAACACTGACTTTGTTCTCACCTTTTATCATTCTAGACAAGACGTTTAAAGTCCAAATAATCTCCGGAAGTAATAATAATATTTCCCAGAAAATTGTTCCGGCTATATTCTAATAACTTTCTCAGCTTTCCAAATCTTAGACTTAATAATACTCAAACAATAATATGTCTAATAAAATTGTAAACCAATAGAAAAATATGGCAATAATGTTCCTAAATTCACTTTTCACCCCACTGTGCAGTGTGGAATTTATGCAGAAAGAAAAACCAGAATCGACCGGTGAATTCGGCGGTAGCATGAATAAGTGAGAGATGGATAATATCACGTAAAACACTTCCATATGTTTAATTGCAGAAGTAGGAGTTTTTTATGTTTTTATTTCTAGCTGATAGAATTCAATCTGACGATAGACAACACATCATGTTTGGGCAGAATACATGTAAACTGATTCATCCGATTGTTCCAATTAATTTTCTTTTTCAAACAGAAGAAGATTTTTATTGCGGAGTCTTTTGTTGAATGGATGCACATATTAAAGCTTAGGATTTATCAAGTGGACATCATTGACCAGTAAAGGGTGTACCAAAAAAAATCAAAACGGTATCACACGACACTACTTGAAGCTTCTTTACTATTGGAGCGGGCACGTTAACCGACCAACCAAATGTTATTCCAACATGTAGAATTGTTTTTCTAATTTCGATGTTGAAGTTGCTTGATGACTTTTCGTTATTCTTAATAATCCTTTGCGTTCACAGAAAACAAAACTATCGATGGGACTTTCTTAGAATATCCTGTTCCAATTGATCTCGTTCTGGCCTGGTTCCGATTAGGTTGTACATTCATCACAGATTCAAAGATTCGGAATCTTATGAACCTTTGTGTCTATACACAAGTTTTGGGATGTTCATATGTCTGTGCACGTAGTATATGTGTAAATAAGACCAGCATGCTTGTATATCAAGTACTAACACTAACAAACACAGAGCCAAGTGAATGAAACATTTAGGGTTCATGTACATCAAACTAAGTGGTGTAGGCTGGAAGGCATGGGAACAGACACAAGTGTAAACGGAGAAAAATAGAAAAGTTCGTATTGTAAAATGACGGAAGTCAATGAATATTAAATCCTTTCAAGTTGTTTTTCAGTCTGTTTATGGTATTCGCATAAGGTCATGTCAGTAGATCTACAATAACCCAACAACAAAGGAGTATTCAATGAAGAAAGGAATACCTCGCATAGTACGGTTAATCGATTCCACCATTTTGCCGTAATATTTGAAACCGGACGAATTGAGGCACTCGGGAGTCATGCACCTATTTAAAGGCCCTATTCCCCTATGAAGAAGATTAAAGGACATGATGTTGATAATGGATAATTTGTTACATATAAATTGTGTTGCCTGTTTTTCAATAAAAAAAAAACTATAAATTTTATTAAAAAAAAATATGTTGAAAATTTTATTGTATTACTTTGTTTAGAATAATTTTTTCTAAGAACAATTTTTTTTTGTTGAAAATTTCAATAACGTACTGTAGAGAAATCGAACTGTTAGAAGCAATAATATCCAAGGTATTCCTGTATTTGAAATTTACAGTAACGAGGGCAGGAGAGGAAGTAACATCAACGCCGAGAATGTTGTCATTTCTGTAACATAGTCGACTGATTACACTCTTTAGAAGGTTTCATGGGACAATAATAGAAGGTTGAGCCATCCAAACAGCTGATCACTATTCCTTCATTAAGACAGAATTTTGAGTGAAAAACAAATTTTGTGCTACTGTTTTTTTTTTTTTTTTTTTTTTTACTTCTTACCAAATGTCGAGTAAATCTTCGTATTAAACATTTAAATCAAAAATTTAAATACAAAAAGCCAAAAAGTCGAACAAAGAATTTGGGGCTCAAGCAATAGCCATAGGATAGGTTTCTTAAAAAAAATTTTTTAATTACATTTTTGATACATAAATTGTTCTAACTCGAACAAATTGGCCAATTTCATTGAAACATTTTTTAAAAAAAAATTCTTGACCAAAAAAAAAATTAATTCGAAAGAAAAAATAAAAAAAAAAAAAAAAATGTCAAAAAGTTTCCAATATCAGAACTTTATCACACAGCCTCATATCTCAAAATTAAAATGGCACATAGTAAAGGGGTTTTTTTGTGTAAAGGGTTTTTCAACAAGAGGTGTTATTTTGAATCACCCGGTATTTCTGTAGCTGTCACTTTTGAAGCTTTTATTCTTTGACATTTGAGAAGTAGAAACTATGCCATTACTAAAAATGGAACAATACACTCTTCAACAACGCATTGAAATTATTAAAATTCACTGCAAAAATGGGGGAAAATCTTGCAGTCACGATTCGGAAAACTAAAGCAGTTTTGGGTCGTCGTGAAGCACCTTGTCGGACCGAAATACAGAAATTGGAAAAATTCGAGATGTTGGGACAAGTAAGTGATGTTAAGAATAAAACCCGTGCACGTCGCTCAAGAACAACTGAGAATATTGCTGCTGTAGCCCAAAGAGTTGTAGAAAACCCAGGTTTGTCTATTCCTCGTCGTTCTTTGGAATTGGACATTCCACAAACGTCATTACACCGTATTTTGCATAAATACTTGGGTCTTAAGGCTTATAAAGTTCAGTGAACACAAGAACTCAAACCGTCCGATCATCAACAACTGATTGGATCCTTGAAATGCATGAAAATGATCCGGAATTCTATCGAAAAAGCGCCTTGACTAATGAGGCCCATTTCCTCCTCGGTGGCTACGTCAACAAGCAAAATTGTCGCATCTGGGTTTTTTTTTATGAATTTCTTTCAACAAAAAAAATTACCGAAAAATAATTTTCCGACTTATCTGTGTTAACGACTCTGAAACTCTACATCGAATTCAAATGCACCAAAAGCCTAAGATTTAGAATAATTAAGTGATACATTTTTTTAAGTTTTTTCCACAGTAATCGGACAATTCGTTCTCGAGTTATGACAATTAATGTCTCAAAATATTTATTTTTTAGTAAATAAAACCAATCTATAGAAAAAGTATTTCGGGTCATTTCACTCAGGTGACCAGCGTGCATCAGATTTATATATTGGTTTTTTTTTATTAAATTTTGTTGTTTTTGTGTTATCTGTTTTTTTTTTAAATTTTAAAAAAAATGGCTGCATACAAGCCATATTGACTTCGCGGGTTTAGTAATATTAAGATAAATTGTATTTGATATCATTATATCACAAAAAATTGAATTAATTAAATTGAAAAAAAGTATACACATCTATTTGACGATGATTATCCTTTAGGATAATTCTATTAATTAAAATATCTATAATTAACCATATTGGTTACCTAAAATCCAAAATGGCCCAAAATCGTGTTTTGATACTTGTAAAATGGCCGAAAATACATGTTTCTGCCAGTTTTTTTACTTTAATATCCAATATTTCCCAAACAAGAAGAGTGTTAAGATTTTACAGCAGACAAGCCAACCTCCTGTGAAGTTATGAAAAAGCTTGTTAAGTCAGTTGGGATTTCTGTTTGCAGATTTTTTATTCCATTATGTGCACAACCGAACCGATTGAATTTTTTCGCACCCTATTTGTTTAGGATACTAGGGCGGTAATAAGTCGCGAATAGTTTTCCATCATTGTCCATAATTTTCAGAAATTCCCTCACTATCTCCGAATAAAAACATAGATTGGCAAGTGTCCCCTACCAATTGTTCTAAATCCTCTGTCCCCTTTACTAAATGTCCATTAAACCCATTCATTTCAATACCAACTAATTTTTGTCATACCGACTTTAAACCAATCAAAAACAATATTTCCAGTTAATAATTTCCCCTTTATTTTTGGTTTAAGGTTTAGTTGAAATTCAAGTTATGTTCAATTCGTTGGAAACGTGCTGCCGCACAAAGTAAGCAACTCTTGATTTAGTCTATGGCAACGACACTCTATTTGCTACCGTTTTGCTTGCGTTGCTTCAGGTATTTTTTTCTCCTCCCCATTTTTATGAAGAAAAACATCTAGAGAATGCACACAAAAAAAAGAACAAAGTTAACAAGTTGCATGAAAGGAGAGAAAGGGCAACTAATTCGGCGCTACACCCTAAGCAATGCAGTACAGCATTCTCTAAGATCGTATGTAGATTTTAAATAATATCGAATAACAATAAGGATATATTTACTTTTTCCCCTTAACATTCTATGAAATAGCGGGGACACACACATCGAATCAATGAGCTATGCGCGATATAATTGTGCATACTCACTGATCGGTACCTATTGCTTTTCTAGAGACGTTTTTATATGGCTTCGAGATTACTTTCTTACTCATAAACTTGACAACAGTGACAAGGTTTAAACGAACCCTGAAACCATTGTTTTTTTTTGTGTTCTTACACATTACCTATCATAGTACAGAGTCCTGTGAAATTTTAAAGTTTTGAAAATGCATGATATATAACTCAACTTACTCAGCATTTTACAGATGAAAGTTGAGCTAGAGAAGTTAAAGTTATGATCAAACAGCCTTTAACGAGCAATATTCCCACTTAAATGATTCCATCTATGAATTATTTCCAAATGACCTACATGTTTAAGGTAAGGCTTTGGAAAATATCTAGTTTAGTTTTCGAGTTATTGCAAACGAAACGACAAACTCAATATATCCTCCATCCTACAGTAGAAAGCGTAGTAGAAAGTAAGCAAACCCAAAGAACCTATACACTTATTTACACTTTGCGCAAGCCAACAATCAGGAAATGCCGAAAAAAAAGAACCCGTCAACAAAATATGTGTGAAACGCATGACGGGTGGGTGGCGGCGCTAGGAGTTGTGGTGGAAGACGTAAAGACCAAAATTCAACCGCATACTCGAAGAAGCCGAGCAGGGGCAAAAACTGAAAAAACAAACAATATGTGATGTGCTATGGAATATTGTAGACTACCCTGTCGAACATGAATATTGTATGAGACTGATGTTGCCATTATTGCTTGCCACTGAGTGTGGTAGCATCTTTTTTTGTTAGTTTCTTCGTCTCGGCTACTGATGTCATTCCATCTCTTGTGGTCATCTAAAATTTGCTAAGGTTTCTTTCTCGTAGACAATATGTTTTTTAGAGTTATCAGGATTGAAAAATTTGAAAAGTAAGACGCCGCCGAATGTTTGGAATGCTCTCGGAACAATTTCAATGGTCGACAAAGCTGATGTTTTTTAAACATCAGAAATATTTAAACTATCAGAATTGTGATTCATTTAAGCTTTGGCAAAAGGGTTTTTAATTTCCCGACCTTTTTCAACTCCCGGACGTCTTCCCGGGACTTGATTTTCTTGATAAAATATAATGAAAAAAATACTAATTTTTCTCCAAAAAAAAAAATATATATATATATATATTTTTTTTTTAACCATACCATAAAAGTATTTTAAAAACTTGAATGAGAAGAAAGAAAACTTAAGCTAATTTTTTTTTTTATTTTTTTTTAAAGAAAACTTAAACTAATAATTTTTTGATTAATAACTGTTATGTAGTTGTGTTAAAAAATGAGTTTTTTTAACCAAAACTTAAAAGTTTATGTTTTTTTTAACCACAACATAAAAGTATTTTAAAAACTTGAATGAGAAAGAAAGAAAACTTAAGCTAAATTTTTTTTTATTTTTTTTTTTAAAGAAAACTGTTATTTAGGAGTTTTTTTTTAACCAAAACTTAAAAGTTTATGTTTTATTTTTTTTAACCATAACATAAAAGTATTTTAAAAATTGAACGATTCAATAATTTTTTTTTTTTAAAGCAAACTTAAACTAAATTTTTTTTTATTTTATTTTTTTTTTTTAAGAAAACTTAAGCTAAACTTTTTTTTTTTATTAATAATTTTTATGTCGGTGTGTTAAAAACTTTAATAATTAAATGAGTTTTTTTAACCACAAAATAAAAGTATTTTAAAAACATGAATGAGAAAGAAAGAAAACTTAAGCTAATTTTTTTTTTTTACTTTATTTTTTTTTTAAAGAAAACTGTTATTTAGTTGTGTTTTTTTAACCAAAACATAAAACTTTATGTTTTTTTTAACCATAACATAAAAGTATTTTAAAAACTTGAATGATTCAATTATTTTTGTTTTTAAAGAAAACAAACTATTTTTTTTTTTGTATGTTTAATTTGTATGTCGGTGTGTTAAAAACTTGAACGGTTAAATTAGTTTTTTTTTAACCAAAACTTAAAAGTTTATATTTTTTTTTTTTATTAACAACTCATTTATTTCTCTTTAAGTTGGTATTTTAAAAGCTTGAAATGATTAAAAATACTTTAATTAAAAATCGTACACAATTAATATTGACACAAAAAAAATCCTGTACAGTTTAAATGTAATAAGATCAACCAGTTCAGAAATGTTTCAGGAAGTTAACAATTGTATAATTACCCAAGTAAAACCCACAATCACAGTTAAGAAAAAAATTTCATAAAATCGTACGTAGTTAATTCCGGAAGAAAAAAATCTCCGGAAATTCCCTGATTAAAAACCCTAATCGCTATACATAGACATTATCCGATCCCATTTTGTAGTATTGAGTAGGCTGTCCAAAAAAAATATATTTTTGTTAGCTCAACATGGTGTGAAAAAGGTTTTTAATTTTTTTTTTTTTTTTGGGAAATTTTCGGATTTTCTGAATTTCACGTATTTAAAACACACGATGGTCAATAGATTGTTTCAGACCCTAGTTGTGACCGTCTCGGCAGTAAAATTTTCAACTCGCATTGCAAAACTCCTATGATTTCATATTCTAAGGTTATTGGCATCCTTGACGATTATAAAGTTTTTCATAACCGTAAAATACAAACAAACACCGTAAAAAGTCCGACAACTATTTCCCTCCCACCCTGTCTGTCTGCTACAACACTACAGCAGTTCCTCGAACCAACTAATCCATTATGGATTATTGTATCTTCTCATGTGTGCCTTTGGCAGTGTGTGCGTGCGTTTCAGTGTATGTTTTGTTTGTGTTTTAAAAAATACCTTACAACAGAGATTTCAGCAAAGGAAAAAAATCATAAAACAATATATCCGTCGAAAGATAAAACAAACTTTAACATTATCCTGGTACGTTGTGTTGTTTGTTTACATAGGACTCAAGGATATACAGAGTAGATACCAACTATCTCTCTCTCGCTCTCTCTATCTCAAACACCAGCAGACGTTATTTTATTTCACTAAAAAACGCAAAATTTTCCAGCTGATTTTATCGTAGAAAATAAATCGCTGTTTTGAAAGTAGTCGCTGTTTTCTCTTACTCTCCTGAATGCAAGCGATTCTCTTGTTCACAATTGAATTGACTGACATCCGGGAAACTCCAACTAAGAGATGCAAGCACACTCAGCAATCGATTATAAAAGGTATTCCAAATATTTACAAGTTTTTTTTTATAGTTAGAAAAAATTAAACAATCAATTTAACTGGCATATTATTGGTTTATTCGAAAGATAAAATATTGGCCTTTAAGATTAATATTGCTAGGCAGTGCTCACCCTTAACCCAAAAGTCGCTTCCAGCTGAATTGTAAAAAACAAATGGCCCAATGATGCCAGTTCTTCCAAATCCGCACCAAACTCTGATAGTCTAAGGATGAATTAACTTCCGGATGATCAAATACGTTTTCGGTCCTCAGATGCGGCACTTTTGCGGCCAAGGTGAAAATTCGCTTCGTGAGGAATTCCCGACATGGTTCAATTTGTCTAGTGTTGTTTACTGGTTCATTCGTACACAACTTGCCGAATGTATGTATGAGCAGAGACATAGGTGAGTTTTTGATCTTCATGAATTGATATGAATTCAATATTTCCAACCTACACTTTGAGTACAAGAATAGAGGGGCAGAGTGATTAATATTAGGGTCTCCAAAAAAAAACATATTTTTGCTCAACCTGTTTTTCTTAAGCTTATGGGTTACAATATTTTTTTTAGATTTTTTCGAAGTGGTAGATCGGCGTTGGTCAAGAAAAATTGCTATTATGACATTATATGACTTTGTGGACGGTAGTGTGTGTGACTATCACACAAGCAAAGCCGGGTTCGAAATCTGATAAGACCATCAAACATTTATAGCGGCCGTTTTCCACCTCGTAAATACGGCCGACTACACGAGTAAGAGAGTATTTTCTAAGCCATGGCAAAACTTCTATAGAAAAGGCGAGTTTAAAGACCTCATCTCTCTTGTGATTTGACCGCTTTTGTATATATCGGCCTGTAGTTCAAGTAGTAGAAATATATTTTACTACCAGAAGCAATAATCAACTCTTTAAGTATCTTTGCCCATCTTCATAAAACTGTACGATGTTTAATTTATCTTTAAAAAAAATACTCATTGTAAATGTTTCTGAGTTATTCCTTAAGTACTTACTTTATTTCAAACTGAAATCCACACATCGTCCTTGCAGTACCTTTATCAGGATTTTGCCTTTCGTTTCGGTAATGTCACCAACTTTGTGTTTTTTTGGTATTCCAAAGCAAACAACACAAATGTTTATATTTACGCACAATAAATAATGTTGGTATTTAACAGGGTACCTTCATCTTCATTACCGTCCATTGTTGTTCATTTGCAAGTGTTTTTTTTTTCATTCAGTTTTTTATGATTCATATTTTATACGTTTTTTTTTAAACATTTGTAATATTTTGTAATATTTTTTTTTTTTGAGTCTTAGTTTTATGAATTGCCTGTAATCTCTGCTACCCACATTTCTTGCTGTAATGTGCGTTTCGCCTCTTCGTGCGTAATATCTGAGTTGGCCATTGTTAGTGGCAGGCAGTTGGTGGCGTTGGTAATTCCAAACGAAACGCCTTACCTAACAATTGTTCACAAGTTTTATGTTGATTGTTTTGTTACGTTTGCCTTTTGTCGTTGTTGAATAGTCTTTGCCGAGATTGCTTGTACAAGATGTAACTTAATAAACGAAACAGCAAGAAACTTACACAGATTAATGACGCTTGAAAGAAAAAAATTTAAAATAAACATGTATGGACAAGTAGGCGGGACCGAATCGTATACACCCTCCATTATCCAAAGCCGCCTGCAATTTTCGCTCGCATTTGATCTCATGCTCAGATTCAGAGTGAAAAATTGCGGACAATAACGAGAAACGAGTAAAGTAACAACTGAAGAATACACTGACATGCAACGGGTTTCTAATACATGGGTCCACAGTTAAATAAAAAAATGTTGCGGGTTTTTTTTTGCCACGTAGTCTGTAATGGGTTAACCGACTTTGATAAACCTTGAAAAAATAATAATACCGAATTAAAATCTGTCCTATGAACCAAATGCACATATTCGGAAAGAGGGAAAAAAATAAAAATACACGTGTATCGGCGATTTTCATGTACACATCAGAATTTTTTTTTTAAGTTTGAAGTATGTGTGAAAGCCTTTGGACCGATTTTTAACCCTTTTTCAGTGATCCAATCGAGCTGCTTTTTGGCAGGCAGACTCGTGGAAATGTCTGTATCACGTAAAATTTTTTAAAAAAATAGATTTTTAGCAGTTCTCAGATTTTCCTAAATTTTTTTTTTTTTTAAGTGGTTATCGTTTTTTTTTTAAGGTTTCAGTTCAAAAAAACATTTTTTTTCGTAACGCTTAAATAGTTTAAAAATTTGGAGTCTCTTCAAGTTATGCTAAGAAAAGTGAAAAAAATATTTTTTTTTTCAAAAATAATAAAAATTGATGCATTCCGAATATTGACTGTGGAATATGGTGAAACTACCTTGGACCAAAGCAACGTTTATCGGTTGAGCAAAATGTTCTTAGAGGGCTGAGAAGATATGAAGGACGAACAGCGTGCCGGACGCCCGAGCACGTTGACAACAGACGAAAACATTGATAAAGTGAATAAAATAATATTGGCCAATCGACGAATTACCATTAGAGAAGTTGCTGAGGATCTAAACACATAGATTTGCTCGTGCCATACGTTTTTTACCAATGATTTGGGCATGAGTCGGGTCGCCGCTAAATTCGTGCCAAAATTGCTCAATTTGGACCAAAAACAGCATCGCGTTAAAATTGCTCAGGAAATGTTGAACTCGGTCCGTGAGGACCCAAATATGCTCCAGAGGCTCATAACTGTTGATGTATCATGGGTTAATGGTTACGACGCGGAAACTAAAGCTCAATCATCCCAATGGAAGCTGCCGCATGAATCAAGACCGAAAAAAGCGCGCCAAGTTCGGTCGAACGTACAGGTTCAGTTCAGTTCAGCTCACAGTTTTCTTTGATTGCAGGGACGTGCTGCATTATGAGTTCTTGCCACAGGGTAGTACGGTCAGTAAGCAATCCGCAAAAATGCCCGGATTAGTGGACGAATTTGTTCTGGCTTTTGCACCTTGATAACGCCCCTGCACACACATCGTTGCTTGGGCGCGAGTATTTGCCCAAAAACAACACAGTAATGTGACTATTTTTTGTTCCCACAACTGAAAAGGCCCATGAAAGGACGACGCTACGCCACGATTGAGGAGATAAAGTCGGCATCGAAGGAGGAGCTGAATAAGATCACAAAAACTGATTATTTGAAGAGCTTCAAGGATTGGAAAAAACGTTGGCAGAAGTGTATTATATCCGAGGGGAATTACTTTGAAGGGGACAAAATAGATATTCATGATAAATAAATACTTTTTGAAAAATAACAAAATTCGCGATATTTTTTTAACGTACCTCGTACAGTCTCGGACAGACACCCTCTTTGGTTTCTGGGCTGGAATCGTGAAGTCTCGCTATCTTACCCGAACTGCCGTTCCCTGTTATGCCGCTCTAGACCGCCATCCCGATAAGGAGAAAGAATCGTTGGGCGATCTGCGGCAGTCTAAGGGTAATGTTGAGTTCAAAAAGACAGAATTCAGAGATTTAATGGCAGCATGACTGCCAGAGAATGTGACGTACGCAATCTACGCACTTGTACGGGACATGCCTCCGAAAAAATATGATACGTATAAGAAGGGAGTGTTTTATGTTTAGATTTTTTATTTTCTATTTATAAAAACGTATTCAGCAATTTAGTATGTTTAGAACGGACGGCTTGAAAGTTCCATCTTGGCTTACCCACTGTATGCAATTTGAATGTATGAAATAAGACCATTCTTTCAAATCTTTAATCGAATTCAAATATTACCAGCGTACTAAAACAACAATTAAATTCTTAAAAATAATGAATTTTTCAGAATTAGATACTCGGACAAATTTTGAGTTTCCACTGGCCGAACGCAACAGCAGATGTTATTTTGAGAAATGAAAAAGGGAAAAATGTTACATTATATGTTCTACATCGACAGATATTGCAAAATAATTTGTTTGATGACTACGGATGCCAAAACATAATGAAAAAATTCTTCGTCATCCTCACAAAGGCAAATCATATTATTTATCCATGCAGCCAACAATAACCGCAAAAAAAGTGGCAACAGCCAAAACGGCAGCGGCAACAATACGGGAAAATGCCATAAAGTGCAGCATGGCATGAAAATGCAACAATGATATATGAATGCAAAACCAGTACAACAACAAAAAAGAAGACAACAACAACAGTCGAAGTTGTAGCAATGCGGGCAGCCGTATAACCAGCAATTGCAACAGTAAACGTTTACGGGTAGTCCTCACGATGACACTTTGTTTACCCTATTGGATACAAACCAGGGTTTGCTGTGTCTTAGTCGTGCACACTGAGGATACAAAAAATGGACCCACGAAAATAAGTCCCAAATAGGGAAATGAAAGAGGCCCCCAAATTTGGGATCATACTGCGCAATGAAATTGTGCAACAGGAAAATGAACCGCAAACCCGCGAAACATTTTGGGACCTATTTTCATATTTAATGCGAAACGAAAATGCACCCCAAAGAGAAAGAAATGTACCCCAAAATTTCATATTGACGTTTTTTTGTTGGAAATTGAGGACTATTTTCCTATTCGTTTACTTCCCCCACAAATAACCCACCTTGCTTCTTGTGTAGTTTTTCGAGATATTTTCCAGATAACATTTCAAACTAAATCGCTGGTTTAGGGAATATGTAAGTCGGTTCACTGCACTAAAAAATTTTTACTTTGTTTTCTTTGAAATTTAAAATAGTTTCCTCTCGCCAACACGAAAAATCTACAAACCGTAAGTGTGCTGTAAAAAGATCACAAGGTCACTTTTTTCAAAAGTAATCAGACTACTTGCCGAGATTACTTTACCAACTGATTACCATTAGCAACCGGCAATTTAATGATGGTAAACCGAAATACTCAAAATTATGCTTAGCTTCGGGAAGGTAATAAAGCATTTTTAAGAACAGTTTGCCACACATCCACTAACTATTTAGGTTACATCTCGCCACGATATGCGAATTCACTGAAAACTACTTCAATACAATAATATAAACCGTAGTCCTCTAATCATTTGTCAAGTTGTATTAGAAACTGTTAGGACTTCTAGGCCGATAGATTGAAAAATTAAAAAAGCACTGAGAATTAGGCCCGATTCTCACGCTATTTCATATATTTTAGGTGCATTAATTCTCATTAAAAAAAGAATCACAATGAAAAGGAAAATAAAAATATTTTTTTCTTCTTTATTTTCCTTTTCATTGTGATCATTTTTGTAAAGAACAGAGCCATCTCTCAAAAACAAATAAAAATAAAAATTAAAAAAAATGAGATAGTGTGAGGAAAAAACGACTTAATACAGGGTGGATTCTTTTTTAGTTTTTTAGGTTTAAAAATAAAAATAAAAATAAAAATAAAAATAAAAATAAAAATAAAAATAAAAATAAAAATAAAAATAAAAATAAAAATAAAAATAAAAATAAAAATAAAAATAAAAATAAAAATAAAAATAAAAATAAAAATAAAAATAAAAATAAAAATAAAAATAAAAATAAAAATAAAAATAAAAATAAAAATAAAAATAAAAATAAAAATAAAAATAAAAATAAAAATAAAAATAAAAATAAAAATAAAAATAAAAATAAAAATAAAAATAAAAATAAAAATAAAAATAAAAATAAAAATAAAAATAAAAATAAAAATAAAAATAAAAATAAAAATAAAAATAAAAATAAAAATAAAAATAAAAATAAAAATAAAAATAAAAATAAAAATAAAAATAAAAATAAAAATAAAAATAAAAAAAATTAAATAGTGTGAGGTAAAAACGACTTTATACAGGGTGCGCCAAAATGGATTCTTTTTTGGTTTTTTACATTTTTTTCAGATTAAAGTTTTGGTCCGACCTGTACTACACCCTGTGTTTGTTTATGGCATTGTTACTTACTAAATCAGAAGAGACAAATCCGGTTTGTTTTTCGAAGGAAAGATCCTGAGAAATATAGAAACCCCATTCTGATATTTCAGACAGATCTGATATTTCAGACTGATCGCCAGATAATTTTAACAAAACTTACATGATTATCACCTTGAATAAATAATTAGCCAAACTCATTCGACACTTTCTGGAATTTATAGATTCCTACCAATTATTGTACCTTAAATATCATGGCCTAAGTTTAAATGGTTTTCAATGTCAACTGTGAAAACAAACTCCCCTACTGAATGTTCAAGACATCACTCTCACCAACTATAAACATAAATACACAGATCGTCGTCGTCGTACTCGCCTTCATTCATTCCGTACATTGCATGTGAATGCATGTGGTGTGAATGTCGCAAAAGAGCTGCTCCTGATTTATTGTATGCAATTGTATTCACATTTGAAAGGAATATTTTTGGTGAAAACTCATGCCGGGTTGCAAGCGGCGTATCATTGCGGTAATACGCTTTAGGGTGCGCGCGCACAGGCTTGTACGCTAGAGTGGGTTAGGCATAGAAAGTTATAAAGTTAAATTTAAATTTCGCTCTATTTTTTTGCACAATGTCGTTCGCAAACGGCAGGATAATGTGGTCTTTGTTGTTCGCTATGTAAAAAACTGGAAACTGTCCATAACTTGACAATTCTGGGAGTTTTCACCAAATTCTAATCAATGCAGTTCACTTCCAGGGCAAGAAACTACATCCATAATTGTCCATCTACACTTAGTTATACTTGTTCAGATTGAGGTCTAGGTAAACAGGAACGGCGCCGGAAAATTCTACCAAACAATATTCAAGAGAGGATTTTTGTCACCCCCTTTCGGCCGTTACCTACCCTAATGCTCACATTATTATTATTTATCCTTTGCTTTTCATTTTATTCTTTCGCTAAAAAAAAAGGATGCACAATTTTTTTGGTTTTTCATTTGCAGTGAAATGGATGCGGCTCAATATTGTTGAATTGCAATAATATACATCGCGTATATTTTTGTGGATTTGTACGTGAAAAAATTAATTTACCGAAAGTTCCAAACCAACATTACCACAAACAAAAAAAAGAATACATTCATTGTTTATACCCTACATCGCACTATGGGGCAAGGATTGTATGTGGGCTAAATGTCGTTGAATGTTTTTTGCAACAGAAAAATATTTGAACGAGAATGGATACGAGCCAGATGTTTCAGCTGTCTCTTCTACCCTCTCATTAGGTCGTTCAGCAGCTGCTGAGAAATGTTTTGATGAACTTACCAGGTTTCGAACCTAGATTCGGATATGTGTTAGTAGCACACACTAGCTACCACAGCACGGCTGTCCCTATTCACATGCTAATAAAAGTTACAGAGCTCAATTGACGGAATGAAATTTTATTGATTCAGATTGGAAAAAAAGCTTAAGTTGTAGCCCCATATGTTGATCAGAAAAATTCCTTTTGTCAGTTTCGTTGTGGGCGGTTTATGTTTGGCATTAATTTTTACCTCTAACGTTAGATTGGACGAATTCCTACAACTCTCACTCGCGATTTCAATCATCCTGTTTTTTTTTTGGAAAATAAAACCCTAAACATGTCAGGCTTTGTTGTGGTACAACCCTCACATAATGGCTACGATCGATTCCTCCGAATTCTCATATTAGACATGAGTCATTAGGCATTTTTTAAATTGTTTTCCCTTGTTCACTGTTCCTGTGAAGTTGTCCGAAAACTATTTACTTTAAGCTTGTATCTGAAACCCTGTAGGGTAACACATAGACAACCCAGCCTGAATTTAACCTTTCCTTACGATTCTCTTTACTACTTTCTCCGACATACCAACTGGAGGGAAATTTGGTAGACTTAAGCATTACGTGGGTATATTATAGCCGCGTCGAGGTTTTTCTCTTCATTGGGGAGTGTCATAATATCCAGTTCATTCGGTTGTAAATGGATGGAAGGAAACGTTACACAATAACTTGTATGCTTTTTGTATTCTGTTGTTGCATTTACGTGGAGGGAGTATACGCGCAAAGAGATTTTTAATACAAAATCGGAGATGATAATGAATTGTTCGTGCTTCATTCATTCTACTTTTAATGAATGCATCCATCCATTTTAAGATTAATTTCTTCAACGGCGGAACGTATCTTCCTGCGAGTGTGTGTGCGTGTCTGTGCTTTAAGCGTCTTAATTAAATGTTAAGAGTTGAGTGCAGGCTTAAATGATATGGGTCATTATTGAAAATTCGGAAACGTTTAAAGAGTTGGAGTGGTTTAATTCGTTGGTGGTGTAGACACAAATAACAAAAGCAAATATGCGGATATTCAACTAATGGAAGAACTCAAAATAATGCATAGGCGAGTGCCCCGGTAGGCGAGTTTGTTGCCTGCTTGCCAAAGGCTTTAGGTCTGTCGCTGGTCTGTGTCACCTGGTCCCAAAAATTAGAATATAAATTTGCTTTGTATTGTAATTAAATAAAATTAAAAAAAAATACAAATGAATTGATTTTTTACAAAACTATTAACAAAATTAATTGTTGCGGCATATCCTCGGGTTTCTTTCAAGTCTTTCCATTACTTATGAAAGACGATCTCATTCATGTGGATTTTCTCGGTTTCACGGGTTTCACCCCCCTTTATTAAACATCGTCCTGTACACAATTATGATGAATGCCAAACACGTCAACACAGGCATAAGATCGGGACTGCAGGGCCATCTGAAAGACCTCAACGGTGGAAAAATACGGTGGAAAATTAAATCGACTTTTTATTACGAAAAAGTCGAGAAAATTATCTTGTAAATCCAAAAAAAAAAACGAACTGTCGAAAAATCAACTGCTTAATTTTGTGGAAAAGTCGATAGTTCGAAAAGTCGCCTTTTGGTTGCAACTATATAACCCTAGCCAGTAGTAGACGTAAAATCATTTGTGTACCATAGGCTACACCATTACAATAACATCCAGGTCATTCCAGGGCATACAGAGTAGCGTGGTTAAGGCGAGAAAGCCATTTGGCTCAGCTCTGTTTGGCGATTCTCCGAACGGTCGAATAGTATTAAACTCAGAATATTCAATTCCAACCTGACAACGTTGTATGGCAGAGAATCTGGAAAATCTTGTATTGCAAACAATTTGGAAATACTGCAGCTAATGGCGTCAACAGCATCTTAATATATATTTACCCTCGACACTGATTCACTGACTCTGTCACGCAGTACGTAGGAATTTCAATAGGCATTCTATAATTTTCTATAAATAATAATAATAAAAAAAAAAATTTTTTTTTTGTACAGAAATTGTGTTTTCCCCAAATTTTTTTTTAACAAAATTTTTTTTCCTAAAATTTTTTTTTAGAAATTTTTTTTTTTTACAAAATTTTTTTTTCAACAAAATTTTTTTTTTTTAAAATTTTTTTTTTTTTATAAATTGTTTTTTCCAAATTTTTTTTTTTTAAAAAAATTTTTTTTTTCAATAAAATTTCCAAAAATTTTTTTTTTTTTCAAAATTTTTTTTTTCCATATTTCAACGGGCGCATTACAACTTACTAGTTGGTTAATAGCTGCCGAATGCTGGCGACTTTACGAGTAAGAGCAATCTCTAAGCCATGTAAAAACTTCTCTGGAAAAGGCATTAGCCGTTCGGAGCCGGCTTCAAACAGTAGGTCCCGGTTAGTGAGTATACAAATTATATCGCACACAGCTCAGTGATTCGAGAGGAGTTCCCCGTCTGTTCCTTCGTGGAATGTCAAGGGAAATAAGTAAGTAAGTACTTGTCTAGGCCACCGTTTACAATATTATTTATAACTAGTAAGTTGTAATGCGCCTATGGCGACCGTTGAAATATGGAAAACAAATTTTGTTGAAATATGGAAAAAAAATTTTGTTGAATAAAAAAAATTTTTCTTGAAAAAAAAAAATTTTGTGGAAAAAAAAACCTTGTTTAAAAAAAAATTTTGCGGAAAAAAAAAATTTGTAAAAAAAAAAATTCTGTAAAAAAAAAATTTTTGTTGAAAAAAAAATTTTGTAAAAAAAAAAATTTTTCGAAAAAAAAAAATTGGGGAAAACACAATTTCTGTACAAAAAAAAAATATTTTTTTTTTATTATTATTATTTATAGAAAATTATAGAATGCCTATTTAAATTCCTACGTACTGCGTGACAGAGTCAGTGAATCAGTGTCGAGGGTAAATATATATTAAGATAGTAACAAATTTAAGTATATTTTTTATTCCGGTCAAGCTTTATATAAATATGTGGTCCCTGATATATTTGGCCACTTTTCACAATGTCATTCCTTTGTTCCCTTGTCTGCTCGACTTGCTATCTTTCAATGCAGTCTGTCTCTTCCCTTGGTAAACGTTACGACGATCACAGTATTTGTTAGTTGTTAGTCGAAACAACCAAACCATTCATTACAACACTCCTCCCTGGTTTTACTGGCGTTCGTGGGTGTCTAGGATTGGATAACTGGAGACAAAACAAATATGTTCAATAGGAGATGCAGAGGAAAGACAATAAAATAAGAAATTTCAACAATGACTTAAAAAATGTTACAGATATTAAGATAAATTGTACGAATTAATCTTCATTTCTGGCTACGCTTAGCTGATGTTGTTTCTGCAGACGTTTGTGTTGCTGTTGCCGCTTACTCAACGATGGGAAAGAACACAGTGCAACATATACAGAGGACAATATTTGCCTAAATGTATCAGAGGTGTACTCCACAAAATTTAGACCGCAGAAAATGTAGATGAAAATACTTTCGTTTTCTATGACGACATGCGATAAAATTCTATGGAAAAAATATTTGTTGAACATTTAGGACGACTCTTTTTTTTTGTTGAATTTTCTTGGTCTTGTTTTACAAAACGACGAAAGAAGATAAAGAAGCATTAAGTCCATTAAAAACTTGCAGCCATACTACGGTCTGAATTCTAGGAGGTTTGCTGCACTCACCTAAGGTAACCACTTTGAATGGAGTACATACGTAAATTGTGTTGCATAGTGTAATGCGCCACCGGAGTGTGATAATAGACCCTCACTCCGCCCACGACCATCTCACCATCTCAAATTGGAAACGAAACGCGTGGCAAAACAACCATCAGCTACGCAATATAAATGGCAAAAGATTGTCAAAGTTCAACAATACGTAAATGCTGTCATATTTCTAGTGTCATGTTGGTGCTGCTGATGCCGCTGTGTTCTGTGTTGCCGGTGTTGATTCAAGATGTTGTTGCTACCCATGGCCGACATTGTTGTTGGGTGTTACTTCTGACAGTAGCTGCGCTTAGGAGTGGCATATTTGAATATCAATGTGTGTGTGTGTGTGTGCGTAAGTTTCGGTGTGATATAGTGGTGCTTTGAGTACGGAAGAGGAAATTGCATACTAAATAAAAATGCCCCCAGTGAGCTATTGAACGAACACATGGACGGCATCTACACACTACAGTTGATAGGAGGAAGAGGAAGCAAAAGAAAAGTAGTCGAATCAAATACGTCTAGTAGAGCAAAGACATGTATGGACAAATGGTTGTTCGATGTTAGTGTGCCCGGCTGGGAGAATTTTCTATTGCAGAACTAATGTAAGTTTAAAGGTTTATGTTCTCAAACTAATTCAATACCCCCCTTCAAAGAGAACACAACCAAGCCTATAAAAAGAAATATTACCTTATGATTTTGTTATCAGTATTCTAACAGCATTATTTTTGTAGATCTCCCTATGATGTATCCAAAATTCTAAAGGGTCAGGAAAAAAGTTTAGGAAAATAGATACGAATACCTTGGAACACACACATAGCAGCAAAGGATTTTTAATATTTTCCTTGGGTTTTTGTACATTTACCGATGAGGAATATATACATGTTTATAATAAATACAAACTATAATTACTCATGTACATTTGACCTTATAAAGGGTCCGCCATCTAACGTTTTTTTTTCCACTATTTAACAAATTTCTTAAACCCAATCAATTCTCAGATTTTCCCCAATTTTTATTATTTTTGAAAAAAATATTTTTTTCACTTTTCTTAGCATAACTTGAAGAGACTCCAAATTTTTAAACTACTTAAGCGTTACGAAAAAAAAAATGTTTTTTGACTGCAACGTTAAAAAAAACGATAACCATTTAAAAAAAAAAAAAAATTAGGAAAATCTGAGAATTGATAAAAATCTATTTTTTTAAAAATTTGACGTGATACAGACATTTCCACGAGTCTGCCTGCAAAAAATCAGCTCGATTGGATCACTAAAAAAAGGGTTAAAAATCGGTCCAAAGGCTTTCACACAGGCCTTCATACTTCAAAATTAAAAAAAAAAATTCTGACGTGTACATGAAAATCGCCGATACACGTGTATTTTTATTTTTTCCCCACTTTCCGAATATGTGCATTTGGTTCATAGGACAGAATGTGTGTAACACGGTGTTATCAGCCGCAGAGCTGATGTCGTTAGGCTACTGAATGGTCAGTCGAGGCAGCCATTTTAATGGAATTATTTTCCATTATTAACCGGAAGGATTATACTTTCAAATAAAAGAAGAAATTTGAGAAAATATCCAGTAGTTTTTTTTTATAGAATTTTCAAAAAAAAAAGTTATTTGGCAAATCCTGTATAACGTTATTTCGTAATCAAACATTTTCGATGAAAATGTTAACCAGACACATGGTTAAAATTTGCATTGTATTTTCGGAGAGATCGCACTATACCAGTTGTTATAGATGAGGTCTTATCCAATGATCATAGATTCAACGCGGGAGTGCCACAAGATCCTGTCCTCTCCCCTTCTCTATTTCTTATTCTCTATTTCTTTGCGACTCAGCCCTGGAACATCGGCTCGTTATCGATCTCACCAACTCTACATTTCAGGCACAAGCCTGATGCGAATTATTCAAAAAAAAAAACACTGACTAATCACTTACAAGTTTCAATAGACTCCGCAATTGAAAGCATACTCATTTGGGGTCTAACCGCAATTCAGTTTGGGCCATGAAGCATCTTCATATGGGCAATGATTTTTGTCGAAATACACATCTTTTTGTCTCTGCTCTTATGTTAACTATGTTAACAACTTTCCAATCGGGGAGATCGGAAAACCTACAGGTATTCTTCGAGACTCCAGTGCATCCTCAGGGAGTAACAGTTTGGTGCGGATGAAGAAGCGGAGGCTTCATTAGCACAATTATCTTCAAAGTGCTACAGAGAGCGAGATTATGGTTCAAGGCAAGCATCGCATTTTTTTTTACCGGAGGTGGAAGTTACAGATTTGGACGCTATTTTGTATCAGCAGGATGAAGCGCCATGAACACACAGACCCCGCCACAATCGATCGTTTGGGCAGCAATTTCAATAATCGTATTATAAGTACTCATGGTGAAAAATATCCCACAAAATAAAAATGAAGAATTCCCCAAAAAAAATCTAATGCAAAATTTGCGAATTTTTTATAATTAAAAATTGGGGAGTTTTTCAGAATTTTGTAGGTAATATTTTATTTTTCGTTTATTATATGAAAAATGCCCCAAACGATGAACAATGAAAAATTACCAATTTTCTAATTTTGGGGAATTTTTCTTTTTTTTTGTGGGTATATTTTCAAAACAAATGTGAATCATATATCGCGAGGGTTATGACCCTAACTATTATATTTAAAAAAATGGCCTCAATTCAAAAATGAAAAATCGGCCCAAAAATGTTACATCTACCCCAACAAAATTAACATTTGGGGTGATTTTTCAAATGTGATAATTAGGGTCGATATTTGTTTTCTCATTTTCATTTGGTTTTTTTTTTAAAAAATTTTGGGATTGGGATGATTTTGGGATAATTAAAATCACCTCAAAGTTGGGGCGAATCTTCATACTTTTGATTTTTTTCTGTTTTTGTTAAAAAATACACTTTTTCCAAATTACGAAAATCAGTTGTTGTTGTCTATCGATCTATGAAATTTGTCGGCTCTCCAAATGCCTCAAAAAAAAAAATGAAGAATTCCCCAAATGAAGAATTCCGAAAAATAAATGAAAAAATGCAAATTTTTTGTATAATGTTTTTTCCTATGAAAAATGACCCAAATCAAAAAATTAAGTATTACCTAAAATTTTTGAAAAATTTCCCAATTTTTTATGTATCAGATTTTTTTTTTGGGTGGGCATTTTGCATACTTTTGATTTTTTTCTTTTTTTTGTTAAAAAATACACTTTTTCCAAATTACGAAAATCAATTGTTGTTGTCTATCGATCTATGAAATTTGACGGCTCTCCAAATGCCTCAAAAAAAAAATGAAGAATTCCGAAAAATAAATGAAAAAATCCCTCCAAAATCCCAATTTCCAAACAAAAAATGCCAATTTTTTGTATAATGTTTTTTCATATGAAAAATGATCCAAATCAAAAAATTAAATATTAGCTAAAAATTTTGAAAAATTTCCCAATTTTTTACGTAGCAATTTTTTTTTTTGGGGGGGCATTTTGCGTTTGGTTTTTTTTTATAGAGCCCAATTTGTCAATTCAGAGCTACCACACCATTCGTGAGATAAAGCCTAAAACCGTCAGCGCTACTACGAAGCCAGCCGACGCAGCGTCAGGAATTAAATCGTATCCCAACATAGTGGAACACCTCCCATTTTCAAGAGTTTCCTCCCACGAAGTGTCAATTGTTTTGGTAACACCAACACCATCAAACTGCCCGCGTCGTCACAAGAGTGTGAGCTGGACATTGTTAAATTGTTTTGATAGCACAGCCCACTTCACCATGAATATGAATGTCTATGTAAATAGGAATGTCTAAAATACCCATTCTTCCTCCCATTGAAAACATATCCAGTAACTAGCAACATATCGATTTCTGGGTGTGATCTTTCCAATGCTTTATTCCAATCGTTTATTTGTATTTATTCAACGACAAGTTTGGCTTCTCCTGTTTCTTTTCGACCGCCTATTCTCACACAACTTTGTAAGCTTTAAAATCGGTGAAAATAAAACAACAACATGAGGTGTGTGACGAATCAATTGATTATGATTTTTGGGTATTGGGAATACAGTGACTTACATCTTCCTGATAGACATCAGTGAAAGGGAAATTGTAACAAAAAAGAAAAAAAAAAACATTCTTTAATAAAATTTAAAAATTATTTTATAATTAGCATATTTATTGATTTCTTATATGCATATCGCTATCCCACATGTTTTTTTAATGATTTTCTGTAAATACACTATTTACTCACACCTACACCATTTCCTATTATTCGTTCGTTTTGTAATATCTGCCATCTGCATGGAACGAATGTTAAATACTTTGGAAACAACTAATAAATCACTTTTTGATACATTTTCCCTAAAGCTGTCCCCTGTGACACACATCACCTTTCACACTCGGATATACTTGGAAATGAAATCAAAGTCGACAATGACAACGACAACAACAAACATGTTTTTAGTCAAACGTGGGTGTCCTTCTTGGTCCTTATGTCAGGATTTCGGTTGGATTTGATTGTATTGCAGAAACATTATTATCGTTTCAAGTTGGCTTGGTGATGTTGATGTACTCTACGAGCACTATGAGCTCTTTAATCTGTGCACTGTTTCCGCTGAAATTTGTCCCGCAACGCATGTAAATTACTTTTAATTATGCATCTGGGCAACAAGAAATGCTCTAACCTCCTCAACACATGGATTAGCTGTCGCAATGTGTGTGTGTGTGTATTTGTGCGCGTGGATATTTGCAAACTTTTCATCTTATCTCTAGGAAAGCCAACGAAACGAAACACTGTGGTTCTAAACCAAAGCAAAAAGGGGCAAAAATGATGTGAATGGAAATGTAATGAAAAACAAATGATTATGCCAGTATCATAATAACGCAAGCAAAACAATCCATAAACATATTCGTCTATCGGCAAACTAAACTGCTGCACACGTACTTCTCTACGGCGCAGATCTCACATACAGCTGAGTGTTTTCGAGAGGAAGTTCATTGGCCGACACTATAACTTAATTAGTGTTAATAACGAATTGGCCATATAACGTCATGAACGTAGGTAAACGCATCAAAATATAACTATTACGATGGCTTGATCATTCTAATTGGAGTCTATTTGGCGTCAGATGATATTAAAGGCGCAGACAAGGAAGACCCCGACTCCGATGGAAGGTTCAGGTGAAAGAAAACATGAAAATCGTTGACATTATAAAATCCTATACAAGACTGAAGTGTTTGTAAGTCATTTATTTAGCAAGTCTCTGAGACAACTTATGTAATTATATCAAAAAAACGACAGATAGGAACCGACATCACAGTTTCAAATCTTAAACAGTCTACGATAATGTGAATACAAATATTTCACTGAGAGCCACTGTATGACAACAGCAACGACCTATGGTGATGAAGCCTGTCACTCACAGCCAACGTCCTGCATAGACTTACACACAAGTTTTGGAAATAAGATGTGTCTAAGCTGTCATGGTTAATGCCTTAGCTACGATTCCTTTAAGACAATTGACTTTTTACATGCATGAATGTGGCGGAGCTCATACAATTTTGTCACAATATAATTATCATCAACAACAGCATGAGTTGGAGACAAACAAAAATTCAATCTCCATCATATGTTGAGGCATTCGGATATATAGATAAGGGCAGGCTTTAGGTTTCTCATTGTCAACCTTCGTTTATTTGACTTATGATATCAATTTTGAGGCTGTCTTTGAATGTAGATTTGTTGATTTGCCTGCGAGTGCCAATTGAGTTTAATGCCTCAAATTAGTCTAAAGTTTTTCAATAATTTTATTTTTATTTCTCACATTAGCATAGACCCGCCCATACGACCAACCTTCACATACACATCGCATAGCCAGCAAATTACTTTATATTATTTCTCTCGACTTTGTCGAAATACATTCGATATTAATGGCATTCTTGGCTGTGTGTGTGCGTGTGCGTATGAGTGTGACTCTGTGTTGCCAGGATAATGAGTCATTTGGGTTGTGCAACAATAAATTAGAAATGTTATATTTTACTTTCTACTAAAAATAGAATAATGTACGTAAACGTGTATGTGTACATGCGTTGTAATCTTGTGTGTACTTGTCGTTGTGTGAGAAGTGGAATGAATTTAAATACTTTGTTTGTTGGGTTAACGTTACAAACTCATTCACTGCTGAAAAGTTTTGCACAAATCAAACCGTTTTCGAGATATTGAGATACTTTGCCAAAAGTATTGTATTGTACGGAATAATGAACGGAGAATGGATGTGGAAACTACGAAATAGAAACACCCTATCGGCTGGAATTGAAAAAGTCTGGCCTTCAACTGTTCCGGAATGTATAAGGCAAAAAGCAAGCCCCTCAGGGCTTGAGGGGATTGTACAGGGTCCGCCAAATAACTTTTGGAAAATTCAAAATAAAAAAAACTACTGCATATTTTCTGAAATTTCTTTTTTTAATTAAATGTACAATCCTGCCGGTTAATAATGGAAAATAATTGCATTCAAATGGCTGCCTCGGCTGGCAAACGACATCAGCTCTCCGGCTGATAATGCGAACTTCAAAAACAGGGCGCCAAACATCGAGTGTAGCTTCGGCTGTGTGGCACGTAGCGTCGTCCTGTTGAAACCAAATGTTGCCAATATCCTCCACTTAAATTTTTGTAAAAAAAATTTGTTCAACATGGCGCGATAACGAAAATAACGAGTTGAAAAAAAAACGTTAGATGGCGGACCCTTTATTATTTCGGATAAACGGATAATTCGGATAATCTGTATGAGTGGTGTATCAGACACTCTTTTTGTTCTGTTTTTTGTTTTTGGTTTCTTTAAACACATTTTTTTATATCAAAAATTTCCACATTTTCAGATTGGGAAACTTGAAAAATTGTATTTGATTTGTTGACTTTGTCAAACCGAGTTTCATAAATTTTTAATGTGTGTTTTATCTTTATTATGACGCCAAGTTTTTGTTTGTACCAAATATAGTTTGGTTGAAGTAACTCCTTTAAAAATATCGATATTTGCCCACGTGGAAGACGGCGTAAATTTAGGGAAAAAGTCCCATCTAAATCGCTAATTAATTATTAGTTTCCATTAACTTCTGAAAAGAGACAGTTCGACAAAGTCGAAAAGTCAAATAAATTTATTTTTAAATTTTTAAAATATGAAAATGTATGAATTTATCATATTTAAAAAAAAATGTGTTCATTTGATCAACTTAACGTGGCATTGCCTGACAAATTTAAAAAAAAATATAAAAAAATTCCTTTCCACCTAAAATCGAAAAGTTCGAAAAGTAGTCAACTTTGGAATATTTTCTTAACATTTATGCAATTGTCGGGTTTCAATGGCTCGTCTCGTTAATATTTACACTGGAGTCAAAAAATTACGATTCCATATGCACACCATTTTAAAATATTTAAAATAAAATATATTTATAAAAACATGGATGGGTTTAATTTGAAATACCAGAAAACTTAGTCTATCTTGTTAAAATATCGCTATTCTCTAAATAGCAGAAAACAGAAATTGGAATAGTTACGACCAGTGCTACCACTTTGAGGCGAAGAAAATGTAGCAAATCTGCTACATTTTTTTGTTAAAATGTAGCAGATTTTCAAACACTGGGAAATAGTGTATTGTGGAAAACTGTGCCTTGGAAGGATACATTATGTTTAAAAAAAATCACATCAGATTCAATTAGTTGATTTTTTAAATAAAAAATAATTTATTTAATTAAATCGATTGGGACACTATTATGAAATTCATAAACTGAAAAATACCGGCGGCAACCAGCCGCACAAAATATATCGACAACGGCAGCAATTCGGTCTGTGCTATGCAATCTTCTTCGGCGCTGGTGTTTGTATTGTGGTTGTCAAATATTTGTCAAAAATTTACCTAGCCCTAATTCATAACGGGATTTTTTTTGTTATTTCACGAATGTACACAAAATGTAGCAAAATCAAAATGTACGTACATAAATTTAAGGATGAAGAAAAAGTAGTAGATCTACTACAATTGTAGTAAAGTGGTAGCGCTGGTTACGACTTCTACAATTCACCACCACTACTTAGCGATGCCATGAACCTAAGATTTCGCGAATATCACAGAAAGCTGTACTTCACATGCAGATGGTGCGTGAATTCGCTAATCACCAATTCGCTCGCAATTATCGGATTAATGAAACTTTTCAAACTATTTTAAGAAAGCTTCGATTGAAATTCTCCCAAAAACGATAATTCAATAAATCGAAAACGTTATTCACAAAACCAAATATGTATAACAATTCTATTAACAAAAGGCTCCAAATGTAAAAATATACCAATTACCTTACCTTTTGTTATACTAAAATCCAATGGTAGTAAATTGTATTTAATAACCGAAGTCACAGTCATTGCAAAATTATTTTTAACGGACGGAGAACGAACGGATAACATTTTACAAATATTTTGTATTCTTTTACGGAAAATCACAACACTGTTCTCAGAAAGAGAATCTGTCCAAACAATTCTATAAATTTGTTTGAATTGTTGTTAGCATCTCCTCAGCTTTATCGATGTTTAGTGTTGTTGTTGTTTTCAAATGCATTCTTTTTTTCTCCAACCGAACGCGCACCCGTTCTACACTAGAGAAACTCACACACACGCACCCGAATACGACTTTCATACATCGAACGACCGACACACAAATTAGCAATTTTTAAGTACAATTCTCTCGAATTGTTTATACCGACGATACACTTAATCAACTATAACAACCTATCACAAATTTTCTTTTAATTTTAATAACTTTTCATCGCGATTTTTTACAATTGTTTGTCAGTGACCTGCAATTTGTGTGTTCAGACACTAAAAGCGCGGCGGAAGAACTGATTTTTATTTCATTTTTTTTCGTGTTAGACCAACTACGAAATTTTAATGGGAGTAAAAGAGACAAATGTATGCGTGCATGTGCAAAAGGATAAGGATGCATTATGTTGGAGAAATAGAAAAAAAAAACACGAAGAGGTACAAAAGGGAATGAAAAATGGTGCCATTTCGAGAGATCGGAGAATGTGATCTTTGGCATTGACAAGTGTAGTCAATTCTTAAGCTGATTTAGGCAATTTTGAAATTGTGCGTTTTTACATGCGAGTTCGATTTGCGCAATAGGCAACCAGGCACATCTTTTTTTAAACACTTTTTTGAAAAATATAAAAAAATTTTCGTAAAGAAGTTTTAGATGAAATAACTTAATTTCATCACGTTCATACGTTGTGTTTACCGAGAATATTTTTTCAAAAGAATCGCACCGTAATCAAAAAGTGCTATTGTCCAAACGGAGAAGTTGCAATAAAAAGTTTTTGCGCATATGGAGTTAGTACTGTATAAGCGTTTCTGGAGGGACAGTAAGTGCACACATTGTGTGATTAACTGTCGAAATAAATTAAGTTAATTTGAGACCGTAAAATGTAAAATATTTAGAGAGTTCGGGGTCGCATAGAACAATAAAATTGCTAACCTTCGAAACTAAGTAGATTCAGTTTCAAAATAAATAGGAACAATTCAGTGGAAAAAATACTTTTGTTTGAGGAAAATCTACTTCTCTATAAAACAGAAACTTTTATAAACGACATGAATGATTTCAAATCCGTTCGCTTTAAAATGTTCTTAAAGGGCAAGCAAATTTTAACGAAACATACACATGTACAAACATGGTCGACATCTATTTTTCTATGTAGAGGTTTTTACAATTTTGGTAAAAATTTGATATTTGGAGATATTATTTGTTATAATTCAAAAACGACTCGTCCGATTTTGTTGAAAATTTTTTTGGAGTTTATATGATTTCAGTTTTGTTATTGTTTACTTCTTTATAACTCCGAAACTGTTCTTCAGATGAAATGGCACGACGGGCACCACTAACGAGAATGTAGTCATTAATTTTTTTTTTAAAAAAAGGGCCTCGAATTGGTATCGATGTGGTTGTGGGTTCTATTACCACCAGAGTCTTTGGTCTGTGTCACCGGGTTTACCCTTGGACCCAAAATAACAATGCAAATTTACTTCATATTGTAATTAATAATTAAAAAAAATAGTTAATTTTTTTAAAATTATTTCAACAAAACCGAACAAGTCGTTTTTCAGTTACGCCTCAGAAAAGGAATTTTAAACCAAAATTTTTTTAAAAATAAACACCATAGACACCATGAAAAAAAGCCCACCAAAAATACAAACCAAAATTAAACTAGAGATAAAAATTGGCCTCATAAAGCATATCATAGAAAATTTTTGTTACTCAGGGGACCATAGAACGGCACAGTGGACATTAAGATATAACATTAATTGACAACACATAAATTGACAACCTGTATTTCGATAATAAAATCAAACAATAGCTGATATTTATAAATGAAAACGTGAATCTGATAAGTTTAAATAGTTTGTTTTAAAAACGCGCAACACTAAAACTGTCGAAATTTAAATCCACTTAAGAGTAGACGACACTGGTCAATACCGTTTAACACATTCTCGAATCAATTGATGTGGCAACAGTAGCCACATATGTACATTTCCTATTCCCCTAATTCGTACTTATCCTTTTGCACTTGTACGCATGCATTTGTCTCTTTTACTCCCATTCAAATTTCGCACAAGAAACAATGAAATAAAAATCAGTTCTTCCGCCGCGCTTTTAGTGTGTGAACACACAAATTGGAGGTCACTGACAAACAATTGTGAAAAATCGCGATGAAAAGTTATTAAAATTAAAAGAAAATTTGTGAGAAGTTGTTATAGTTGATTAAGTCTATCGTCGGTATAAACAATTCGAGAGAATTGTACTTAAAAATTGCTAATTTGTGTGTCGGTCGTTCGATGTATGAAAGTCGTATTCGCGTGCGTGTGTGTGAGTTTCTCTAGTGTAGAACGGGTGCGCGTTCGGTTGGAGAAAAAAAGAATGCATTTGAAAACAACAACAACACTAAACATCTATACAGCTGAGGAGATGCTAACAACAATTCGAACAAATTTATAGAATTGTTTGAACAGATTCTCTTTCTGAGAAGAGTGTTGTGATTTTCCGTAAAATAATTCAAAATATTTGTAAAATGTTATCCGTTCGTTCTCCGTCCGTTAAAAAGAATTTTGCAATGACTGTGACTTCGATTATTAAATAAAATTTAATACCATTGGATTTTAGTATAACAAAAGGTAAGTTAATTGGTATATTTTTACATTTGGAGCTTTTTGTTAATAGAATTGTTATACATATTTGGCTTTGAGGATAATGTTTTCGATTTATTGATTTTGAAAGAAAATCAATCGAAGCTTTCTTAAAACAGATTAAAAGTTTCATTAATCCGATAATTGCGAGCGAATTGGTGATTTAGCGAATTCATGCACCATCTGTATGTGAAGTACAGCTTTCTGTGATATTCGCGAAATCTCAGGTTAATGGCATCGCTAAACCGTGGTGAATTGCAGAAGTTGTAACGGTTCCAATTTCTATTTTCCGCTATTTCGACAATAACGACTTTTTAACTGTTCTACAAGATCGATTAAGTTTTCTAGTGTTTCTAATTAAGCCCATCCATGTTTTTATAAATATATTTTATTTAAATATTTTAAAATGGTGTGCGTATGGAATCGTAATTTTTTTTTGACTCCAGTGTAAATGTTAACGAGACGAGACATTGAAACCCAATAAATTGCATAAATTTTAGAAATTATTCCAAAGTTGACTACTTGTCGAACTTTTCGATTTTAGGTGGAAAAGAATTTTTTATATATTTTTTTTAAATTTGTCAGGCAATGCCACGTTAAGTTGATCAAAAGAACACATTTTTTTTTAATATGATAAATTCATACATTTTCAGATTTTAAAAATAAATTTATTGGACTTTTCGACTTTGTCGAACTGTTTCTTCTCAGAAGTTAATGGAAACTAATAATTAATTAGCGATTTAGATGGGACTTTTTGCTTTAAATTTATCCTGTCCTCCAAGTGGGCAAATATCGATCTTTTTAAAGGAGTTACTTCAACCAAATTATATTTGGTACAAACAAAAACTTGGCGTCATAATAAAGATGAAACACACATTAAAAATTTATGAAACTCGTCAAAGTCAACAAATCAAATACAATTTTTCAAATTCCAAATCTGAAAAAGGTGGAAATTTTTAATATTAAAAAAATAGTACAATTTTATTTTTTTTTTTATATTTTTATTTAATTACAATACAAAGTAAATTTATATTATAATTTTGGGTGCAAGTGTAAACCGAGTGACACAGACCATTTGGCTAGATGTTTGCAGCCTCTGGTGGGAATCGAACCCACAACTAAATATATATAAAATTGTTTCCTTACAAAAATCGAAAAATAGTCAACTTTTGTTCGATATTTAATGTGAATGTATGTAAAATGGTATGTTTCATTGTTCATTGTTTAAACTTTGTCTGCAATTTTATTGATGTTCACCAGATAAATTGTAACACAAAACAATAAACCCTGAAGAAGTTGGAGTAAAGCTTGGAAAAATATTAATTAATTTTACCTGACCAATCAGCCCAGTCAAATAAGACAAAAATAAATAAGAATAACAACTTGGTCATAGAAGAACAATAGAAATAGTTTTAATTTGCACAGATATTCCTTTTTATTAAAATATGGGTGATTTATTTAATTTTTGAAATTTATTTTTTTGAAATATCCTTAAAACTTTGTCCTTCAAACATAAAGAAAAGCTCAGAAAATGGCCAACTGAGTACAAAGTTTATCTATATAACATTCCTAGTTTCGCGTGTATATGGTCTTCTTCAAGTCCAATAAACAGAATATAAAATTTGCTTCACATTGTAATTCGGTTGTGTATTTAGACGATATAAGAAACAATTTAGAAAAATAAATTGTGAATTTTTGTAAACGGAGAATTTTGAAGGTCTTGCGGAAACATAAAATTTTGAGATTCTAGGATCTTTACTTACATTAGGTAATAGTTGTTGGTAAATTGGTAATATTAATTGTTTTATGTTTTTCATTCGATTACCTCCGTATAGTAAATTATTTCTTATTATTGATTTACAATTAATATATTTGTTTATTTTATACATTGCTAGTCTGTATGGAATTTATGTCCATTGACTTAAGAAATGTAATGAAATATTCTCTCATAGTTATCCATTGTGCGAAGGTCGTGTGTATGGTTGGAAGGACGGACAAATACAAACTCGAATGCAATGTTTAACAAAGAATGCCACCTTTTCTTTTTCTTTTCAGTATTTTTAGCATTTTTCCAATTTTTCTTTTTTTCTTTTCGCCCAGGTAAACCAAAGTTTTGGATTCCTTTAGTTTACCAAATAAATTCAGCAAAAAATCGTCTATCATTATACCCTCACCCTACGGGTAGGAGGGTATATATGATTTAAATGGACATGGACACAGACTGTGATTGTGTAGGTGCATTGGTATAGATGTAGACACGGACATGTACAACTCTGTACTGACTGTGCAAGGCAAAAGTTTAACTTTCATACGATTCCACTACACATTTGTCTTATGCAAATTTCCGTCTTGAGAGCTTTAAAAAGTTATTTCTGGTGCATTCCTTCGGAATGGAATATCAACTGCAAATTCTTATACAGACATGCTAAACCTTTCATTGATTTTCGTGTACAATGTTTGCTTATGCACTACATGAGGCATACAGGGTGAACAGCATCTGGTCATGTCATTGATCCGTCGTTATGGGGGACAAAAATTGGTTTTAATATTTAGACGGATAACTCGTGCAATTAGGTGCTGTTTTCCATACTCATTGCACTCGAATTACGATTTCATGACTTTCATTTCCGGCAACGATATATTTTCAAAAGTTATTATTTTATTTATATGAATAAGCGTCTGCTTTCACCTCGTAAATGCTGGCAACTTTACAAGTAAGACAATAATCTCTAGGCCATGTACAAGTGCTCTAGAGAAGACTTGGGAGACGGCTGTAAACAGAAGTGAGTATATACATATGTACACAGCTCACTGATTAGAGAGAAGTTCCCCTTCATCGAACGATAAGGGAAACAAGTAAATAATGTGACCGCTCCTGTGGCAAAGGAGCATCTAGTAGTGTCTTCTGACACCGTTTTGAAGTGCCTCAAGTGGTCGGTTCACCAGCTCAGGGCAGACGCATAGAAAGTGTCGCCAGTGGTCATTCGGTCTTACGGTTGAGACGTCTCACGTGGTTGCCAATCGTGATTACGGATATCTGTTTTGCTGTCTTTCCTGTTGTGGGTTATGTTAGATTAAGATCTACTCTTGATTATCTTGAGATATGACCTGAATCTAAAGTTCTCCATATGGAGTTCGCTTGTGATAGATAGTACTAAAGATTGATCCTCTGGTTGGACCCTAGCGGTACGACCACGTGCACTGAGCCCAGGTCACGGACTGCAAATCCCATCCTTACTAGTTCGTCTGCCCGTTCATTTCTATAGAAATTCCTGTGACCAGGTATCCACACCTCACTGTAGTCAGAACCTCCTTACTGTCTTTCACTGAAGCCGATGAGGTCATATAGGATTTTAGAGAGAGTAGGGCCGCTTGATGCAGACGCGTCCAGCAATGTTGTTTACTTATAGATTTAAATCTAATTTCAAAAAAATTTCAAAAAATTATTATGAAATGTTTCATATTTACTTTTAATCTACTTTTTCTTTCTGGAGATTTTCAACATACACTGCTATTAAAGTAATTTAAAGTAATTTCCTTAATGATCCTCATTCAATTGCCCGATGCTGTATCTCATATACACGAGATAGTGAGTATCTGTGTTTAAAGTTTTGTTACTGTTAATAAGTATTTAATGCATTTATCGATAAAAGTTTAAAATTGCTTAAATTGTGTCAGTTACTGATATTCAGTTAAAAGTTTTCGCTCTGATGTTGCATAAGATGATACCATTTCTCTTCCAGAAATGTGGTATTGGCTGAAGTTATAGCTGTTAAGTAATGATTACTAATCGTAATAATTACTAATTAAATTAAAGTTTTTGTAGAGGTGCAATAATGATTAAATTACGATTGTATTCAGACTTATAACTGATGACAATTACAAATAATCTAAAAGTCGGTAGGATTACTTGCGATTACTATAAATAATCAAAAATAATTAGAATGTAATTCGAGCTTTTTTTTGATTCTTTCCGATTATTTATAGTATTCGAAAGTACTCCTGATTACTGTCAGTAAAAATACGCAGACATCTCGGCTTTATAAACAATTAGCTTCTTGTCGATATTTTCGGAATATTGCGTAGTAAGAAGATTTGGTATAGTTATTCTGCTTAAAGTCAGACTACTAGGCTTGAACCAGTACGACTTTGTAAAAGCCCAAATAACTTCTGACTTTATTGCAAAAAACATAGGATTATTCGTACTCGCATACAATTTTATATAAAGCCATAAAATCATGGCAAAATATTAAGGCACAAAAAAAAAACGAATCGCTGTTGAAGAGCATTCCACACACACACACACACACACATGTATAAGTGAGTGTGATTGACTATTCCCAACATACCAAATGACTTGAGAATAATATTATAATAAGCTTACCATCTCAAGCCTCAAGCTTGAAAAAGAGTTGAGAATATATTGTAAAAGGCTTGTGTAACAATTGTAGAAAAATCGAAACGGAACCCTCTTGATAATATTAAATGTGTACGCTTACAATAAGCTTATCCTTGTAATTGTAGAATAAGCTTACGAAAATAATATTGTCTCAAGCTTATGCTTGTAATTGTAGAATAAGCTTACAAAAATAATATTGTCTCAAGCTTATGCTTGTAATTGTAGAATAAGCTTATATTAAAATTTGTTTTTGTTTTGGTAATTTTCGTTAATATTAATTAATTTTATTAATTCAGTCCATTTTTTTTGTACATTTCGGTTTTAATTAAAAATAAATAAATAAATAATTCACATTCTGGGCTGTTTTTGTAATTATTTCGCAACTTAGTTCGATTTTTAGCGAACTGGAAGAACGTTCGCGTGTCTTTTATAAACTGGTCCTCCGTGTTGCCCAATGATAAAGCTGCATCTATGATATGTATAAATGTATTGTTTATTTTCATTTAATATTTTTAATCTTCTTACTTACTTCTTATAGCTTTTGTTGTGCTTAAATTGCGCACACTTCTCTTTGTCTCTGTTCCTTTCTGTTCTGCTAAGTCGTCCGTTACTAATTTCCTCCAGCAATTCCTTATAAAATTTGATGCCTTGGCAACAAGTGTCAGTTAATTTTCCTGAAAAAATATGTCATAAAAAATTAATTGTATTTAAATGTATAATTTGTACTAAAAATTTTTTTGGTTTATATACGAATTTAACTTACAAAAGAAGTAAAGTTTTCGTCTTTTTCTTGCAGCCCTTCATCTTGGCTGCTATCAAAATCCCCAGCACCGAAATCTTCATCCAATTCATTAGTTTTTTTTTATTAAAAAGAATTTCAATCACTTCTTTTGTTTCTCTTCGAACACTTTTTTTATTAGGCATTTTTATTATTTTATTAAAATTTTACCAATTTTTTAACACAACACAATTATACGTACACACGTACACTCGCTTTGAAATCGAACACTAAATGCAAAACACAAAACAAATTTGTCCAAAAATCAAGCTTGCCTTGTTGACACTTTTCACCAACAAATGAAGCGGCACTTGTTGCCACATTTCTTTTACATACTTAAGAAACGTTTGTCTATAACAAGAGTTTCTCAAGCGTAACGGCACTTTCTAGATTTTGTGTGCGACTTGAGAAACTATTGCGGATTTACTATTTTTATAATATTGTTCTCAAGTTTTGTGCGCGAACTTGAGAAATTATTGTGGATTTACTATTTTTATAATATTGTTCTCAAGTTTTGTGCGCGAACTTGAGAAACTATTGTGAATTTACTATTTTTATAATATTCTTCTTAATTTTTGTGCGCGAACTTGATAAACTATTGTGGATTTACTATTATTATAATATTGTTCTCAAGTTGTATTGAGATTTTATTCCTATTTGGTATGTTGGGTTTACATAATGGCAGCACATGAAAGACATCAGCATTTGTATAGTGCTTGTTTGACTGAATGACGTCAATAATGACGATAGCATGATGTTTAAACATAAATTGTACAAACAATTTCAGCACTTCAATATGTAAATTAGTAAAAGGATAATAGGGTTTCTTGGAGGTGGTCATTGACACGTGGCCCTATCAAATATTTTCATTATTTATGGAACAGAATTTCATGTGGCTGCCTCGGCATAGTAAAAGAATGTATGGGTTTATACGTGGCCCTATCAAATATTTTCATTATAACATTTCCATTATTTATGGAACAGAGTTTCATGTGGCTGCCTCGGCTGGGATCGCAGAATTTCCAAGTTCTGGGCTTTACGGATCTATCTTAACAGCGGCTTGCTTGATATTGCCTTGAATTGATTGTTATCATGAAATCATCGGTCACGGTATCCCAGAAAAAAGTCTGAAATCGCTACTCTCCGATGTGATTAATTTACACTACCGAGAATGCTGATAATACGATTGCGGTGCTCATTGGCTTCTCGATGATCACGGGTGTATTTTTCGGTACCCCAGTTGTGACAGTTTATCCTTTTAAATGCCGTGATGAAAATGAACTTCGTCGGAAAAAGGTTTTCCAGCAAAAAAACGAAATGGCTTCAATCTACCGAGTTAAGTAGCAACTCGGTAGATTGAAGCCATTTCGTTATCTCCCGTAACATTCCACGAAGGAACAGACGAGCAACTTTTCTTGAACCAGTGAACTGTGCGCGATATAATTGTGTATATCTACTCATTGGCCAGGACCTACTGTTTAAAGGCGGCTCCGAATGTCTAATGTTTTTCCATAGAAGATTCTACATGGCACTTACGAGGTGGAAAAACAGCCGCTGAAAATGTTTAATGGTTTTTTTTTCAGATTTCGAACCTGGGTTTACTTTTGTGATATATGGGATACAGAGCATTGACTTTGGAAATTAGTTTCGTCTCAATTGCAGTTTAGCAACAGAGCTCAGATTTTGTTTAAATTTATTTCAATGGCTGAAGTTCGAATTCTAAAAAAATATTTTTTTGTTGGAAGCCCATAGTTCCCGTGTTACGATCTTCCAAAGCTTGGACATGTAATCAGATATATCTTCATTGTTTATCACCCAATCTGGACAAGATGGGTGTCGTTGGAAAGCAAATGGAAGAATCTTTGGAAGACCGTAACACGAAAAGAGTTCCCCAAAATAAATGAAAAAGTCGCTCCAAAAGTCCAATATGAAAATTTCCCCAACAATTCTGAAAAATCCATAGCAAATAGATATTTGTAATTTGGAAAAATTGTATTTTTTATCGAAAGAAAAATGTAAATTTTACACTATAAAGAAAATTCGTTTTCAGCCGTACCGTTCGCATGTGGAATAATCTTCCAGCAAGGGTTTTTACTGCCTGTTATTATTCTCAAATTCAAGTCAAACGCCAAAAAACACTACTCCCTCTTACCTCCCTCCAATATGGACATTTCATTGTATCCATATTGGCTGCAATCGCCCCAAACCTAAAATGTGAAAAACACCCCAAATAGAAATGAAAAACAAGACAAACAAACACATGTGAAAAATTCATATCACATTTGAAAAATGATCCAATTTCAAAATGAACGATGACCCCAGCAAAGTATGAAAAATCAAACCAAATTTACATGTTGTTGGGACGATTTTTTATTTTTGCATTGGGTCCATTTTTCAAATGTCCTAATTAGGGTTGTAACCGCAAACACACAAATTCAAAAATTGATGAATATTAATTATTTAAAAAAAAAATAAAATTAAAAAAATGGAGAATTTGTCATTGTTTACTGTTTTGTATGAAAAATGCCCCAAAAAGGTACAATTAAATATTACCTAAAAATTATGAAAAGAAGTGGCCAATTTTTGGGGGAAATATTTCATTACTAGTAAGTTGTAATGCGCCTATGGCGCCCGTTGAAATATGGAAAAAAAATGTTGGGGATAAAAAAAAATTTTTGTTGAAAAAAAAAAATTTGGTTGAAAAAAAAAATTTTGTTGAAAAAAATTTTTTTTCTTGAAAAAAAAATTTTTCTTGAAAAAAAAATTTTTTTGAAAAAAAAAATTTTTTTTGAAAAAAAAAATTTTTGTGGAAAAAAAAAATTTTGTTGAAAAAAAAATTTTGTTGAAAAAAAAAATTTGTTGAAAAAAAAAATTTGCAAAAAAAACTTGTAAAAATTTTGTAAAAAAAAAATTTTTGTAAAAATTTTTGTTAAAAAAAATTTGGGGAAAACACAATTTCTGTACAAAAAAAATTATTATTTTTTTTATTATTATTATTTATAGAATTTATATAGAATTATAGAATGGCTATTTAAATTCCTACGTACTGCGTGACAGAGTCAGTGAATCAGTGTATCAGTGAATCAGTGTCGAGGGTAAATATATATTAAGATTTCTTACGCAAATATTACCTAAAATTTATGAAAATGTTTTTTGGGGAATTTTTCATTGAGATTTTTTTTGAGGAGTTTATTTTTTTTTGGTGTGGTTTTTCATAGACCAATTTTTTAATATACATGTACTATTTGTTGTGTGCGAGGCAAACTTATGTTATTCTTTATCTGGCCACCGACATCTGTTCACTCTTAACTTAACTTTTTGGTGGCCTCTGACTTTTTAAGAAAATATTGTCATGCTCCTCGGTCTTGTGCGAGTTGGCAACAGTATTTTCTTTGGCCAACCAATAGATCTCAAACTTCGCCAATATTATAACGAATATTTAAAGAAAGGACGAAACTTATGTTACCCACCCAATATCGACAAGAATGTTAATAAATAAATGAAATCGGCAGTCGTTTCTATCAATCGACAATTACGCCCTTACAAACAAACATAGCCTGTAACATTATTATGTACAATAGAATTAGACAGGAACGACAATTATTTGGTCGCAATCTATCAAAAATCGTAACTTTTCCAAAATATTTCGGCACAAGTTGAAAACTAATTGGTTTGAGAGCGGCAAATGGCAACAGCAAGCACTGAAGGTGTTTTTCACAGACCAAGGTAAGAATTATTATGAATTATCATCCAAAGAGTCCTTATACATTTTCGAATGGCAACATTAACTTCATTTTATTGGCTACCCACTCTTATATACTTATAGAGCCTCTATATAGTTATCCAACTGGCAGAAATTCTTACATGCGCCGTAACCTCACGCTCAGAACGAGTATGATCATAAACCATCAGCGACTATTTAGTTAATTATATACGCATGTAAACCTGCAAATAAATATCGTATCGCTTCACACATTTCCTGCGAAGTCGAACATATCGACAGCCTTATACGCGCTGCTATCGCTTTAAATGGTATTGCGTGTTCAACATTGAATCGATATCAATTCACATTTACGACCACATTTTTGGTTACACCCCAGCACCTGCGTGCCCATCCGTTTGTGTGGACAACCTTGTAGATGTAATGCTAATTTGAATATTTCAAATTTATTTTATTGATTGGTTACGTATACACGATGTAACCAATTGATGTACTCAGATGTACTGATACACACACACACACAGAAACACTCAGCCAAAAACATTCAAAGGCGTTTTTATTGTTATTGGCCAAAAAGTTGAAAAACTGAATGGAAAAAAAAAACACTTAGTTAAGGGTTACCACTACAGCAACAACAACAACCACTATTCGCACCACCAGCGACTGAATAGAATTTGAACGCACACCAACCCCTCAGACAATCGACAACGGAAACGATCAATAGTCATCTCGTAACACTTGTTCAATGGCGTTTGGTTATTTGGGGCTCATTAGAAATTACGCAATTTTAAAACAGTTTTCAACAGCAATTTGTTAATTTAGATGTGAACCGGCCGAATGCGATAAAACGCCCAATGAGGGGAATGGGTATTCCAGCAAATATGTATGTCGATGCGACACAGTGGGCGGAAACCGTTGATGTTTGGTAATTTGGAGTCATATTTGCCAGTAAACGTCAACAGCAGCCAAAGGAAAAGTGGTATACAAAAAAAAAACAACCGCTCTCACAGTACGATGATGTTATATTTTTTGTTATATTTCCCTGCCATGCGGAAAGAGAATCTTTCATTTTCACTCGAAAAACTGTCAGTGTAAAGACGTGATGTTGCATAAAATGGAAAGCTTGCAGCGCTTCCTTCTAAGTTCACTTTTCTGACATTGTTGCCAATCAATGTCAATAGCTGCCGTTGGAAAATATGCATATCGAACACCGCTTCGACAGCATGGACGATCGCTGTAGGGTAACGCCGAGAGGGGCATGTCATATCCAGACACCGCCGGCTGAGCGGCAGCCAGCTGCATGATAAGACGGTCCATGTGGCACTCAAACTATCGAAGTCACGCCGTGCTCTTCTAGGATATTGTTCACACGTCGCTGCTTCCCGTTAGCTTGAGACATGGGATCATGAATTATATGTGTGAAAAACAGTCTTCTATGTGATTTTTTTCCAAAAAAATTTTTTTTTTTAAAAAAAACATTTTTTTTTTTCTACAAAAATTTTTTTTTTCAACAAATTGTACATAGGCGTATTACAACTTACTAGTTTAACTATAGGAGGCTTCTTCTTTTTTTCTGACGGCGGTTGGCACATTTCAGTAAAAGGCTAAATATGTATTCAACAACTGAATACAGTTTTTTTTTTTTGAAAAAAAAAAAAAATTTTTTGAAAAAAAAAAAATTTGGAAAAAAAAATTTAAAAAAAAAAACTTTGGAAAAAAAAAATTTGTTAAAAAAAAAATTTGGGGAAAACACAATTTCTGTAGAATGCCTATTTAAATTCCTACGTACTGCGTGACAGAGTCAGTGAATCAGTGTCGAGGGTAAATATATATTAAGAAGATATAAAGAAAAGTTTACAAAAGAGGTTTGATGTGTCCCGCCCTGTTTAATCACTGATTTTCTGCAATCCCACAGCCATCGGATGGTGGAAAAATCGCATTAGGCAAAACATTGACGAAAGGCTGAGTGGTTGTCTCACCCATCTCAGTGGGAGGAATATGAAGATATCCGCCTTAAAATTCGCACCCATCTCACTGCGAGGAATATGAAGACATCCGACTCAAAAATCCTCGGCCATCCACTGAATGTTGTGGTCGGTGACAGGCCCATTCCAACCATAAACTACGCCAAGTTACTTGGGGTCACATACAACACTTAATTGAACTTCTCGAAGAGTCGTCAATACGAAAAATAAGGAAATTAGGCCCTAAATTTGGGGTACAATTCCATTATGAAAATAGTCCCCGGGAAGTTACAACCCAAAAATGCTAAGAACGTAAATGGAAAATGGGTCCCCCCAAACATTTGAAGTGGGGCCCAATTCCATTACCATTAAGGTATGAAAATAAACCCCCAGTTGTTCCCTGTGTACCGCTAAAAGATGAGAACAAGATCTTAAAAATTCTCGCCGGCCGCACTTGGGGAACAGCCAAAGTAACCTTGTAAAAAGCTTAAGGGGATCAGTGGCAAATTATGCAGCTCCAGTGTGGTTAACATTCAGTGAGCAATAGTCAGTTCAGAAATATTTGTACTTGCCAACAACAAATCGCTGCCCTAAAAACTGTAACGGTCTTCGATCCGGCAGCTGTATGAGAAAGCGCAGATCATCTGTGTGGGCAAACAGTACATACAAGATCTTGACTTATCTCCCCTAACTTTTGTCCAATCGTCGCGACGTCTGCGATGGAATCACTGTGCACCGTGTGTTGCTGTTGTGGTCGATGGAGCACAAATTAATGCTCGTCTGCTGGATGAAATGAGCGAACAAAAGAATATGTCTATGAAAGGATGCTGGCAATGGTCAGACGGACGGAAGCAACTGCCACCCGAATGTATATACATATGTATGTATGAGGAATGTTATTATTTAGATTCGACTGCGATGGTACGAGCGGGTATTCCATTGTTTATGGGCCGGTGTTTTGCCAGTACTCTGACAACGACATTGATGTCGTGTATGGGCAATTTGACAAATGAGTTTTATAGTTGATTAATGATTGTTTTCTCCATTTAGCTATGTGAATAATAATTTAGTGTAATTTGAAAGACTTTGCCACACAATATGTTGGATGGTGGCATGATAAGATAGTTTTATAGGGGAAATGTATTTTTAATACACTTTGTGCTTACGTACAGACCTATTTCGAAAATTACCTTTGCCCACAATATTGGTAATTTGAAATTTTTCATTCATTATGGAAATAGTTTCACATGTCATTGATACGGATTGTTATGTGAACGTAAACCCACGTATGTACTTAAATTCTTTGTCGTCAATACTGATTTTTCTACTCAAGTGGGTTATCATTAATTCCACGCATATCTGGCAAAGCATGGTTTTTTTCAGCGTATTAAAGTTTATGCTCACGTGTAAATTAAATATAGTTATTTATTTGTTCAGGATCTGTTTAATATTGAAGATCTGTGTAAGAATCTCCAAACATTTGTTAACAAATTTGGGGTTATAGAAAAATATTTTTGACTGTGGGCCGGCAGGCGACCAGAATCCGCATACGAACGGTCACTTTCTTTCATTGCAAGTAAATATTGTCGTCTCTATTGTCAGTTCTCTATTTTTTTGAATAGAAGGAGTGTTCGTATATTCCAAATTATTGTTCTTAAAAGGTTCGCCCTGGTTGTCAACATTAGGGTCGAGCAATTTTGGCTCGACTCCTCAGCCCTACACAGCCCATTTTTAATTACTTGTTCAGAAGTTTCACTTTTCTTATTTAAAACATCTTTTTCATGTCATTGATTACACTCTGCGACAAATGGTAAGGGTCAGTGATCGGTTTGGAATGAAACCACCGGGGAAAGTTATATTGGTAAAAAAAAAGTCATACGTGTTCCAGCGTTTCGCTGGGTCTCATCTAGGAATCGAGATATATCGATTTGAAGTTAGTAAGTATCGTATAGGGGAATTTGTCACGTTTTAGGCTCTTTTGTTTGACATAACTCGAGAACCACTCGTCCGATTTAGCTGAAACAAATTTAGAAAAATTAAGAATTACAATTCCTCTAATCTTACTTATACAATGTATGATTTTTTAGTTGTTTAGTTGTTATTTATGTTTAGCAATTTTATATGAATTTCTACTATCGTGCCTACAAAAACTATGATTTGTAAACAATAATGACAAATTGGTTACGATAGTTGTTGAGTAAATGCAAATTTTTTATGAATTTCACTGAACAAGAGTTTTAATTGGCTGCCATTAGTTCAATACTAAAAACGTTAATATATTTCAACAAATACCTTTGAATAGAGACATTAAAAATTGAATGCATTATGGAAAAAACTAATGCAGCATGTACATTTTTAATAAAGACCTTTATGAACAATAAATATTTTGTTGGTTTGCACACACATAATATATTTATGTATATTAGGGTGTTTCCTAGTAGGGAGTGTTAATTTTAGTTTAACTGAATAAATGACTTGAATTAAGGCGATTAATATTACACTAGATATTAAATATTTGAAATTCGTAGAGGTCTTTTTAATAAGACAAATTTTGTGGTCCGTTATGAAGATTGCAACAAGATTTTATTTATTTAAAATAATATTTAACATTTATAATATTTTTCAAGCTTAACAATTGCTTTATTATTGTGCTCATTCTGTTTAGGCATCCTGTGGACTCCTTCACCATATGACACATTTAAAAATGTTTGACTGTAAATCACGCGCATTAAGAACTCAAATAAAACAGGAATTCCCAGGAAAAACCCCTTCACTTTATTTGGAGAAAATAAAATAAATAAATACATTTATTGCAATAAATAAATAATTAATTTCACTAAATAAAAACCCAAAACGAAATGAAATACATGGAGCCGACCACACATGTCACAGATTGTTCTGATAATAGAAATACATGTGTTTAATGGGTTGGCTTTTTAAGCAAATACAAATGCTAACATCATTTTGTGTTTAATAAAGCAATTTTTATAAATATAAAACAACAAATGCACACAAACAAAAAAAAAAAAAAACAACAAGAACTGCCTCAATTCATTACAATAAATTAAAAGTGATTGTATTGAATAGGTGAATGTATGTATGTCATTCTCTTGTTTGTTGGCAAAGGGTTATCACACAAGTGATGACATGTCGGACAATTGCGTAGGAATGTCCTTTAATATTTCGCCAAGAAAGAGACGGGGATCATCGGTAGACTCAGTGAACTGTAAACGCTATAATTTCCATACCCACTAATGGAGACTTAAAGCTGGCCAATGATGTGATAGCAAACATTTTGCATAGTTTTCGCCAACCACATTCGTACCAAGTAAAATTGGTAACGTAAGGTAACGCCTGTAAAATGCAAAACGGTTTAAAAATAAAAAAAATTCTAGTAGAAATTCGCCATAAATTTGTAAGTGAAACCACCGCTGACCATTCAAAGATTACATTACTTAGCATTGAGTGTGGGTGGGCCATTGTTGACTCCAAGACCCGCCTCGCAAATTATAGACATGATGCTCGTTGGCCTAGCCATATATTCGAAGTGTCGAAAGAAGCATTCATGTGTTTAGGCTTTTTAAAGCGCTGCATGAAATACTTTACCTCATCTGATCTCGTAAATATTTACTTTTCATTTCATGTTGATTAATTAATTAATTAATGTAAATTATAATTAAACTAGTAAGTTGTAATGCGCCTATGGCGCCCGTTAATTTGCTTGAGAAAGTATTTGTTACTTAATTTTAAAAATTTTGTAAAAAGTATTTTGAGAAAACTATTTTGTAAAAAAAAATTTCGAAAAAAAATAAAATTCGTGGAAAAAAAAGTTTTTGCTGAAAAAAAAAATTTTTGTTGAAAAAAAAAATTTTGTTGAAAAAAAAAATTTTTGTGGAAAAAAAAAAAATTTTGTTAAAAAAAAAATTTTTGATGAAAAAAAAATTTTTTTTGAAAAAAAATTTTTGTTGAAAATAAAAAAATTTGTGGAAAAAAAAAAATTTCTTGAAAAAAAAAATTTTGTGGAAAAAAAAAATTTCTTGAAAAAAAAATTTCTTGAAAAAAAAAATTCTTGAAAAAAAAAATTTCTTGTAAAAAAAAAATTTATAAGAAAAAAAAATTTTGGAAAAAAAAAAAATTTGGTAAAAAAAAAATTTGGGGAAAACACAATTTCTGTACAAAAAAAATATTATTTTTTTTATTATTATTATTTATAGAAAATTATAGAATGCCTATTTAAATTCCTACGTACTGCGTGACAGAGTCAGTGAATCAGGGAATCAGGGAATCAGGGAATCAGGGAATCAGGGAATCAGTGTATCAGTGTATCAGTGAATCAGTGAATCAGTGTCGAGGGTAAATATATATTAAGATTCTTGTTATTTGCTAGTCTGTAAGGAATTTCTGTCCATAGACTCCTAAATAAATGAAATGAAATGAAATACTTCCCCCCATCTGATCTCGTAAATAGTTAGAGACCTTGCTCAGGCCAGAAAGGGAATACAACTCCCATATTTGGTCAGGGGCTCAAAAGACATTGTGCAGCTTCTGGACCGGTGGTTTTATTCATCTAATTACTAAAGAAAATGTGTTGCAAAAACCGGCAACAGTTTTCTGATCCTCTTGCAGGAATGATTGGAATTAATAACCCACTAATATGAACAAATGATACCCGACATGTTGCTTTTTAGAAGTTCAGCCCACACACACCCTGATGCCATCGCTTAACAAAAGATGATCTTTTCTAAGATGGTGTCGGTAAAATTAATTTGTTTTTCTTCGGCGGAGATGATCTTTTCTAAGTTGGTGTCTGTAAAATTAATTTGTTTTTCTTCGGAGTCTGATTTGCAGTTTGTATATCGTCTAGTTGATAACCCTTTTCCATGAGCGATTAATAAAAAAAACATATGCGGTTTTTGTTTGTATAGAAGCGGTCATTGCATAGTATGCACATACATACATGTGTTTACATATTTCTGTAAATGTATTCATTCATTCATTCATCAATTTATTCACCCATTCAGTCATTTCACTGATTAATTCCTTTTGCCATACTTTACATTCGCATTCATTGTTTTTTGTGTTTTTTTTTCTCTCTCTTTTAGTTTGTTTGTATGTTTCATTGTACCATTTTTGCTCTCGTTTGTAAATAAAGTTTGGAATGCAGCTGGCCAATTTTTTTATACACTCCATCATAGGATGGAGTATATACTAAGTTTGTCATTCCGTTTGCAACACCTCGAAAGAGTGATCTGCGACCCTATAAAGTATATATATTATTGGTCAGTGTAACATTCTAAGACATTCTAGCGATGTCCGTCTGTCCGTCCGTCCGTCCGTCCGTCCGTCCGTCCGTCCGTCTGTTGTCTGTTGAAATCACGATAGAGCGCGAACGACTAACCCTAAAAAGCTGAAATTTTGTAGGAAGATGTTTTTTGCCCATAAGCAGGTTAAGTTCGAGAATGGGCCATATCGGACCAAAGGGGGAAAAGTTCTCCTTTACGGGACTAAATATATTGTGGCCATAATCAAATTTTTCAAATATTTTTTTTCACTACATCTAAGTTCTAAGTTTATATAATTTATAGATGGGGAAAAAATCCCAAAAATGGGCGTGCTCATGGGTTCCGTGGACCCTTGGGGCCCAAAAAAGGGCCCATGATAAACATGCGCATATGGGTATCGAAGTGCAACGAAATTTACTCACGAACCCAAATATGCCTTTATTTTCACGATTTTACTAAATTTTTTGATCTGGTTTCTGGGACTATCGGGTCACCAGCGGCCCAAAAACCGTCCCTTGACAAACATGGACATATGGGTATCGAAATGCAACGAAATTTTCTCGCGAACCCAAATATGCATTTATTTTCATGATTTGGATAAAATTTGTGATCGGGTTCCTGGGACTATCGGGTCACGAGCGGCCCAAAAACTCAGTTAGTTATACCCTCACCCTACGGTGGGAGGGTATATATCATTTGATACGGCTCAAAAGTGTAACACATAGAAATATCCACATTAGACCCCAGGTGTCTTTGAACCAAATTCGTTTTATGACTTCCTGAATCGTTTGAGCCATGTCCGTCTGTCCTGCTGGTACGCACGATAACTTTCGAAAGAGTCACTCTGAAATTTGGCATGGCTTAATATTTTCCCAAAACTGCTTATGGGATAGCAAATGGGCTATATGGCCACACCCCTTCGGGTACCTCCCATACAAATCTGCTATTTCGCCCACTTTAGAAATCGTGTAATAATATCAACACGCCTAGTTGGATCTTCCCCAAATTTTGTATTTAGTAAAAGTAGAGTTAGACTAAGTTTTGGACAAAAAGTTGGCTGTCTGCCAACTCCTCTTCTGGTACCTCCCATACGAATGTACCATCCCGCCTGCCTTAGAAATCGTGTAATAACACCAATATGCCCAACGACATTTTGCCCAAATTTTGTATTTAGTAAAAGTATAGCTAGACAAATTTTTAGACAAAAACTTGGAAGTCTGGCAACTCCCCTTCTGGTACCTGTCATACAAATTTACCATTCCACCCATTATAAACCGTGTAATACTTTCAATACGACCAACGCGATCTGCCCAAATTCCGTATTTAGTAATGGTATAACTGGACTAAGTTTTGGACAAAAACTTGGCAGTCTGGCAACTCCTTTTCTGGTACCTCCCATACAAATGTACCATTGCACCCACTTTAGAAATCGTGTAATTATATAATCTCGATCAACGATTCTTTCCGAAACTCTATATTTAGTAAAGCTTTAACTACATACAATTTTCTAGTAAAAACTCTGCTTTATATTCCGTCCTTTTTGTAAAATCATGTAATACAATATTTTTCTAAAACATTCGGTATTCTAGGTTGCTATTATGACTTTACATCAAATGATGGTAGCTACTCACACATTTAACTTTCCGATACTTTGAAATATGAGACTTGTATGTTTTTAATGAGGGTGAGGGTATATATAAGTCGGTTTACCCGACTGCAACTTTTTCACTGGTTTTCTTATTTATTGACTTTTTAAGGATCCATGATGGAGGGTATATAAGATTCGGCCCGGCCGAACTTACTATTTGTCCACTTGTTTTTTTTTTGAATATTAATATTCATGCATGTTTGTTTGTGTGTTTGTATCCCAATCCGTTGGGGTATCTCTCCTTATCCATGTGTACGTTCATGGGCATGGACGTCGATGGGTCTGTCTGAAATTCGAAATCGAGAGTTACCTTTCAAGACCAAAGTTTTAAGTCAAACTTTAGAGGTGATATCTCGTCTAAATTTATGAAAATATTGGGAAAACTATGCCATTCAGATTTCAGAGTGGTGGATAATTTTAATGGCTTCTGTTTCTGCAGCCAGCAATTTACTTTCGCCAAATTAAATTGCCTTCGAACAGATGTTGTGATTAATCTACAGAATTTTTATGAAACTCCTGGGATATTTTTAAAAATCAATAAAGTGGGTAATAAAATTTCACAGCCCCCCCTCCCCACAGAACAAAAAACAGTCTAGCTACGTCAATGTTTATTTGTTTGTTAAAGGGATTGCCAATTTACCATACATGTTTTTTTTTTGTTTTTGTAAAATACCCACCGACTGACCTTTTTAAAAGATGCATATTTTCACACACACACACACGCACGCACACAAACGAAAGTATCCTGGATTGTTTTTGTGGTTGTCCTTTCTCGCTGTTGCTATTGTGATGCTATTATTTTGCATTCAATTAAATTTCATGCATATTTGAGTGGCACACACTCACACACACACACATTTAGAATGGTTACCATGTGTGTGTGAGTGTGTTACACAAACTAAATGAATTATTGGGTCAATCGACCTCAATATGTGTATGAAAAAGTAGCAACAACATAAATGAAATATATGTATGTATTGATTACATATAATTATGTCAAACACTTTTTATTAATAAATATTCCCATCCCTGGGTATGCCTGTGTGTGTGTGCGAGACTGCAATGTCCTTTGTGACAACGATTGCTTTTATGAAACAATAATACGATGTCACACAATGACAACATGCTATCGCACAGTTACAGCAAAACTGGCACAACTCAAAAAAATAGTTTCTTATGTAAAACGAATTTAAAATGAATATTTTGTATGGCAGAAGCAGGTGACGACACCATGGTCGGTCGTTTTAAGATAAACTTGTGAAGCGAAGGGGTTAGAAAAGCAAGAGGCGTATCGAAACAGTCACGAAATGAAATTTGGAGGGAAATTTGACTGTTTGGTTGAAATTTCTTTCTTTGGACAATAAAATATATAATTTTTTTAACATTGTCATGAATGTTTGAACATTCATGACGAAGATTTTCCAAAAGTAAATGTCCCTTAAAAAACCTGGAGAAAAAGTCGTTGTGTAAATCGGGACTCAGACAAACACAGACAACTTAAGAAGCGGAAACAGAAAAAGTATAAAGGTTTTCAGTCTGGTGAACGGACTTTCATATAACATTAACTACATGCAATTTTCCCAACATAGACATTGGCAAGCGCTTGAAAAAATTATTGAAAATTATTATTATTTCCAAAATCTTGGAATCATAAATATCCGAGAATATTTGGCCTAAAGGCTAAATAAAGAAATAAGAATTAATCGCACGATCCCCGTCGTCGTACAGTACACACTCAAGCTTTTACGAAGCCGTCTGATGCGGTCAATTGAAGCCACACAACCTTCAGTCTCAGCATCGCTCCTCAGTTTACGTCATAGACAGACACCAAATGGACAACGATTTTGCTCGGAACATCATGACAAACCAGTTTTGAAAATAAGAAATTGAAGGATTTTCGGCTTCTGCAGGATGAATCGCCATCTCACACACTTCACGTCACAATCAATCTATCACGGTTACCGCGTGTTATCAGCCGTCTCTGGGATGTCTATTGACCACCAGCGATTTGATGGCGTCGGATTTTTTTTGGTGGGACACCGTGAAGGGCCGATTTTATACGAACCATCCATTAACGAATCATAAGAGTAACCCATTCGTATGATAGTTCAAAAAATATACATCATGACGATGAAGAAGAAGGAGTTTTATTAAATTTTGTTTTTAATTCTTGGCAAGATGTGTTTAGAAACGTCGAGTAACACTGTTGTCAATTTTACCACATCACTCTGAAACCGCCTGTTGTGTCAACATGACTCATATACAAGTCGTTAGGTTGAGTAATTTAATTACGTTTCCTAGATCGATATGGATCACCCGTAATACAAACAAAACGAAATGACGCTTTGAATCAGTTGACGCGTAATTTTTTGGCAAAAAAAAAAGGAAATGCGTTAAAATTGTTGGTCTTACCTTCTATTTCTATGAGCTCCTGTCCATTACCTTGAGGTTATAATATAGTAAACTTTTTTTTTAGATAATCATAATCTGAAAACAAAAAAAATATTTCACTTCTATATTTGACTAAGCCATAAAAAAATCTTTAGATGGTGATAACACTGTCAATTTTTCGACCCACTCTCATGTAGCATAGTGCAAAGGCATACAAAACAAATCTGTAATGTGTTGCTAAGTACTACACGCTGAAAAAAAGTCATTTTAACAAATTTCAGCAAACAAGTTAGCATCAAACATATATTTCCATTCCACAAACATTAAATTGTTTGTAGATGATAAATATCAAATATATATGTATGCAGTTTTGTCTCACTTTTTATTTTTTTTTTCAATTTGTGAATCTTAATATATATTTACCCTCGACACTGATTCACTGATACACTGATTCCCTGATTCACTGATTCACTGACTCTGTCACGCAGTACGTAGGAATTTAAATAGGCATTCTATAAATAATAATAATAAAAAAAATAATATTTTTTTTTTGTACAGAAATTGTGTTTTCCCCGAATTTTTTTTAACCAAAATTTTTTTTCCAAAAATTTTTTTTACAAATTTTTTTTTTACAAAAATTTTTTTTTTAAAATTTTTTTTTTTTTAACAAATTTTTTTTTTCAACAAAATTTTTTTTTCCACAAAAATTTTTTTTTCAACAACATTTTTTTTTTTCAACAAAAATTTTTTTTTACACAAAATTTTTTTTTTCAACAAACATTTTTTTTTCCCACAAAAATTTTTTTTTACACAAAATTTTTTTTTTCAAAAAAATTTTTTTTTTTCAACAAAAATTTTTTTTTTCAACAAAAATTTTTTTTTCAGCAAAAATTGTTTTCCCACAAATTTTTTTTCCCAATTTTATTTTTTTCGAAATTTTTTTTTACAAAATTGTTTTCTCAAAATATTTTTTACAAAATTTTTAAAATTAAGTAACAAATACTTTCTCAAGCAAATTAACGGGCGCCATAGGCGCATTACCACTTACTAGTTTCTATATAACAGTCCATCTCATTCTCTCGGTATTGCTTTCATTTTAAAGAACGTAAACGCCAAAAAAAATATTACGAAAACAGTTGCAAATACACACTTATTCGCACTCAAATGTTGTACTTTGTTGAATTTTTTTCCCAAACACGCTATTGCTTATACACAAATATGCAATACTAATAGCAAACGAGTTATATTTACATCTAAATAAGCTTTGTGTAGAAGGAAATAATCTTTACTTGCTACAAACACCAAACACGCGTTTTACTTGTGTGTGAACATTAAAAAAAGACGTATTTTTCAGCGTGTACTTACGTCTCAAATAGTCGTTTCTTCAAAAGCACCCCACACCACTCACTTCGTGTGTAAACTCGGAGGGCACACAAAAAAAAAATTTCTCCCATCTTGTGATAATAACATTTTTAATAATAAAAAAAAACTTTTGATATAAATTATACAAAAGTTGGATTTCCCACAATCCACAGTTACGCTGACGTCCAACGCCAATTATCATCCACAAATAACAACAATAAAATACATGTAGTAAAGTATGGATTCAAGGTTCAATTCAATAATTCGTTTATTCCGGAATTCATTATTTTTCTTAATGTGCACATTGAATGTGCAATAAATTAGGAATTATTGAGGCAGTCAAACTAATTAAAATGTTCTTAATTGTGTATTTTTGCGAATTCATTAACGTACACGAACAACAACCAGTTTTTTCCCCTTTGGACTGTATGGCCAAGACACCATTTCTCACCGGGGAAAAAACATAATAAATCCGAAAAATCCCACTAAAACAAAAATGTGCCGCAGGAGAGGATGGTCTTTCCGTTAGAGAATTGCATTCATAAATCAGTTGTCACATTTATCCAACTGACCTTTAAATTAGTTTTTATGCCACTTTGGAAATGGTGTCGACTCATTTACATATACTGCCATGAATTTCATAAATATAGTATGTGTCCAAGTTTGCGTTGAAACAACAGCAACAATTTATAACTCCATGTATCTCTTGAGATACTTTAAAGCCATTTATACGGATCCATTTCCACTATTGTCGGAGCTGGGAATCTTTAGCGTCGTTGTGGTGATGCATCTGTACAATAATTTAATTTATGTACGGCCTTTGAATGCATATAATGTATTTATTAAATTGTATTCGTATCGATTATTTGTACTGAAAGATATTCAATAAATAAAACGACGCATCGTCGAAGCGAATATGATATTCTGTGATATGAGCTCGTATGTGCGTCGAGGCATATAATGATTAAACTTCATATGATAAATGAGACTGACAGCTCATCCGCACAAAAGGTTAGCCAGGAGGGATTTTATTATAAAAAAAATCGACAGTTATTTATAAAGTACACTATCGTAGTGTACTAAAGTACACTATCGTACACGTAGTGTACTAAAGTACACTATCGTAGTGTACTAAAATACACTATCGTAGTGTACTAAAGTACACTATCGTAGTGTACTAAAATACACTATCGTAGTGTACTAAAGTACACTACCGTAGTGTACTAAAGTACACTACCAACAAATGTTTCGCCATACATCGAAAAAATCCAACGTTAACGATTTAGGAAAAAGTCTCGGTTTTTTATTTGTTGAGTTCAGTGAGAAAACTTATTAATAGTTTTCTCTTTTGAAAAATTTTATGTTTTCGATTTTTTACGTCGAAAAAAAAAATTGAAATTGGATTTCTATATTTTTTAGTTAAATTATATTTTTGGCAATTTTCGATTTTTTCATAAAAAAGTGTTAAATTAATGTTGGAGATTTTCTCCGAACTGAAATTTTTTAGATTTTTTAGTTAAAGGAGGAGCGGGCAATTTTCGATTTTTTCATAAATGTCTGTAAATAGAATATTTCCAATTTGTTTTTGGAAAAAACAATAAAATTTTTTTTGGTAAAACTTTAAAAAATAATTTTTATAAAATTAAAAACAATTCATATTTTCTATTGTGATAAAATTTTTTACCAAGGAATGTCTTATAAATTACCAGACCACAAACTCTCTTCTTAGCAAAAAAAAAACACCTTATGGTTGCGAATATCCATAAAAACAAGTAATTAAGATCCATGCAATTCCGTACATGAACAGTTAAGGTTTCTTTTCTTAAACATATTTCGCCTACGACAACATACGGTCGTATTTCATCTACAGAGATCCCCTCCCATCTCAGCCTTTTGGAACAAATCATAAATACTTATTTAACATTAATCGAAAAGATTTATGCCTTTTACTATTGCGAGTATAAATTGCAGTAGAAATAAATTGGTACCATCATAAACCGCCCCAAAACGAAGCCCAACTAAAACTTCAACAACAGAACTGGCAGCAGCAACAATAACATAACTAAAGTCCTCCATAAAATATTATGATAAATTTACTTTATTCTGTTGATACTTTATTATTAGCAACCCCAGCATACAGCTCACCTACCAGCCCGGCAATGTCCTTCCATTCATGTGAAACGACATGCTACAGCTACATCTGCAAAGCAATTGGCACAATTCCCTTTAATAAGTTTCTCTCTTTTTTTTTTTTGCGTTTTTCTTTATATTCATTTTCTTTTGCTTTCGAGTTGGAATACAAAAAATTGCAGTTACGCTTTAAGTTTTTTCGTTTATTTTTACAACGTTTGGTGAGTTCAATTATCGAAAGTTGATGGCAGTAAAACATAAACAACGGTGTGTTTTTTTTTTGCCAATAAATAAATTTTTCTTCAAAATCGGAAATTAAAGCACTCACAGTAGGATGACCTTTATTTTTCAATATTAAGAACGTTTGTTCATTGACCCGTAATATCAGATATTTCTCTCTGGGCTGTCCATGGTATCATTCGTTGAACGGGTTCTTAGCTGACATGTTCGAACCACTGCAGTTACTTGTTGTTAGCTACGTTAATGCCCGTGCATTGCTTAAACCCGAGAGTCTGCTGTTCCACAAAGAGCAAATGAACATTTACAATTATTTAAATTTGATTGCTATATTCGTGTTTATTGAAAGCAATAAAATAGTTTTCCTTGATTGCCCACCTTTTGTATCTAAAGTGATTCTATTGAGTCTTGGCATTAAAATTTCCCTTTCAAATGTTAGTTTGTGTTTTTTTTCTCCATCTCTCTCGTCTTGTATTTGTTGGTGTTGTTGTATTTGTCGTTTTGGATAAATTGATTTGGGAGATTTGTTTGCAACATTAGTTTTCTATAAATTGTACGTCTTAATTGTTTAACACAATGCTGGTGTTATTTCTGAAACAGAAGAACTACACCAAAGAGCACTGACAGTTTTCAATTTTGAGAACCGGGTAAAGGCTGTATAATAAGGGGTTGGTCAAGTGATGCCAACGATATTTGCTGGAGAATAATGTACAGTTTTTACTCGACCCTTGGATGGTGTTTCAGCGGGGATATCGACCTCTTGCACTCTTCACAGCTATTTACCATTTAATATTTTCGGCACAGGAGAATTATGGGTGTTTAGTAAGGTGGAGTGAAATTCAAAAAAAAAAATTAACCTCGGAAAGAGATGTAGTCTGGGGTCCTAATGAGGGGAAAAATAAAGAAAAAAATTTTAAAAAAATTTTAGGGGTCGCGCCACTCCCTCGAAATTTGGAAATTATCGCTATTTTGGCGTTGATTTTAGAAAAATCCTAAAAAGTTTTATGTCAATAAATGTTTGCAATAGCGTAAACAATGAAATAAGGGCATGAACAAATTTAAAAAAAATTTTCTCATTGTTCAAAAATTTCAAAAAGTAAAATAAGTCAAATCGTCCCTTCTTCAGAAAATTGATTGAACAATGAAATCGCCACCAAAGCTACAAATATTAGTCGATTATCCTCATATTTGCCTCAAATACTTTTGTTTGGGCACTAAACAAGCTCAAACTTTTAAATTTCGAATAAGTTAAGTCGTTAATTTTTAGGATTTTTCTAAAATCAACGCCAAAATAGCGATAATTTCCAAATTTCGAGGGAGTGGCGCGACCACTAAAATTTTTTTAAATTTTTTTTCTTTATTTTTCCCCTCATTAGGACCCCAGACTACATCTCTTTCCGAGGTTAACTTTTTCAAATTAAAAAAAAAAACATGTTTTCACTCCACCCTAGTGTTTAGGCCAATGAATGCGGGCGATGTTGGAGTTAGCCACAATTACCGATTCATGACTCAAATTATGAGGTAAAAGTGATAGTAACTTTGGTGTAATTTCATGTCTCTCCATCAAATTTGATCCTCCTTGTGCGATTTTCTGCATAAGTGAAACCTGTTAAAAATACATCCATTTATTTCACTTATAGTTCTATCGGAGTCAAATTTTGGTTTTTATGAAGGGGATTTTGGCATTTGAAATGATTGTGTTCATTAATTGGTAATTGCTCAAGCGACAATGACTGATCAATGAATTTACGGAATCAACGATTACATGAACGAAGGGAACTGATGTTTATGGATTGTTTGATTACTCAAACTGAAACGATGAAAGAAAATACTCATACAAATGTATAGACATCCATTGCAGCAAATATTTTCAATCGTTCACCACTGGCAAAAATAATAATGGCAACAATTATTCATGTGTTCCGTACTTGGCCGATGCTGTTGCTTTGCTGTTCTCAAATATGTTTCCCGTTTAGAATTTTGTTAGGTTGTTGTAGCGGTGATTGTTGGTTCATTTCACACTGCCGCCGTCCTGCCAGCCACTTCCTCGTCGCCGCTGTCATTATGGGCTCATTACCATTTTAATGAACAAAAAAAAAAAAAGCTAAAGAAAAGAAAATGGAGAAAACATTTTAAATCATTTTCGAAAATGTACACAATGTATCTGGAACATCTACTGTCGGTATACATTATTAAACGTTACATTAATGTTCTTCAAATACCCCCCCCAAGCGGCAGGGAAAGAGATGACAGAATAAGGAATAAAGGCTTGCAAACACATACCCCCGCAACAGATAGAATGCCAGACGTATAGAAGGGAGTCATTCACGCCGCCATTCCATGTGGCAAGTGAAACTTTACTCACCGCGTTGTTAGACAGTATTTTCACTTGGACGACCATCTGTAGTTGGCTCATTAGATATAACCAGTACTTACTGGCCATTAAAACGGATGAGGCGAAAGTCAAATTAAGTTTATGAACGACAGCCCGGCATTCAGCCCGCCATCCGATACAGAACAGAACAGAACAGCCCGTATGCAATTAGTTCGCTGTTTCCTAAGCCCGATAAAGGTGGTGGTGGTTTAGAAAACGAAAAACAAACTAAACCCAGAGACTGACTAATGTTCCTACAAAACGAAGCAAAAGCATTAGTTCGTTTTTGGTTATTATATTTTTTGTTTCAGTTGCTGTTCGTAAATAAAGAAAACTGGCAGCAGTAAATGGTATAATTAAAGGATTTCATAAGGCCGTAGTAGACACGAAGAGTAGTCGATTTAGGAAAAAAAAAATCTTTTCAAAACTTTTTAGTCACAGTATGTGGAAATGGAAATGAAAAATGCCACAAAAAAAATGAAGAATTCCCCAAAAAAAAAGAAATCGTATACAAAATATTGGGGAGTTTTTAAAATTGTTGGTGACATTTCTTTTTTTGTTTATTGACAATGAACATTTTTCTGCTCTAAACAAATTGGGGTGTTTTTCATAATTTTTTGGGAACATTTCATTTTTTTTTTGGTTTATGCGGCATTTTTCATATGAAAAAATGAACAATGAAAAATTTCAAAATTTTTTATTTTTGGAGAATTTTTCGTTTTTTTGGTGATATTTTCATAACCGAAAAATTCCCTAAAAACGTTAGGAGTGTTTCACAATTTTTAGGCATTTTTCATATGAAAAGAAATGGTGAAAAATTTCAATAAATTTTATTTTGGTTGAATTTGTCATATTTTTGGGGATATTTTCATAACAGAAAAATTCCCTAAAAACGTTAGGAGTGTTTCACAATTTTTAGGCATTTTTCATATGAAAAAAATTCACAATGAAAAATTCCACAATTTTTTATTTATGTTCAATTTTTCATTTTTTTGTTTATGCAGCATTTTTCATATGAAAAAAATGAACAATGAAAAATTTCAAAATTTTTTATTTTTGGAGAATCTTTTCGTTTTTTTGGTGATATTTTCATAACAGAAAAATTCCCTAAAAACGTTACGAGTGTTTCACAATTTTTTAGGCATTTTTCATATGAAAAAAAATGGTGAAAAATTTCAAAATTTTTTATTTTGGTTGAATTTGTCATATTTTTGGGGATATTTTCATAACAGAAAAATTCCCTAAAAACGTTAGGAGTGTTTCACAATTTTTAGGAATTTTTCATATGAACAAAATTGACAATGAAAAATTCCAAAATTTTTTATTTTTGTTGAATTTTTCATATTTTTGGGGATATTTTCATAATGTTGTTTTTTTTTTGGTATTTTTTATAATATTTTGGGGATTTTGCATTAGGTAAATTTTCATAAATTGTTTGGGGGATTTTTCAGAATTTTTGTGGAAATTTTCATATTGGTGTTTTGGGTGGAAGGCAGTGGTAGGTTGTGTGTGCGACTATCGCACAGGAAACCCCGAGTTCGAAACTGGGTAAGACCATCAAACATTTTTCAGCGGCTGTTTTCCAACTCGTAAATGTTGGCGACTTTACGAGTAAGAGAGCAATCTCTAAGCCATGTCAGACTTCTCTAGAAAATCATTAGCCGTTCGGAGCCGACTTTAAACAGTAGGCCCCGATTAGGAAGTATAGAAATTATACCTAAGCCTCTTTTGAGATCTGATTCTACAATCTCCACGCTGATAGGCAAGCACTCCACCAGAATCGCTTATCGGGGCGCTTAATAAATTTGTATATTAAAAAAAAGTCTTCTCGAAAAGGTTATTTTTTAAAATTTTTCATGTTGGTCTTTTTGGAGAAATTGTCATAAATATGTGAAAATTCTTGAATGAAGTGTATTTTATGGTCGCCATAATCGATCCATAGATCTGACTATTTAAATCCACACTGGACACTTAATTTCGCTCCAGTTTGACTCTATTGTTGATATTAAAGGGGAATATTGCCGATTGCAGCCATCGGGTTGTGTTATTTTACGTAAGGACCTCGGTCTACAGCCATACAAAATACTAGGTGAATACTGAAATATAAAATTTTGTAAATCCGAATATTCCAAAATGAATTCGCCTAAGCGAAAATTCGTGATTTTTTTTTCAAGTGAGAAAGCGAATACTGAAATATTTTTATGCGAAAGCGAATATTCCAAAAATGTTTTTAGCTAAAGCGAATGTTCAAAATGATGCTAATAATTCGAAGCTGGAAGAACAGTTTTTATCGAACAATTTTCATAAACGATGAGGCTCAGTTTTTTCTCAATGAGTACGCAACGGAATTTCCGATTTTTATTGATAGAGTATGAATAAAATAAAATATTAGCTGGGCCATTTATCTCTATTGGACGACTTAAAACCCTTAGATGTGCTTTCACTCAACCAGATATTCAGAGACGAGCGCAGATGGTTTGATAATCACTAGCGGTGCTCTTTCCTCCCTCCATAGGGGGCATCCCCTGAGTGTTAGTCAAAAAAAGATCAAAGAAAAGATTATGGTATTATTAAAATCCACCATACATGGCTTTTAATTTAGTAGAAACCGCTCGATACAGACATTATTAATTATGCACCCATTTATTCTCCGTTTAATGATAAAAAACGAGTATACAACTCGAGTATATCAAATTTAATGTTTCCTTTTGCACAATATTACAAATAGCTGCAAATTACATCATTAAACTTGTTTATGCATCTCCAATAAGATGCATATCCGAGGACCTGTTATTAAATTCTTTAATGACACATTTTTGACGACAACAATTTCGAATTTATTGTGTAATTTATTGAAATGGCATTCATCGCCTTCAATGTGGAATACTGTGCCGACTCAAATGAGTACACCGAAACATAACGTCGGCAACTTTGCATTTTAAATGGCACGCGTAATGTTGCGAGGTGTGGGGGATGGGGGGTGGGTGGAGGTAGACATTGGAATTTCGGCAAAATGGAAGTTGCAAATTTAAACGTCGCTGCATTCGTGTTGAATGAGTTTTACTGCAATACTCGTCGACCAATGGTTGGCTGATATATGCATATCGTGTGGGATTAGTGGGTAACACCGCAATCCACTTCATGTCGCTGGACGTTGTCCTTGTCGATGGTGCAAAAACCGTTGCCACACGTTTGCTGTTTGTTTCTTTTTAATTGCTTATTTGCTTGTTTAGTTGCACCTTCTACATTCCAATGAACACAAATCCATTAATTGTACTCCCATGCCACACCAAAAACAAGCTCACCGTAATTGTCGCTACTAGTGGCGGCACTTTGGGTTTGGCGTTCACCCATCGCGGTCTTAGTCAGTCTTCGGGCGTAATTTTGTAAAAGTCAGTCGCCCATTTAAGCTAATTAGATACAGATACAAAATGAACAAATCAGGAGGAAACAAATGATATTTTTAAATTTATTTCTGTTTAGATTTCATAAAAACGTATTAAAATTTTGAATAAACAAAGGGCAAAGTGGAGCAGGTATGTGTTCACAACAAAAGCCAATTGATCTTTTGTTTTTTAACTCAACCTTAAGTCTGCCCATAGCAACGGCTAGAAAAGAAAGCACACGTATGATTACATCGACAGGGAATGCTTTTGTATTGTAATCTCCTTCCGTGCAAACAAATTTAAATTATTTGTACGTACAATATTCGAGGAGGCAGTAAACTGTACAGCTTGTATGGGAACTATGAAAATGCTCTTACCGACGAACAGACAAGATGATGTGCAATTGCATTTCAATTATAGGGATTGGCTGGATTGGTAGGAGCTATGGCGTAGTCCCTGTTTCTGACAAGTCACCAGGGCCACAACGATTACTTTCGATTACTATAAATGATCAAAAGTAATCAGAAAGTAATGCGACTACTTTCCGAGATAACTATTGATTCGTCATAATTATTTATAGTAATCGGAAGAAATCCTGATTAATGTCATTAAAAAATATGGTGATGCAAGTTTTTGTCCACATTGATGTTTTATCTTTATTCGAGATTATATCGTGGCCTTTTGCTCACGTTCATACACGTCCCCGTGACGACAGCGAACAATTACTAACGATCATGTGTTATAAACCTGTGATCTGGCGTGATTCGTGAAAATCGCATGGGCAGCGAGTCTTTTTGATTATTTTACAGTAATTTGTTGTAATCTTGATTACTTTTAGATTATTTGCAATTGTAATCAATTATTTATCACAAACTGTTAAATGGACTAATCTACTTCATTACTAATTCATTTTGTTAAAAATGGAATAAAGTGAATTTCGAGTGCTCATTGAAAATTATTTTTTGCGGAAAAAAACCATTAATCACACCAAGGGTAAAAAAGTGGTCGCGTATGTACAAATGACGCTAAACATTCTAGGCGCCCGATTGAAATTAATAAACCCGAAAATGCCGAAAAAAATCCACGGTGTGGTTTTGGCCGAAGAGTTAAAGTGCGTGAGATTGTTGAGGCCATGTGACAGTGTGGTTTCGATTTGACATGATCAGTTGGGTTTAAGAATGCTGTCTGCTAGATCGGTGCCGCGTTTGCTATCAATTGTCCCTAAACGTAACCGTGTGACAACTTCAACAGGATTGTTTGAAGTCGTTTAACTGCAATTCGAATTAGTGTTTGCAGCGTTTTATAACTGTGGATTAAACATGGATCCAATGCAGGGGTGCACGGTCTAAGCAAAGGGGTTTCTCCGTATGAACCGGCTCCGAAGACGTCCGTCACCTTGGCTTTGTCGGCCAGTGGGGTGATGGCGATAGTTTTTTGGGATGCACGCGGAATAATCCACGATTATGTCAACTTATTGAACCGATTTAACGAGAATTAAAAAAAAAACGATCGCATATGGCTTTTTCATCAAGATAATGCACGGGTGCCCATTAGGGTGTGGAAAAAACATATTTTTTTTGGCTCAACCTGATTTTGATAGTTTATGGTGTAAAGTAGTTTTGAGATTTTTTTTGGAAAAGTCTTAGAGGTGCCACAATCCAGTTTTTTGCGAAACATTTGCGTTTTCTTACTTTTTTCGTATTTACTGCACAAGTTGGCCAATTTTCAAAGTCGTTGAGTCATCATTTCAAAACAAAAATGTTCGAGCTTTAAGTTGATGTACATAAATCATAAGCTTTGTAGTTTTTTTTGCTCGTTTCACTGTCGCATACAACTTTTTGGGAAATTTGATATAAATTAAAAAACAAACATGACATAACTTTTAAAATTATCATGAAAATGTGAACAAACTAATGATGAAAAATGAAAAAAAAAAAAAATTTTATTTTACTGCTGTCATATTTGTGGACATCCAGGTGCACACGTGTGCAGTCTCAAAGGAATTGGGTTTTGCATGAATTGGGTTACGAACTGCTACCTCATTCGCCATATTCTCCGGATTTAGGCTCCATTTGACTATTTCCTATTTCCAAGCCTAATGAAAAGGCTCGGTTGGAGCTGATCCCACGATGAAATTGTTGGTCAAACAAATGCCTATTTTGTGGCTATCGAAAAATTGAACTAAATGAAACTAAAAAGGATTATGTTGAAAAATATTTTTTTTTGCCCAAAAAAAAGATGGATGTTTTGATCTGCCCTCGTACATTGTATACTCACTGATTGGGATCTAATGTTTTTAAAACCGGCTCCGAATGACCAATGCATGTCTAGTGAAGTTTTTACATGATATGGAGATGATTGATCTCTTAGTGTAAACAGCGGCTGAAACTGTTTGATTATTTTAACAGAATGCGAACCTTTCTTAGCATAACTTGAAGAGACTCCAAATTTTTAAACTACTTAAGCGTTACGAAAAAAAAATGTTTTTTGAACTGAAACATTAAAAAAACGATAACCATTTAAAAAAAAAAAAAATAGGAAAATCTGAGAATTGATAAAAATCAATTTTTTTAAAAAAAATTTGACGGGATACAGACATTTCCACGAGTCTGCCTGCCAAAAATCAGCTCGATTGGATCACTGAAAAAGGGTTAAAAATCGGCCGAAAGGCTTTCAAACAGGCCACTACGAGCTTCATACTTCAAAATTAAAAAAAAAAAATTCTGACGTGTACATGAAAATCGCCGATACACGTGTATTTTTATTTTTTCCCCTCTTTCGGAATATGTGCATTTAGTTCATATAACAGAAAAAAATCTATTTTTTGTAACACGGTGTTATGACAATGCCGAAGATGATGTTCTGTGGTTTCACACCAACGAACGTTACGAAGGAAATAATCTTCTATGCATTTCAGTAATTAAATTTGTACTTCTTCAACAAGTACTGTCAATCACAAGGATATTTCGTGTTATTTCATACATAAATTTATTCCATTCAATGCAATTGATTCACAAAATCGAGTTTAAAATGTTTCTTCATCAAATGTATTTGTAGTTCTGTCAATGAAACCATATCATTGTGCCCGAAATGTCTGAAATCAATTGAAATATTCAGAGTGTATTTTGCTTCCATTTCGAATTTGTTCCAAGTCATTTGTACGTGAATGTTGTCCTAACACGACTGCCACAATCTTTGTGACAATTCATCTGCAGTTCGTTTACTCAATACATGCAGATGCAAACAAATGCATTTAAACACACAAACACACTCACAGACATACACTGACATATTAATAATGTACTCGAAAATTGTGTTGCTGACTCAATTGCGACATACAGTCGATTCAACATCGCAGAGGCAATGTCAGAAAGAGTGCATTTCTTCAATGTAATGCTGACAAGTGTAATGCCTCAAAGTGTGGAACTTGTAGAATGTTCAATATGTAAAATACATGTATGTGTGTGTGGCTTAAAGTTTTGGGTGTGCAGGGACACTTTAGGAAATGTTTCAATAGTTGTTGAAGCAACAAACACGATTTGAAGAATGAAGCTAGAACAAATACACGAGGAGAAAACCAATATCCACCGACAGTGGGCAATCATTTTGGAAACAGTTCAGCTGGAATACAATTTTCAACTGTTTGAGAGCAACTTCAACGAGAGCTTTGTCCAAATCGGACATATACGTAAAACTCGGTTCATCTCCATAACAACGAGTGGTCTACTTCATGTGGATAACACACTATTTTTTAACCTCACATAACAAAAAAAAAAAAAAAATATATTGTGACTATGAACCTACTTTCAACTATTTCCAATAACTCATACTGGTCAGCAGTCCACCTAAATATGTGTTTACAATGTGTGTTTTCTATTGGCAGAAAGCATGGCAAAAATTCGACAAAATCCCACAGTTTTCGTCAAGTCCGTGTATCGCATATTCCCCGCTCATCGCATAGGGTTCGATGAAATTTAATTTATCTCGGTAATTTCTTTGAATTTATACAATTCTAAACTATTTAGTAGCCTTCGAAATGCTGCTGTTACATGTGATGTAACTGTTGTTGGCTGACACCATTGTCTCACTTGTCGCTATATAATTTTTGTGCTTGCAATGCCAGAGTATTGTGCACAGTGCTTCGTCGTGGATTAGATCAAAGTAGCAGCTAATATTGCAGGTATAGACAATCTGGTGTCGATCTTCGGAAAATAAATAAAGCTTCAAAGCAATTGGACAACGCCTTGTACATCCCACACAATTGGAGTAAGATGTTCATAAGGACTAACTATAACACAAAAGCAGAAATTTAAGCAGAAATGACGAATTTTATGCGAAGAATAGACAAAGGCTGGGCAAGAGCTTGCTGTGCATTCTGAAAACAGAACTGTGGTTTATGGACCGGCAGCATGACCGATGAATGGATCAAAGTACCGTTCCACGTCTTTTTTCTGAAGAACTACTAGATGTCTTTTGCGATAAATCGTTCTGTGGATCTTTTATTTATTGTGCAATAGGCGAACACTCCACTTACTTACTTAGTCCCCTTAATATTCTATGAAGAAGCAGGCTTTATGAAAAATCAAAAATGAAGAATTTCCCAACAAAATAATTTTCATTATGAAAAATTCCCCAACAAATTGGGGACAATGAAGAATTCTCCAATTTTTGGTGAATTTTTCGTTTTTTTTTTGGGGATATTTTTTTAAAGAAAAATTTCCCCAAAAAAAGTTTTCCATTATTTTTGGGTAACATTTTTTTTTTTATTATTATTATTTTTTATTTTTGGGGATATTTTGAGAATGTTCTTTTTTTTTGTGTATTTTTTTCATAATATTTTAGGGAAATTGTATTGGGTAATTTTTCATAAATTGTTTGGGAGATTTTTCTGAATTTTTTCGGGTAAATTTTCATATTGGGGTTTTGGGGGGATTTTTCATTTAATTTAGGGAATTCTTTATTTGGCTCATTCTTTATTTTTTTTTTGGGAGGGGCATTTTTCATAATTTTTTGGAATTTTGTATTGGCTAATTTGGGGAATTCTTCATTTGGGATATTTTTCATTTCTTTTGGGGGGGGGGCATTTTCCGTTATGAAAAATTCCCCAACAAATTGGGGACAATGAAGAATTCTCCAATTTTTTTATTTTTGGTGAATTTTTTGTTTTTTTTTGTGGTGATATTTTTATTACAGAAATATTCCACCAAAAAAATTGAGGAGTTTTCCATAATTTTTGGGTAACATTTAATTTTTTGTTTATGGAGGAAAAAAATGGATAATAAAAAATTCCAAAAAATTTTTGAGGATATTTTCATAGTGTTCTTTTTTTTTGGGTATTTTTCATAATATTTTAGGGAAATTATATTGGGTAATTTTTCAAAAATTGTTTGGGAGATTTGTCTGATTTTTTTCGGGGAAATTTACATATTGGGGTTTTGGGGGGATTTTTCATTTAATTTAGGGAATTCATTATTTGGCTCATTCTTTATTTTTTTTTTGGGAGGGACATTTTTCATAATATTTGGGAATTTTGCATTGGCTAATTTTTCATAAATTGTTTGGGGGATTCATTTCATTCATTTTGGGAAATTCTTCATTTGGGGTATTTTTCATTTTTTTTGGGTGGGGGCATTATCTATAGAGCCGAAGAAACATACGGCGAACTTCTCTCGAATTTGTCCCGAATCACACTAGGCAATTTTAATTGCCGCATTATCATTTTGTATGAGGGAGAGGTAATGGAAAGGGAAAAAACTTGCTCGTTCTGGCAATTACGTACGTGAAGTAGTGCAGATTATTGTGAAGTTGGCTGCAGATTATTTTGACATTCAGAAAGGCATTTGCATTTGAAATTGCAACAAGCTGAATTGCCTTGTGTGAACACAAGAGGCAAGTTCAAAAGGAAATCATAAAAATTGTCTCTTGTAAAATTGCCTAGTGTGAATCGGTACTTTTTGAGCCATGCACGATATAATTTGTATACCCACTGATTCGGGATCTTCTGCAGTATGCTGGCTTGCTTTCACTAGAAAAGTTTTTACATGGCTCTTACTCGTAAAGTCGCCAAAAATTCATGAGAACGAATCAACTGCGGGAAAATGTTTGATGGTGTGATAGTCGCACACACTACCTGTCACACAACGGTCGTCCACATACACCCTATCCATTACATTTTAATCTTTCTGCCACTTTGTTGCCTTTCCGCTTAATGATATTTTTGATTTTTCAACATCGACGAAACACTGTGCGGCATAGCATGGATGTGACAATGCAATGCCACTGCTGTGTGTCCCAGGAATGTTTGTTGCGATTGAGGCAACAATTCATTGGCATGCCAGTTATTTTTTCCATTGACTGAACGAACTGATGGCTAAACGGACAGGCTGCCTAGAACACTGGATGTCGGAATAAAATTGAATGAACAAATGAACGAACGAACGAACGAGTAAACGAAATGAAATGTATGAGTGACTAAACTGAACGGACTTGGCTGCGGCTGTCGGAATACATAAATAAACGATTCTGAAAAATTGTCGGTACGTGTGCATGTAAATATGAATGAATTATTATTCGGGTATACATTTGACCATGGCCATTGTATGCATGAAATTGTAGTTATAGACTATATATATGGAGGGATATTTACAAGGGGATGCAGGATTAAAAGAATTTTCCGTTTACGAAAGGCAAATTTGTATTCGAGGTCGTGCCGTTTTAAAAGCGGTGATCCGGATTAAAATTTGTTTAGTACTTTTTGAAAAGATTATGTTATATATAACGATATATGTGATATACGATAAATAATTTCCCTGTCAATTGCTATTTTCGCAGAACAAATACGAGCGATATGGAAATGGGAACACTTCATTGGGATATCTTTGGGATATGACCGCATGATTTATAAGAATATAATTTTAAGGAAAGCGAAAATAAATTAGTTTTAAAAATGCATCTTCTTTATGTCCCGATTCACCCTAGGCAATTTTAATTGCCTAAATTCTTAGTTCTATGGGAGAGAGAAGTGGGGGGAATGGAAAGGGAATACATTTGTTTGTACTGGCAACTCCTTTTGTGTTTTCCGAAGTGTGAAGTTGGCTGCAGATTATTTTAAATTGGGAAAGGCAATAATGAAGACAAAAAGTACCTTGTGTCAATACAATTGGACGACAACTACCACTGAAGGCGCAGACAGGGAAGACCGAGACTCCGCTGGATGGACCAAGCGGCTAAAGACATGAAGATGCGCGGTATCACGAACTGGACAAGCCAAACAGAAGACCGAAGTGCTTGGAAATCATTTACAGAGCCCGATTTGTCCTTTCATGAATATTTCATGATTTTTAATAATATTCTATTATCGCTTTCTTAATTGTACTGAAAACGCAATACTAGCGATATTATTATGTCGATGATTTATACATAAGTAAAACTCTGGAAACGGGGCATATTGATAATATTACACGGTTTATAAGGGGCGGGGTGGTACATTTGTGTGGTAGGTACCAGAAGGGGAGTTGCCAGACTTCTAATTTCTTGTTGGAATCTTTGCCTAGTTATACCTTAACGATTCAGAAAGTCATGAATCGAATTTGGTTCAAAGACACCTGGGGTCTAATGTTTCTTTTGAGCCGTATCAAGTGATATATACCCTCCTACCCGTAGGGTGAGGGTATCAAAAAAAGGCACCATTCTGAGTAAGCTGTGAACAAATTTTAATACATTTTCATTAAAATCTGAAAAACTATTAATGATAAATAGGTGTTGTGACAAAATATTATAAATACAATTATAAATAAACTATATTCTAATCCCCGAATATAGGGGTAACCATTATTGTGGAAAACATGTTGTATTTATTTTCTTCTTCTTCTGAATGATATCTTTGTACACTTGGCACCATTTAATATTGACATTCTGTTATTTTTTATGCTGGCAATGCCATGCCAACTTAAGCGATAATTGTTAGCCTTGCCTAATATCGCTTAGCTCTCCATGCAAACTAAGCGATTACCTTAGCGAGCTGTGTAACGAAAACACACCTATTATCTCGGTCAACCAATGTTCTTCCGAAATAATCTTTTGATTTCACCTTATAGATGCTCTGAACTAAATATCCGTTTTTGGTTAAAGTCGGTCTTATAACAAATTCCGACATATTAAATGCACTAGGGTGTACCGAAAAATATCAGTTTATATTTTGACATACATAGATACAGACTATTTACAATTATGTTTGTGCAGAGATTTTTGAAAAATTCTTCTGATATTCAGATATAGTAAATTAGATGCGGTATGTGCTACAGGGTGACCCTTCTCAATGAGGACCATATGACTAATGAAGACCAAATATGAAGAAAATGGACGAATTGCTCAATTAGCGTTAGAAGGTGCCAGTCGGTCCATTTATATTAACAGCTGTTGTTCTACAAGTGCTCTTCTATTACTTAAACTGACATTGAAATGGTTGATTACAGAAAACATTTTCTCAGACAGAATTTATTAATTACATTGTAAATAAATCTCTAATTCAAAAACTCAGTCCAAACTGCTTTATCAACTGCTGGTTGCCATCAATCGAGTCAACCTGAATGCTATAGCTGCCAGCTCCATAGCCAAAAAATGTTGGTCGTTGACATCGATGATGTCACTGTTACCGATGATATTTGGAATCAATATTTGGAATCTCTTGGAAGTCGAAAATCCTGGTATTAAGATTTTGTATGAGCTGGATGATGATGTGGGTTATGTTGGCCGCTGAATTGCTCAAGAATGCCAATGAATTGTTGAACCTTCATTAGCTCCATATAGAGTTGGACTTCAACGAAGCCTGCAAAATATATTTCAAAGCATTTGGCGTTTGCTGTCGATGAATTGGGTCACGATAGTTTAATCAACATTTTCAAAACATCTTTCAGCTTCAAAATCATCGGTGTCGATGCTGATTTGCAGATTAGTTTTTTTTGCCTTAAAACTTTCAATATTTTAAAGGCTCAGTGCAAAACTCATCCGGAATCCCATTTGATACTCAATTATATCTTGAAATGCAGCATAGACTGTCAGCAAATGCACAAGAAGATTTTCAACTCAAAGGTTGCTTGTTTGGATTTATAAATGAAAAAGGGCTTCCCACTGTTGGTATATGATGCCGAAAAGCTCGTGAATTTGATATCGCCATGAAACGCCTCCAAAAGATTTTTTTGCAATGCCCCTTCTGTGCTCGGGCGTTGCTGGTGTCTTGGGCACGAAGTATGAGAGGTACAATAAGGTGTCTGTATTAAATTGGGAATAAAATCGAAATTACCCCACCGATTTTAATGATCAATACCTAATTATCATTGCAAGACTGGTGGCTTTGTGATAATATACTGATAATGAACACTACTGGTGGTGTTTGATTTTTTATAAATTTTTTTTAAAAATAAAATTACAAACGAAATTTCGTCTTAAATCAGAAACTGTCATTTAAATTCAAAGGCACAAAAATTTAAGATTATAAATACTTAAGGGATTAGTTTTCTTAAAATTTATTAACTTTCAAAAAATTTGAAATTTTTTTAAAAAATAATTATAAAAATACCTAGCCGTAAAAAAGAAATTTGCTCATTTTCGTTCTCACAGGACCACAGTACATCAGAATAGTGTTTATTCATTACAAAACAAATTTGATCGATGTGATGAAGTTCAATCCAAAAAAAAGTAATACGCTGATGCCTGAGCTGCTGGTGAACTTTAATGATCCGCCCACAACGACTCATAACACCGTGTCCTGTGAACCAAATTTACTTTTTCGAAAAGGGTATAAAAAATAACAAGTGGACAAATAGTAAGTTCGGCTGGGCCGAATCTTATATACCCTCCATCATGGATCCTTAAAAAGTCAATAAATAAGAAAACTAACTGAGTTTTTGGGCCGCTCGTGACCCGATAGTCCCAGGAACCCGATCACAAATGTTATCCAAATCATGAAAATAAATGCATATTTGGGTTCGCGAGAAAATTTCGTTGCATTTCGATACCCATATGTCCATGTTTGTCAAGGGACGGTTTTTGGGCCGCTGGTGACCCGATAGTCCCAGAAACCGGATCAAAAAATTTAGGCAAATCATGAAAATAAATGCATATTTGGGTTCGTGAGTAAATTTCGTTGCACTTCGATACCCATATGCGCATGTTTATCATGGGCCCTTTTTTGGGCCCCAAGGGTCCACGGAACCCATGAGCACGCCCATTTTTGGGATTTTTTTCCCATCTATAAATTATATAAACTTAGAACTTAGATGTAGTGAAAAAAAATATTTGAAAAATTTGATTATGGCCGGAATATATTTAGTCCCGTAAAGGGGAACTTTTTCCCCTTTGGTCCGATATGGCCCATTCTCGAACTTAACCTGCTTATGGGCAAAAAACATCTTCCGACAAAATTTCAGCTTTTTAGCGTTGGTCGTTCGCACTCTATCGTGATTTCAACAGACAACAGACGGACGGACGGACGGACGGACAGACGGACATCGCTAGAATGTCTTAGAATGTTACACTGACCAATAATATATATACTTTATAGGGTCGCAGATCACTCTTTCGAGGTGTTGCAAACGGAATGACAAACTTAGTATATACTCCATCCTATGATGGAGTGTATAAAAATACACGTGTATCGGCGATTTTCATGTACACGTCAGAATTTTTTTTTTTTTGAGTTTGAAGTATAAAGCCCGTAGTGGCCTGTGTGAAAGCCTTTGGAACGATTTTTAACCCTTTTCCCTTTCAGTGGTCCAATCGAGCTGATTTTTTGCAGGCAGACTCGTGGTAATGTCTGTATCACGTAAAATTTTTTAAAAACAATTTTTATCAATTCTCAGGTTTTCCCCAATTTTTATTATTTGAAAAAAAATATTTTTTTTTCACATTTCTTAGCATAACTTGAAGAGACTCCAAATTTTTAAACTACTTACGCGTTACGAAGAAAATGTTTTTGAACTGAAACCTTAAAAAAAAGACAACCATTCAAAAAAAAAAAAAAAAAAATTAGGAAAATCTGAGAATTGATAAAAAATCAATTTTTTTTAAAAAAAAAATACGTGATACAGACATTTCCACGAGTCTGCCTGCAAAAAATCAGCTCGATAGGATCACTGAAAAAGGGTTGAAAATCGGTCCAAAGGCTTTCACACAGGCCACTACGAGCTTCATACTTCAAACTTAAAAAAAAAAAATTCTGACGTGTACATGAAAATCGCCGATACACGTGTATTTTTATTTTTTCCCCTCTTTCCGAATATGTGCATTTGATTCATAGGACAGAAAAAAATCTATTTTTTGTAAAACGGTGTAATATTCTTCATCATACGTTAAATTACCACTTATCATTCTATTCTTGACTGAACAAAATGTTGATTATCATAAAAAATTTTAATACACAAATTTTATGTTATTTTTCATGTATGAAGAATAAGTCTTGTGTTGTAATGAAAGGTCTTCTGAATTTCTAGGGTAGCTTAATTCTAATAATAGTCAGCTCTGCATAAAATTGTCGGCGATAGTAAAAACCTAACCTATCAAGGATGAATGTGATTTGTCGAACGTTAACATGGCATATCGCCATTACTCAGAGAATGTGTCAACTGGACAACACACAATAAATCTAAAGGTGTTCATCTATGAAATCTCATCGAGGCTGTTGTTATCTCACCCCCTTATCTGATATGTAAGGATCTAGCTTTAAGCAAAACCCTAATAGATCTAGAAAAACACGACTACACTACAGTAGAATATGTTGATGGAAGAGACGAATATGAATCGGATACTCTTACTCATACAAAAGTCGACTGGTCTGAAAATGGTGCTGGGCATTTTAAGTCCGAATTGAAAAGTTGGCACGCTTGCTCTGCCCTAGATACTTGGTGAAATTTAAACAATTTATTAAAATAAAAAAATAAAAGGGGAACACCCTTATGCCAATGACAAAATATATAACGCTGATTCTAGCAAAATATCATTTGCAACGAATGCCTGTATACGTATCGCCAATGTACACATAACTATTCAAACGCACATTACTCTATAGGTACGTGAACACACAAATACATATGTACATTTGTACATCTGTAGATATGTAGTACATCTCCTGCGGTAGCAGTCATCTGTCTTTGGGGTTCGTACCATTCACAGCTTTCTGTCTGTTTATTTTTTCTTTTCTATTTTCGGTTTTTTCTCTATCCATGCGATGCGGTTGTCTGATTCTCTATTTCACAAAAGTTATTTGCATATTTATGAGCTACCGAAACAGATAGAAAAAGATATTTCACAAAAACCAACAGCAGCAACAACAACAAATAAAACTAGAATGGCACCAAAAAAAACAGGGCAACAACAACTTGCTTGAAAAGTAAATGGGAATGGATAAAATGTCATAGTTGTTATTGGCGTTGTTCTCGTTGCCATTCCTGATGCTAGCGGTACCAGAAAAGAAAATTGTGGACTGTGAAATGAAAACATATCTGACAAACAATCTATTACAAATACGAGTGTATATCAAGCCATCACCAGCCCGCCGACCCACAGCCCTCCGAAGCTATGAACCCCTGTAACAGCGGCGGAATTTATTAATATTTTTTGAATCTGCATTTGGATATCTGTGTCGGCGGATCTCTATCGCAGGGGTTGTGGGTGTTCATGTGTATGAATTAAATGGGATTTTTTTCTTTCTCTCCAGCTTTAATATCACAAATATACGCTGTCATTTCATAATAATGTTTGCTTATATTTACTGCTTGAGTTATTTTGAGACGGGTGTTTCATAAAATTGCGATAAATCTCCAGAAGAAAGCAATAGGAGAGCAGAGGTAGGAACGGGAACTGGTTGAGGTAAATGCGATTACGGTTTAGCAATTTGGTGACTATCGTAGTTTGGCTGAAAACCTACTAAAGGGTGGCGCCAAAGTATTCCTCCTATCAGAAAATGCTATAGATTTTGCGATTGGCCCCTAATGTCAGTGGCCACTCTGGCGGCATAATATTCTACATGACATAATATTCTCGACTTGATGTAAAAAAAAATTAAAAGACCAAATAAAAATAATCCACAAGAAGAATCAAAGTTTTTCATTTTTTTTTAATTACAGCCAAAAACATCGGAAGTTTACTTTTGCGCCACCTGTTATAAAGGTTGAAGGCAATCTGTGAAAAGTCAAGCACATTAGGTTTTAATACATATATTTTTACTGTCCGTCCAAATGTAGTCATATACTGATAAGATCTTATAACAAAAAAAAAAAAACCGAGGTAAATAACAAAAGAAATACAGATGACCTGAAAAATTTTAATTGAAAATGTAATTCATCTTTGGCTGTAACTCCCTAATACCAATTAACCTCTGCGCCGTCTCTCCTCTATGCCAAGGATGATAGATGCCTATCAGCAGACTACAATTGTACCCAAAGGGTCTTTGTTCAACCATGAGCTGTAGGTGTGGAATCTACAAAATATCTCTGAAGCAATGGACGATTCACCAAGTCTTCCTTACATTTACAGAATAATGATGCCGTACAATCTTGCGGACATCATCTGTAAATCGCTGTGACTTCTTCAGAGTTTATTTGACATCAGCATCAAGTTAACTAGCATCTCGCCTACTGACTAGAATTCTACATGATCCGCCAATTCGTCTACATTAAGGCATTGTGATCATCCAGCTTGCCTATCTGTCCTGACAAGGTTTAACTGGCTCCTAAACCAGAAATTGTTTCAGGCTATAGATAATTTCGCCGAGTCTTTGGGTCGATGTTTAGGATGAAGTACGGCCATGGTTGAGTTTGGAGTTATCTCCTTTTATTTATTTATCTGCTCAAAGTGATTACAGCAAGGGCGTTACTAGGTCTTGTGGAGAAATCTGTGCTCTTTGTTGAATTTTCATCAAGAATCCTTTAATAATAATCTTAATGTTGATCAAAGATCATCTCACCACTTGTTCACAAACTCCTTTATGCTCTAAGAAATAAGGGCAGGTTTCAGCTTCGTAACATAGGCAGAACTACGTAGATTGCAATCCGACTTAGATAACCTTCGCTCTAGCTGAATAATTCAGCTGGTAGAGGATTGAATTCAGGGCACTGTCGAATTTGAGACGAACTTTTAAGATTGGATTTAGGGCACTGTCGAATTTGAGACTAACTTCACCACGAACAACTGGAACACATACATTCCATATTATAACTCCATATCGTCACCAGATATCCAAAATGACTTAACAAGCATTTTTTCATAACTTCACAGGAGAAGGCCAACACTGTGATAAAATCTGAACACTCGTCTTGTAAAGTCATTTGGGAATTTGCCTATAAAACTGTAAGTTTTCCATATTGTAGAGACATGCATTTTACAATCATTTTTGAATCAAACAAAAACGCGATTTTGGATTTTATGATGATTGGCCATTTTGGATGTCAGGTGAATTTATGGCTCCCACCTTACAGACTCACCTCGTTGACGTTCACCCTCGTTTATGTGTACAGGTAGTACAACTGACATCTCCTTAGTCTGTTTGCTTATTTCATTGCATGTTCTTAGTATTCATTGATAAATTCTTCGTTTTCATTTTGCTGGCATTCTCTTCATGGCTCTCAGTATTCGTTCTGTTCTGCTGTGGCAGACATCTTCTCCATCAATTGACAAGACAATAAATATTTTTTTTGTTTTTCTGCTGCTGCTGTGGGTGTGTTTTTTTTTTGGGTTCATTCCCTCTCAGCTTATTGTTCCAGAATGAAACATGATAGAAAACATAGTCAAAATACAAATATTTTTGGACATAAACACGTGTTTATGTTATTGGCTTTTGGTGTGTATCGTTCTTTCTGAGGATTTTCGTATCCACAGGACTCTAAGGGTGAGTGAGTGAGTGTTTCTTGTCTGTCGTAAATCGGACATGTGAGGACGATGGCAAGTCTTTTAGTTACCGTGTTTGGGTGTGAGAGAATTAGTTGTAATCTTTGGTTTGCTGGTACTGGAGTTCTATTAGCTGTCTGTTGACCATTCGTTCTGTCAATTATTTAATATGTATTGGCTGCATGCTGTTATAGATTTTATACTAACAACACCATGAAATTGAATTCTTCTTGCACATGCCACTGAAAATGCTCAGATTCTTAGTGACAAGGGGAGGGTTAGCTTTCATTGTTGACAGTTCAACGAACGGGAACCAAATGTAATGCTTACAAAAGGAATCTCATGGATAAATGGGCGGATATCGAGTCAGACGTCTCGCGGAGGAGCCAGACATTGACAGAATAAAAGGTTATTCGCCAAACGGATGGGATTGTGGAGAGAAATGTTACCATTTTTTAGATATATGTATTAATTTTTTATCTATTTCCGTATCCAACATATTTTAATTTACAGTTAATGTTATAGGGTACGTATGTGTAATATTGGGTAAATCACAAAATATTAATCATACGCCACACAAACACAAATATTATCCATCCATCGGGTATTTCAAATGTAAGTTTATTTTTCAAATTCATGGCTTTCACCGTAGAATACAAAAGAAAATGATCTTCTGTTGGACGATAACGCCGATCAAAAATATAAAAAAATTGGCGCAAAGTTGTTTCCTGATTACATTTTCGAAGTAGATTTTAAGAATTTTTATACGGTTATCAAGTAAACGTACGCCCAAAAGAACCCGGTTCCTTGAAAGAGAAGAAGTTAAGGCAGAAATACCGAAAGAAATACAGGTGCAAACCAGAGAATGTGGAGAGGCCGGGATGACAAATATTATTTAATTTGAAAATATGAATTTAGATTTCTATGAATTTCGATAAGGTTTGGAGGAGGTCTCTATTGAACCCCCCACTAGAAGAAATTGAACGATGTTGTTATACACCTGATTGCAGATTTCAAATAAATATGACTTAAAGCTTTACTGGTTTCCAAGGTATTGGACGATTTGAGGTCCGCATGACTGTCACCCCAGCTTTATCTAGGTGGTGGTTAAGTGTCTTTCAGATGTCAATATGTGCTGGGTAATCTGTGTGAAATCACAATTTCTAGAGTTTATGAGAACACTCCCCTTTCTTTTTTGAGCAGTGTTGGAAGACTGGAAGTTGATCCTCTTACAGATCTAGGTTAAAATCGTATGTTTATCTTATCGGTGTGAAAACGTTCTAGGTATTCTGGAGTGTAGTTATCGGTAAGATGAAATCAATAGATAGTTTGTCAATTTTCCCAGCCTTCCAATGAAGCCCTATAAAATTCAGTGAGCTCAGACTAAGTATTGTTAAGCAAACCTCTATAATTGTAACACCACTAATTCTATGAGTAAATAACTAATGAAGGATGAGAATTTAAACATCTTCATTCATTACATTTTGCTTTTTTAGTTAAGAAATCTTACAATGAGGAAGTTTTTATTTTATTTTGATAATATAACAATATCATTTACGCAAGAAACAAACTAGGCGCCCCGGTAGGCGAGTTGGTAGCGTGCTTGTCTATCAGCGTGGGGGTTGTGGGTTCGATTCCCACCAGAGGTTTTGGTCTGTCGCTGCAAAATTTTAGCCAAATGGTCTGTGTCACCCGGTTTACCCTTTTAGAATATAAATTTACTTTGTATTGTAATTAATAAATAAATAAAATAGAAACAAACTTAAGTGTTCAAGAATTTTTCCTTTTACTGAGTAATTCTAGTCAGATGTTTGAAATTAAATTTCTATTTCAAGGTCGCAATCAACTGCTGTGCTGAGGATTTCATAATTTTGTTTACTCAAAAACAAATGTGTCAAACGGCCAAGAATAAAACAAATATCAAAAATGAGGAAAATCCAATTTTCAGAAATATTCGTGAACACACATTCACATATTTCAAATGTAGCCGATTGTTGTCCAAATCGCATTCACAGTCCCACGTTAGGGCTCACAAAGTCACAGACCACAGAAGGGCTGTCACAAAGACAAGTGAGTGAGAACTCAGGCAAGCACTCAAGGCTTAGGGAATTTATTGAGGCTTAGCTTTTGGTTGATGTGTTTGTGCTGTGCCTATAATGGAATTGGATCTTCATCCCATTTCTTTGTTCTTTCCTTTGTTGTTGCTGAAGAAAAAATCCCGCGTATCATCGTTAAATAAACATTTACATTTTTATTGTTCGAACATCTGCAGCTATTGGGATTTGCCACAACATATTCCTTATTTCCTATTCAAACTCTTTGCCAATATGTTCCGATATGTGAGGCTGGGTGGGTCTCTTTGGCTTTACTTTTTTTTTTTTTTTGGCAACATTTGTTTTCTTCATCTTCATGTGGGGAACTAAAGCAATTTGGGGTTATTTACACGTTCAGCTGTGCGAAATGCTTATGGGAATTCATTTATTGTTCTTCGATGAGCACAGTATTTTCGAATAAAACAAAAATATTTTATTCAAAACAATATTTGAAATGTTTAAAGGTTCAGGGCCAAAAGTTGGAAAAGTAGTTGGTATGGATATATGGAAAATTGCACAAGTATACAGGGAGGAGATTTATTAAGAAGAATTGTGGTGAAGGCCTCGATGGGGCTACGACGACAGTGTTGTTATCGTATTTATAAAAAATATATTTACCAATTATTTTTGTTTTTTTCGTTTTTGGTCTCATTTTCCACATATACAATTTGTAACAATTGTTTCCGTTTCCATGCCACTGTTCGTCGCAGACGTACAGAAAGATTTTCTTATTCGTTGCTGCTTCTCCTTTTTTTTGCCAATGCTGATTGTTTGATTTTAGATTTGTAAATACCGATATTGAGGCACATACTCAGTAGCAGTTAGCATTAAATATGTATTGGCTGTTATCTCAATATTTCAAAAGATTCAGAAGAGGGAAGGCGGAATGGCGGCAAAAGGCAACCGAAATTAAAGGTAACGAGGGTGATGGGGGCGGATCGTTAAACCGAAATAATCAAATTAATAACAATTGAAATGTATATGAAAATTATTCGTAATTGCTTTTAGCTAGCGATAAAAGCACAGCAGTTTAAATATATTAAAGTCAATAGAATGATGGGAAAACGAGGCCATCAAAATGAATATTTTAATACTTCAGTTTATACTTTGTTGTTCTACCTAAGAAATGTACGTGGGAAGTTCCACATAAAGGACACATGTTGGACTAAATTGGGTTACACTTTTCACCTGCATGTGCAAAAAAACAAAACATAGAGTAGAAAGAAATTGGTGCCGGTAAAGTTGAAAAGTAAAAGAAAACCAATCTAAATATGTGGAATGCAAGTGGACGAATGAAGCTCCAAGTGAAGAGAATTTTCTTAAAAAAATTTATCAAATACTAGAATTTTTGCATTACATTTTTCTTGAAAAAGCCTACTGATGTCTCTTGAAGGAGTTTGTTTCTTTGCTCCTCTTGTTCAGGGGCTGATGTATAACTTATGCCATAGGCGCCCCAGTAGGTGAGTTGGTAGCGTGCTCGCCTATCAGCGTGGAGGTTGTGGGTTCGATTTCCACCAGAGGCTTTGGTAGGTCGCTGCAAAATCTCCCCATATGGTCGGTGGTGTCGCCCTGTTTACTCTTAGACCCCAAATTGGAATATAAATTAAATTTAAGATGTAACAAATAAAAAAAATAAATGTTTTGGTTGTTCTATTTTTCTTGTGATAGTTTTAGAAGTACTTGAGTGTACAATGTCCGCCCCCACAAAAAGAAGTCAAAATGGAAAATCACGAAATATTTTGTTATTTTTTTGGACAACGGGTTCTAGCGCATTTTCACTGCAAAGACTGAATGATTTTATTTGCTGTAATGATTAAATTACAATTACATTCAGATTTTCAATACTTATAATTGATTGCAATCACAAATAATCGAAAAGTAATCCGGATTACTTGCTATCTTAATATATATTTACCCTCGACACTGATTCACTGATACACTGATTCACTGACTCTGTCTCGCAGTACGTAGGAATTTAAATAGGCATTCTATAATTCTATATAAATTCTATAAATAATAATAATAAAAAAATAATATTTTTTTTTTGTACAGAAATTGTGTTTTACCCAAATTTTTTTTTACCAAAATTTTGGTTTCCAAAATTTTTTTTTTAGAAATTTTTTTTTGTACAAAAATTTTTTTACAAATTTTTTTTTTCAACAAAACATTTTTTTTTACAAATTTTTTTTTTTACAAAATTTTTTTTTACAAATTTTTTTTTTCAACAAAACATTTTTTTTTACAAATTTTTTTTTTTTACAAAATTTTTTTCCCAATTTTTTTTTCAACAAAATTTTTTTTTCCGCAAAATTTTTTTTTTAACAAAATTTTTTTTTTCCACAAAAATTTTTATTTCAACAAATTTTTTTTTTTTAAAAAGAAAATTTTTTTTTCCAGAAAATTTTTTTTTAACAAAAATTTTTTTTTTTCAACCAAATTTTTTTTTCAACAAAATTTTTTTTTTCCACAAAATTTTTTTTTTTCAACAATTTTTTTTTCCATATTTCAACGGGCGCCATAGGCGCATTACAACTTACTAGTTACTATAAATAATCAACAAGAATCAAAAGTAATCAGAAAATAATCCGACTACTTTCAGAGATTACTGTTGATTTTTTCTTATATTAATCGGGAATAAACCTGATTAATGTTATTGGAAAAACATGTTGATGCACATTTTTGTCCACATCAACTTCAATCGGTACTTGGTATGAGTTATATTTTTCTTTACCGGTATAAATTGTATACGATTTTTGTTTGTCGTTTTAAATATTGCTAAGCTGAAGCATTCTTCTGGATTTGTTGTATATTTTGTTGTTGTTGTTGAACAAGAGCGAACAATTATTAACGAATGATCATGCGTGATTCGTGCAAATAGTAGTTTGTAGTCATCTTGATTACTTTTGGATTATTTGTAATTGTAATCAATTATTTATCACGAATTGTTTTATAAAGGATGATATAGATTAATAATCGTAATCGAATTTTAATTGCTAGGTTTTACAAAATTCTCCTATTGACAATTTTTCTAAAAAAAATCTTCCCACTTATATTCTTAATTAAAAAAAAAATGGTCCAAATTTAATTTAAACGTTTGAGTGTCACTGGAAAAAGTGTCCCACTTTAAATTTGACCACTCTATCTAAAGCAATTGGATTGCTGTCTCGAAAAATCGATTTAGGGCTCGGATCACTTCTACTTCTGGCGCTTCAATTATAATAATATAAATACAATCAGCGAAGAAGATATACGCAAAACCGAGATTTTGCGGGTGTTCGGCAAATTTCACAGACGAATGCATTTTGTAGTCGATAAGACTTCCCATATATTTCCAGATAGCGGTCCCAAAAACACAGTTACTGTTTTGGATTTGTTAAAGTTATGCCGAATTATGATTTTTTCTAAGACAACGGAGGCAAAAATTTGGTTTTAAAATTGAAGTTTTTAAAGAAGACATTTAAAAAAAATATTTAAAAATTTTCGAAAAAAAATGGAAAGTAATAAAATTGTTTTGCTTTTTTTGCGGTCCCAAAAACACAGTTGCTGTTTTGGATTTGTTAAAGTTATGCCGAATTATGACGTTGGAAAAAACTTGATTTTTAAAATTGAACTTTTTAAAGGAAACATTTAAAAAAAATATTTAAAAATTTTCTAAAAAAAAAAAATGGAAAGTAATTAAATTGTTTTGCTTGTTCTGTAAAAATTTTATAACCTATTCCAGAGTATTAACCTTTTTTCTAAACGTTAAAAAACAGTTTTTAGGTCATGTTATGTATTTTTTTTTTATAAAAACCAATAAAAAACATTTTTCTGCATCATAGTCAATTCTACTTGCTGCAATTTTTACGATTCACTTTTGAACTTGCCACTTGTGTTCACAGAAGGAAATTCGTTTTCGTCAATTTTTGTTTTATCATTATTGCCTTTTCAAATACAAATGACTTTCAAAATATCAAAATACGAAAAACACAAAAAACCTTTAAGTAGATTTATATTTATTAAAACCCCCGCATCTCTCTTGAACACACCCTTTATATGGCCTGGTCGAATCTAAACTGAGTTTTTTGTTTGTTTTCCTTTCAAAACTACGAAATTGCATAGAGAATATTCTGGCTGCAACATAACCCAGACTATTTTCTGTTAAATTACAATCTTTCGGCTTATTCTATACACGCATAAATCGCTTATCTCTTAAATTCATTTCTTGATGGACATTGCAGAGCTGCTTGCTACACGTTTTTCTAAATCTTTCTAATACACCCACGCTGAGTTGGCACTCTAAGCTGAGTCCATCACATGCTGGCTACATGAGTGTACCTACTTCGCAAATGTCTCAACACCAAAAAGTATTCGTTGGAATGTTCTATGAAAATAGTTTGCCCCAAAACGAAACAAAAAATGATGAGCTAAAAATAACATACAAAACACACGATGCAACGTCGTCCATTTCGACGTTGCGGTATAAAAATTGTGTTCTTCTTGGGATTTCAAGCGTGTGTTAGTGGAATGGATAGATGGCTGGTCTCTCAAGAGCTGTACGTTGGACTGTTCGCGTATGCTTCTAGCTTTGAGTTTCAGTGCCTTAAAGCCAAATAGAATTGGATAAAAAGGAATTTATAATGTGTACAGAATTTATCATTCTCTTTTACACTGGTTAGGTATTTGCTAATAGAGTGGCATACTTATACTTGCAGACGTGTACAGGTGTATGTGTAGCGGAGCATGTCTAGTTATGATTGTATATCGGTGTGTGTGTGTGTGTACAGGAGGAGATAGATGGGTTGTCTGACTGTGGGAGTACTTTTTGGAGGTCGAAAAATGCCTTAGCAGTTATTTTTAAGTGCTTCGCAGTTCTGTTTACGCTTACAAATAAATGGAAATAAGGGAGTCGCTGCCAAAACCCAAGCACTAGCCAACCCACCCCACAAGCCAAAATTTTCAGTCCGACACGGATACCAAGAAAATTGCAGATATCCAATGCCAGCATTTAACAGTGGGTCATGAGTTTCATGCGCTCTAATATCATGCATGCGCCGTTGCTGCATTAAGTGGCGTTAAAACTGACTGGAATGCATTCACGTTTTATGTGGGGTTTCTCTGCCTTCTCCGTTGTCTTTATCCAAAAACACACACTTAGTCAATGGCACAGGTGGTCGACCAAATATCGTGTGGACATAAACACGAACGTCCAGCAACTGATAATATTAAATGAGCCACAGTGACCCGGGGTGAATCATTAATACTTTGCACAATGCACCGGAGTTGATTGAAATAAAAGTTTCAGGTTAACCTAATTCCAAAAGGGGATTAAGTTCTGTACAGTGACAGAGGGAAAGCCTAGCCAAAAATGAAAATAATCCCCTAAGCATTTTTTGTTTGCTCCAACAAAATGATTTTTAAATATATCCAACATTCATTATCGCATGTGTGAAGGAACACACATCGTTGAGAAACATAAAAACTAAGTTTGTTTTAATATGCAAAAGCTGTAAACCAATGGGCGAACACTTGAAGTTAATCTCTTGTGGACCAGTCTATTCATCAGTATACTGTGTACAGTGTTGAACGACAAACATGATTTGAGCCGATGTTGTATTATGAAAATATTTAAGAAAATCCGTTATTTACATTTTAAAACTAAGGTTTGTCAAATGGCACGGAGCTAAATCTTTTGGGTAGAATGAAGAGGTTCTCACTAAAATAAACTGTGAGAACCTGGAGAACACAAACACGAAAGGAATAAACAATTTGCTAAGTATGTTGAGCTAAAAGGAAACTAACTTATGCTGATCATTAGAAATGTTTCTTTCAATATAACATAAACTTCTCTAAGACAGGACATGGTTTTTTGGTAAATTTTTTAATCATATCTTATTTTCTCAGTCGAAATCCTTACAGAAAGTCAACAAATATACCTGAACAATTAAATGAATCGATTTACCCTGAATAACGTTGACAATAATGCAAACATATTTCCAAAGTCAATACTGTGTAGCCCAAAAAGTATCAAAACATTCATTTACATGCCTAAATTGATTTACTGCACCCGTTATTCTGAAAACAAAACAACTGAATCCTTTCGATTTATGAAACCAAAACATGTACACTGTTTATTCGTTTCCAGCATTCGGTTGGCTTTGGTTCGTCAAAATGAAGTGAGTAGATGACGAACACAGTGAATACTTAGTGTTATTCGTTAAAAAAAACATTACATTATTTTTAAAAAATAAATACTAATTTTATTTTTAAAAAATAATAAAGTATTTTATTTTTAAAAAATAATAAAGTATTTTATTTTTAAAAAATAATAAAGTATTTTATTTTTAAAAAATAATAAAGTATTTTATTTTTAAAAAATAATAAAGTATTTTATTTTTAAAAAATAATAAAGTATTTTATTTTTAAAAAATAATAAAGTATTTTATTTTTAAAAAATAATAAATTATTTTATTTTTAAAAAATAAAAAATATTTTATTTTTAAAAAATAAAAAATATTTTATTTTTAAAAAATAATAAATTTTTTTATTTTTAAAAAATATTTAATTATTTTATTTTAAAATTTTTTTAAAATAATAAATTATTTTTAAAATAATAAATTATTTTTAAAATAATAAATTATTTTTAAAATAATAAATTATTTTTAAAATAATAAATTATTTTTAAAATAATAAATTATTTTTAAAATAATAAATTGTTTTTAAAATAATAAATTATTTTTAAAACAATAAAAAATATTTAATTTTTAAAAAATAATAAATTATTTTATTTTTAAAAAATAGAAAGTTATTTAATTTTTAAAAAATAATGAATTATTTTATTTTTAAAAAATATTTAATTATTTTATATTAAAATGTTTTTAAAATAATAAATAATTTTTAAAATAATAAATTATTTTTAAAATAATAAATAATTTTTAAAATAATAAATTATTTTTAAAATAATAAATTATTTTTAAAATAATAAATTATTTTTAAAATAATAAAGTATTTTTAAAATAATAAAGTATTTTTAAAATAATAAAGTATTTTTAAAATAATAAATTATTTTTAAAATAATAAATTATTTTTAAAATAATAAAGTATTTTTAAAATAATAAATTATTTTTAAAATAATAAATTATTTATTTTTATACACTCCATCATAGGATGGAGTATATACTAAGTTTGTCATTCCGTTTGCAACACCTCGAAAGAGTGATCTGCGACCCTATAAAGTATATATATTATTGGTCAGTGTAACATTCTAAGACATTCTAGCGATGTCCGTCTGTCTGTCCGTCCGTCCGTCCGTCTGTTGTCTGTTGAAATCACGATGGAGTGCGAACGACCAACGCTAAGAAGCTGAAATTTTGTAGGAAAATGTTTTTTGCCCATAAGCAGGTTAAGTTCGAGAATGGGCCATATCGGACTAAAGGGGAAAAAGTTCCCCTTTACGGGACTAAATATATCTCGGCCATAATCAAATTTTTCAAATATTTTTTTTCACTACATCTAAGTTCTAAGTTTATATAATTTATAGATGGGGAAAAAAATCCCAAAAATGGGCGTGCTCATGGGTTCCGTGGACCCTTGGGGCCCAAAAAAGGGCCCATGATAAACATGCGCATATGGGTATCGAAGTGCAACGAAATTTACTCACGAACCCAAATATGCCTTTATTTTCATGATTTGCCTAAATTTTTTGATCCGGTTTCTGGGACTATCGGGTCACCAGCGGCCCAAAAACCGTCCCTTGACAAACATGGACATATGGGTATCGAAATGCAACGAAATTTTCTCGCGAACCCAAATATGCATTTATTTTCCTGATTTGGATAAAATTTGTGATCGGGTTCCTGGGACTATCGTGTCACGAGGTGCCCAAAAACCTGACAAACATGGACATATGGGTATCGAAATGCAACGAAATTTGCTCACGAATCCGAATATGCACCCATTTTCATGATTTGGATATAGTTTCGGATCGGGTTCCTGGGACCATCGGGTCACCTGCGGCCCAAAAAGCGGCCCCTGACAAACATGGACATATGGGTATCGAAATGCAACGAAATTTTCTCACGAATCCAAATATGCGGCTATTTTCATGATTTGGATAAAATTTGTGATCGGATTCCTGGGACCATAGGGTCACCAGCGGCCCAAAAACTGGCCCCTGACAAACATATGGGTATCGAAATGTAATGAAATTTACTCAGGAACTAAGAACTACATTCATTTTAATGATTTTGGTAAAAGTGGGTCTCGACCGACGGGACTCGTAGGACGCTAGCGGCCCAAAAATCGGTCCCTAATAAACATGGACATAAGGGCAGCGAAATACAATGACATTTTCTCACGAACCATAATATGCGTATATACTTATGATTTGATCCTATCTACGATACCAATGAGTAAACATATGGGTATTCCATCAAAACTAAAGTTTCTCCCGATACCAAATCTATGTATATTGCATTTGGAAATAACATATTTTTTTTTGCGTGAAGAAGTAAGAAGCATTTTGTTGCTTTTTATCCGTATTTCACTTTTTATGTACAAAATCTTGCTGAATGTTCCAATATCAAATTACCTACTGTTTCAATCTCAATGAGTTATTTCAAAGTTTCATCTATATCTGTATGTAGGTAAAGGCCCAGGTAGTTCTTGCAGACAGTAAGGTGCCCGAAAAAGGAAATGGGTTTCTACGTACCATTACTTTCGATATTGATTTTTCTATCATCGGAAAAAACCAGGTAAATATTTAATCGTACAGGAAAGACCATGAAACCCTTTTCCTTTTTTAAACGCCTTAGTGAAGGCAACAACTACCAGTCCCGCACCTTTATATAGATGCAATATTGAAATAACCCATTTTTTATGAATGACTTTAACCATGTACCTGTCCCCATGTAACAATTTCAAACACAATCGGTACCAAACTCTTTCTGTGTTTACAATTGATTCAGTTCTTTACATCGTTTGATTGTGAACGGACATATTGTTGTGATAAAAAATCGACTTTAATTTTTTAGCAAAATACGGCACGTGGAAAAAAATTAATACCTAATACAATACAAATATCTGTACAAATCATTATAAGTCTCAATGGCTGGAGCTACTAGTGATATTAGCAAAAGTTGTTGAAGACAAAACAATTACAGAAGAAGATGCCATGATCTATACAACTCAAAAAAAATATGATCTCATACGGACGGACCCAATCACGTGTTCCAGATATTTTGATCAGAGAATAAGACATATCTTCAAACTTTTCAAAGCTAATGGTGGAATATTTGATGAATTTAATGTCGTTAGATTTTATTGGAGGATAGAGTTCCAACAGCGAGGCTCGCCACACGTACATGGGATTTATTGGCTAAACAATGCCCCCAAACTTAATATATCTGACCATACCTCCTTCCCACCAGTTATCGATTTTGTAGATAAGTTTATATCGACAGATTCAACAATTCCCGATGTTCAAAATTATATAACCTACCAGAAACATAACCATAGTAGAACATGCCAACGAGAAATTAGAGGACAGAAAATATGTAGATTCCGGATACCATATCCACCTATGTCAAATACTGAACTATTATTACCGTTGCCGGAAAATTTTGACATGGAAGAATTAAAAAGACATAAAGAAGACTTCGACAAGATACAAAACTTCCTTAACGCCAGGTTATCAGACGAAGAAACAGATGCTGTGGAATCTTTCCAGCAGTTTCTATGTCACACACGAATAAATTTGACAAAAGATGACTACATATTAGCATTGCGGTCATCTGTGAAGAAGCCTCACATTTTCTTAAAAAGGGCATTCAAAGATAGATCAATTAATGCATTTAATCCTAAAATATTGGCAATGCAGAGGGCTAATATGGACATTCAATTTGTTTTGGATGCTTATGCATGTGTGGCATACATAGTGAACTACATAAATAAGTCAAACCGGGGCGTTTCGAGATTACTTCAGGAGGCAATGAATGAAATTCGCGAAGGAAATTTTTCCGTCAAGCAAAGACTCCAGCATATTGGAAACAAATTTATCAGTGCTTCAGAAGTATCTGCCCAAGAAGCATCTTACAACATCCTGGGAATGAGTTTATCACAGTGTAGCAATGCCGAAATCTACATTAATACGTTCGTTCCAGAAAAGCGTGTAAGAATGATAAAATCGAGACAGGAGCTATTAAATCTTCCTACTGCCTCTACTGACATATTCAAAACGAATCTTCTTGACCACTATGCTCAGCGTCCAGATATTTTGGACGATACATGTCTCGCATATTTCGCTGCGTATTATAACTTCTCCAAAACATTAAGAAAAAGTTCCCGGCGCCAACAAGAAGAAGATGACGACTTCCTCGAGGATGATGAGGTAAATCCAGAGCAAGTCGGAGCTGCTCTTCGATTGAAAAACAACTCAGGGTATATGTACAAAAAGGCAAATGCGGCCATTATCCGTTTTCCATCCTTTAAAGTAGATATGAACAGAGCAGACTATTTTCGAGCCTTAGCAATGCTCTATTTTCCATGGAGGAACGAATGCCAGGATCTTTTGCAGAACGATAATCAACTTACTTGTAGTATTCACAAAGACGTCATCGAAGCCAATAGACTCGAGTTTGAAAGGGTTAGGGAAGGTGAGCTTGAGGAAATACTTCAGACCATTCACAATGAAAGCAATGAATATGACCACAATGATAACGTATCTGCAACACAACTGCTTGATGACGAGTTCCGAGCTTTAGCTGTTCCAGAAGTTGACGCTAATACGAACGTTTTCGATGTTGGCAGAAATCAAAACATCAATGGCAATGACTCCAGCGATGGTATTCGTCTTATTACACTACCTCCCTTAATATGCCAAGATGACCTTCTAACGTCGATTCGGACTCTCAATGACAAACAACGGTCGTATCTACACCATCTTTTAAAAAATGTGGTTGAAAATACGAGGTTCTGCGAGTACATTGGAGGAGGCGCCGGTGTGGGTAAGAGTCGATTAATTAAAATCATTTACCAGTCGGTTACTCATAGATTCAGCTCCATTCCTGGAACAAACCCCGATTTGCCTAAGGTTTTACTTAGCGCCCCAACTGGAAAGGCTGCCTTCGGTATTGGAGGTTTCACATTACATTCGCTGTTTTCTTTGCCAGTTAATCAGTATTCCGGTGATTTGCGCCCTCTTAGTAACGACACCGTCAACTCACTCGTGGCTAAATTCGTGGACTTAAAACTCATAGTAGTAGATGAAATTTCAATGGTTGGAGCAAGAATGCTCGGATATTTGGATGCTAGACTTAAACAAATTTTTAAGAGTACAGACTCTTTTGGTGGTATATCGATCTTAGCGTTTGGCGACTTTAAACAGCTGCCTCCTGTTGGAGACAAATGGATATTTAGCACCAACACTTCAAACCCATACGGTATTATAGTCGGAGGAGGACTGTGGGATTTATTCGCATTTTACGAGTTGACCCAGGTAATGCGTCAAAGAGAGGATCAGAGTTTTGCATTGGCTCTAAATCGAATGGCTTCAGGTGAAATGACGGTAGAAGACATTAATCTTATAACTTCCAGAATTGTGACTTCTGCTATAGACGTACCAACTGAAGCAATACATTTATTTTGGTCGAACGATGAAGCTAACCAATATAATGCTCTTCGACTGAATCAAATTACCACCGAAGAATTTACATCAAAAGCATTTGATGTTATTAAATCGGATTCGTTACCACCAGCTCAAAGAATTCGAATTTTAAATTCAATTTCCAACTTGAAAACTTCTGAAACTCAAGGCCTATGCAGTGAACTAAAATTGAAGACGTCAGCGAAATACATGATGACGATAAATATAAACACTGCTGACGGTCTAGTAAATGGAGCTGCTGGTATTTTGATGTGGATCGACATAGAAAGGGATTCTTCGAATCCAAAAACACTTTGGATGCATTTCTCGGATGAGAACGTGGGGATAGAAGCACGGCGACAAAAACCACATGCAACGGAGCCTTTATGGACACCAGTAGAAAAGTGTCAGCGATCGTTCCAGTATAAACGGAATGATCGAATTTGTATCGAAAGGCGTCAGTTCCCAAAGTGGCTGTTCACACTCGAAACAGAATGAGCAGAGCATCTTTGTACGTCGCCTGTAGTAGAGCCATAAATGCATCCGGATTATTTGTCATTGGATTATTCAATCCTCCAAAACCTTTTGAAGTTACCGACCCCGTTAAAATCGAGCTTCAGAAGTTGGAATCCCAAAAGTCTTTAGAGCTGCAATACAGTTTCATGTTGAGCGATCAGTTCAACATTAAGTTATTTTACCAAAATATACAGAGCTTAAGGGCACACCATGCTGATATTCTGACTGATAGTACTGTTATGAATTCGGATTTTATTTGTTTGGTCGAAACATGGACTTTTCCAGAAGAAAACCTAGATTTTCCAGCATTCTCCATCCTCAGTCGTATAGATTCTTTCAACATAGAGCAGGACGAGGTAAGATTTCGCAATAAAAGAGGAATACTCATTTACATACTGAACAGTAAACGTCATGATGCCAAAATCCTTTTTAAAAGAGACCACAGTATTGGAAGCCACACATTTCAATACATTTCCATATGCTACAAGAACATCTATTTCATTGTGTTGTATAGAAACTCTTCATTTCCTGAAGGTCTTTTCAGGTCGTTTTTATCACAGGCTGTAGACGAAACAAAGGAATATTGCAAAAACTCTGAAAAAATATTCATCATTGGTGATTTCAACATTTGTCGCCGAACCATGGCTAACTTAACAGAAACAATTCTGAACCGAAAAGGATTTTCATCGCTTCTGCCAAGAACATCCCTTACAACTAAGCACGGGACGCACATTGATTGGGCTTTCGCTAATTTTCATCGAGATGCAGTTAAATGTAAAACGTATACAACATCGCACAGCCACCACGATGCTATTGTTATAGGTATTTAATTGTAACTCACATATTAATGCAACTTTTTTTAAAATAAATAAATGTATAAACTGTTTTTAATAAATAAATGTAAAAACTGTAAATGTATAAACAATTTAAAATTATGTTAAATTTAAATAAATGTTAACACTTTCAAAGCACTCACTTTCTTCATAGTTTTCTTATTTATTGACTTTTTAAGGATCCATGATGGAGGGTATATAAGATTCGGCCCGGCCGAACTTACTATTTGTCCACTTGTTAAAATAATAAATTATTTATTTTTAAAATAATAAAGTATTTTTAAAATAATAAATTATTTTTAAAATAATAAATTATTTATTTTTAAAATAATAAAGTATTTTTAAAATAATAAATTATTTTTGGATAAATTATTTTTATATAGTCATACGTCGTGGTAATCATTTGTTTGATTACTCGGAATTATTGATTTGATTTTCAAGCATTCGCTTCAACGGAATGTATTGAATACCATATTCATTGCAGAGGTTTGGTGCACAATACTCACGATCCCCGCCTTCTACGCTCCATCGATCTTAACAAATCAACACTTCATGGACCAGTTTGATGAGAAGTTATAACAAGGACCACGCTTGCTATTCCCGATGTTCCATAAAAATGGAAATATTTGATTTTTTTTTTAAAGAATGTCCTGATTTTGTGTTGATTGTTATCACAACCTCTCTAGCGAATCTGACTGGCAGGAGAAGGCGTATTTTGAAAAAAAAAGAAAAAAAAATCCGTGCAGCCGAGTAAGCATGAGTTTGTATAAGGCTTCGTGTTAAACAAGACATCTTGGTAGATGAATGATATTCTTGGGCATTTTGGTATCAAAGAAGGCAGAAAATCATCTTTGGGCCAACTGTTCAAATATTCAGACTCCACGGAAACAACTCCGAAAATGGAACTAGGGCGATTTATTCGCCACAGCGGCTATGCTGAATTCGAAGCATTGCTTTATGACAGCGGAGCTGGAAAGATTTCACAAAATGCATTAAAAAAAATATGGGGGGAAGACTTCTCAAAGCAATTGACCTCAAACATTGTTGGACAGGACATCCCTGTTCCAAACATGGGTGACTTTTAAATTCATAAAGGAACAGAAGGGGAAACCATACAATTTGTATCTCCACTGAAGGGGTGCAAGAGGCTGACGAGGGTTTGATCCCACATAGAAACTATTTAGTTTTAATATGACTTCAAGTGATCTATAGACTGTGTTGCTTAAGCCTGGCAGATATTAGTTAGAAAGCATGTATGGTAAATCGAATCCAGGTGTACTGTGGCCTGTCCATAAAAAGCGACAATTTCCCTGGTATCAGTTTTCTCAAAATAGCCAGGTACAAGATTCTCTTGAGCATTTTATGTGAAGAACTGAAGCTCGATGCCTGGGAAATCTACAAATAAATATATCTTCAAATGCACTACTGCGTTGATTCTAAAACCGCCTTCTACAGTTCGATACAAATTCGTATATTGGCAACTACAATTGAAAAGAACATCTATTCTTTCTTGCAACCTATTTGATGAACTGTTGCAGCAATGCACTCAACCATACCGAATTAAGCATATGGAGTACAATAATACCATAGCAGAGAATAGGGAGCAGGAAATAATCGGTAACTGCTCTCGTTTAATGAAAGGCAAAGAAAACGTGAACCAAGACAAAACCAACGACGACCAACGTTCACACTTCGGAGTAGCGGCTGACAGTTGCTATTTCGAGATATTAAATGGATTAGCATTCCTTGTGGACGTCATCCACAAAAGTAATGAGGACAGTCGCAAAAAAAAAGACTAAAAATATTAGATTGGCCTGGCTCTAAGAGCTTTGGGCGGTGAGTTCGAGGAACCTCGCAAAGAGCGACAACCCTGACTTTTCAATAGATTCAGTAGAGAAACTGAAGTGTGGTAAATACTTATATAAAAAAATCATAATGCCAAACCTAGTAAAACTCACAACCATACCATTATCAATCAAAATTCTAAAAAAAATTGCTTCAGTTTGCAGTTTATTTATGAAATGAAAAATCAAATAATCAACATACTCTTAAACAAAATGAAAAGTGAACGTTCTCGAACTATTTAAAAGTCAGAATAAAAGTTGCAAAAGAAAATTCAAATGGCAGCTTTAACTTGCCAGTATGCAGCGAAATTCTCCTGTGACTGACACCTATGGGCTTGGCCGTTTTCTTCGCCGTCATCGTCACCGTGTATGTTGCGTTCCAAAAAAAAAGAAGAAAGATCGTTAGAAGGTACACCGTTTACGGTACAATAACAATTTATCTTGTATTCTGAGTAATTTATGTACTTTCAGTGCTTCAACGCGCGGCTTACTTAATGTTAAAAGCTGATACACAGTCATGTACTTATTCAGACCCACACACTCACACCAACACAATCGCATATTTTTATTTGTATTGAAACACAGAAAAGCCACACACAAACGTTTGTACAAGGATACACAGCCCACACACACACACACACACACACACATACAAACAACAGACCGATACCTAGAGTCGGTTTTACCGTGAACACCATAAGAAATATTAATGGAGAATATCCACCAAACCCGCATTGGTTCAAGTGGAACTGCAGTGGCAAAGTTAGTCTCTGTGAGTGCCTATGTGTTCTGGCGTTTTGTTTGCGCATATGTGTGTGTGTGTGTGGTTTTATGCAGACACTGGTGTACAAAAGTACTTGACAAAGTGACCATCATTAATATTCTGTTGTGGAAAGTGTTGCTTTGGCAAAAGTTTCTGGTGACCGCTTGAAAGATATGAATGAATAATAGAGAAAGCCAAAGGATTAAGCTTAAGCCACTATACATGCAGACATATTTTTTGGCACTACCAACCATAACTCCATAACTCTCTTGTCCAATATTTTGGCAGATACGTGGAACACTTAGAGAAGTTTAATTATAAAAAATGAAATGTAGTTTAAAACTAATAAAGACAAAACAAACTACGAATTTAAAAAAAAAATGATTAACGTATTTATTCTATTAAAAAAAGCACAAAAAAAAGAAGATTTGGTAAACTGATGAATGCGTTCATTGATTCAACGAATTCCATAGATTACTGTCTTTATTTATTTTCCTTCACTTACCCAGGAGGGTTAAGGGGGAACTTCACTCAAAGCAGTGCTGTTTGTTGTCACACAAACGTTCCACTGATCCAGCATCGTCGTCAATATCTATGGGTGGTGTGGATATCGATGTATCAGATACTCTTGATGTTCTGGGCCTGAAGATACAGGGTGGTGCTCGCTTGGCTAGCCATATATTCGAAGTGTCGAAAGAAGCATTCAAGTGTTTAGGCTTTTTAAAGCGGTGCAAAAAATACTTCACTCCATCTGATCTCGCAAATATTTACACCACCTACATCTGGCCTAAAATGGAATATAACTCCCATATATGGGCAGGGGCTCCATTAACATCTTTGAAGCTTCTAGACCATGTACAGAGGAGAGCGGTGATGATGATCGGGGATAGTAGGATATCCAGCTCTATTGTCTCCCTTCAGCATCGCCGGAATGTGGGTTGTATATCGTTGTTCTATAGATATTTTAACGGTATCTGTTCCTCAGATATCCGTCGTCTGGTCCCTGAAGTTAGAACATTTAGCCGGAATACTCGGCTATCCAGGGAGTCTCATCCGTTCATTGTCAAATGGCCGGTTGACCGGACGACGCACTATAGAGAAAATTCGTTCTTCAGCCGGACTGTTCGTATGTGGAATAATCTCCAAGCATGTGTTTTTCCTGCCTGCTGTGACATTATCAAATTCAAGGCAAACATCAACAATCACTACTCCCTCTTTCCCCCCTCCAATACCCGTCTGTACTATCGCGAAAATCCTTCATCGAATTAACTGTAAGTTCTGAAAAAGACACGATTTACTCGAAGACTTTCCACCCAGGTTAAACAGGCAAGACGTTCGACGATTGTTGATGAAGGAGTGGCAAAACAGCCACAAATTAAATGAAAATTTGAATTTTTCATTGTAAATTAAAAAAAAAAAAAAAAAAAAATTGTGTTGATATTGATTTAATATTGTTTATAGAAGAATGCACTTCAGAAACAGGCTGGCGGGTTTGTCTTTAAACAGTCGTCGCGTAAATGATCCAGACTTTACGAAAGGGTTTCCAAAGAAAATTTTAAGAAAAACTCTGGCGAAATGTCATCGTGGCAATTATGACAAACTATTGAAAATGAACACTTTTTGTAATTTTCATAATTTCACAATTTCTCTTTTCAAAAAAAAATTTTGACTTACATTTGTTTATACCTCTGAAACTGTCATTTCTGTTAAATGGTAAAGGCAAAGATTAACTGCCTGTTTCCATAAAACGAATTTATTCGTTCGTTACAAATCGTTCATATTGGAAGTGTTATAAAATGGGTTTCAGACATCATTCAAATCTGATTTTCAGATATATGTTAGATATCGACATATGGAACAAAATTCCAAGAAAGTAGGCTCTCATTACTGATTAGAATCCATTTTATTCCGCCTTCAATTTTGACAATTTGCATCGAACGAACAAATTCGTTTTATGGAAACAGGCAGTAAAACTAATTTTGTAATAAATTTTTTTAAAATGCTTACGGGTTAAATCGACGCTAGGCTGCTGGCGTAGACCTTATCTTTCACGTGTACCGAAAGTAAGAAGTCGCAAGGTGTTAAATCACAAGATCTCGGTGGCCCCTTGTGATCACCTTTTCGAGAGATAACACGGTCCGTAAACATTTTAGTTTTGCGAACTATGACTGCAAGATTGTCACCATTTTTGTAGTTGATTTTAAAAATTTCAATGCATTGTTAAAGCGCCTACCATTAATAATGGTGTAGTGTGTACTTGTCAAATGTCAATGAATAAAAACTTCAGAAGTGACAACTACCGAAATACCGGGTGATTCAAAATAACAGCTCTTGTTGGAGAACCCGGTATATCTCACACCGATATAAATCTGTATAAAGTAAGCGCATATTAAAAACGGCTTACAGCATGTTTTCATAAAACGTCTACGTCTGAGACGAACAGAAACGTTTGTAGCCGAAACGAAAATGAATGGTGTTTATGTAAGTACAACGAATCCAATTAGCCAATACACAGAAAAAATGCCAATTCGAATTTTAACGGAGACTCTCATGTTACAAAAATCCAAACTGGCGAAACGGAATTTCGGTTCGTTATTTCAACGAAACGAAATACCCATTCGGTTTATAAAAACAGGCTGTTAGCCTATTTGGCAATTGCTTTTCACATTTTCCTAATAGTTTGTGTGACATTTTTGGGAAAGAAGATCCGGCAAACAATAATCAAAAAATGAAATGCCTACAACGATTAAAAACTATTATTTGTGTCTCGTTTTTAATTTATTTATGCAATCCCAATATATTTTCACAAATTTACGAAACAACCACAACAATTTTAAATACATTTTTAAGAGGATTATTTAATAGTTTTTTTTATTATTAATTCCATTTAGTAATTGAACGACTTTTAGAGGCCTAAAATTTTTTTGTAATTACTGTGAAGTATTTATAACTGTACCTCTAATATATCCTCGTCCGCTCATGACCTACTACAGCCTGTGACAATTTCTCGGTCGACAGAAATACACTTTGGTTAATTAATATTTTTTTCAGGTTAATTAAGAAATGGTTTGATTAATTTCTGAAATCGTCACTTTTGATTTATTTAATCTATAAATCCTTGGTCCACACCGGCCGTTTCTCATTGAATTCCGCATTCCCCAATGAAAGCGTTCACATAATTGATCCACACTGTAGATTCGGTATCGTTGTGGCATACATTGATTCATGTACACCGGCGAGTGCATTCTTGGTCAAGCGTCGAAGATATTTTTGGTATTTGTGCTTACCCTCGCCCTGGGCCATTGAGCCGTGTACAAAAGCAATGCGCAATGTTCACTCATGGCCGACACACACACACACCCACGATCACAGAGACACAGGTACACATGCATCCACATCCGGCGGTTTAATGCCCACCCTCTGAATCATGCATTTTTGCAATGTTGCCAACAAGCAAACTCGTTGTAAGTGGCTCGGCAAGTGGGTGTGCTGTATGTTTGGAATTGTCTAACTGGAATGGATAAGATAATACATGAACAAAAAAAAACCTAATCCACTTTGCAATAAATTGTTCGTTCTTTAGGTTTTTTTTGTTAAAGAGATTTTAAAAGCTTTGGATGTCTACCTGTGTATAAGTGTACACACATATGTGTGCAAATGCGACATTGCCATTGTACTGCGACTACAACATTTGACTGCTCCGGCCTATAGTCAAGCAGGCAGGCCAGTGCTACGTCAGTTCAACTTGCAACAGTGACAGTGAAAAATTTGTTTAGTCGTTTTTAAGGAAAGACACATTGTTGGCTTTGATAAATTGTGTAGAACGTTGTGTCAAGGGAAGTGCTGGAACTCTGAGTGGATGACTGCAGGGGAATGGTAGCCGTTGAAATAATACTGTTGCTGGGCCTAGATGTCAGGCAGGAATGTCATCAGAAGTCATAGAGTTAACTCGGCAAAAAAAAAAGAGGCAAAAAGTACTGCTGTCATCTCCAGTACACCGCACCACCACCACAATAGCAATTGTAATGTCATGTGCTCACTCCAAGGGCAACCTTAGGAAAATGTTATTTTTATGGAAATTAATCAATGTTTTGGAATGTCACGGCAAACTGTATTTGAATATAACATAGATCTCGCAATTGAAATATTTATTTCAGGGACATTTCATGTAGTTCACTATGATCTATTAAGAAGATAATTCTAATACGTTTTGAAAAAATCATTTCTTTATTTAAAGAAAAACCTTCGTCAAACTTTCTGTCGAATTTCATTGAGAAGCGAGTTTCGACAAAAATGGCGCTTACGTCTTTTTTGCGGTAAGGGCTCGATATCATACCAATAACCGCCCATTGAATATGAGAATTAAATTGTGGCAGCTAGCGAAAGTATGCGCCACCACCGACTCACAGAACTGCTCGCAACAAAAACCTTTTATGAAATTTAATTATTTTATACGTCTTTTTTTTGGAGCAGATGCAAATCGGATGGGAAACTTTTTGCCAACTCAAGTATAGTTTTCGTAATATATGAGTATTCGCAATAAGTTTGTAATGGCAGTCACTTTCCGCTGCATGGCTGGCGGTTGGCATAACGTGTTTGGCATTTTGTTGGCGACATATACACAAGTATTTTATGGCAGATAGCCTATGAAGTTTGGATTTTGAACAAATTTTTTAAAATTAGGAACAACAATATTTTTAACCCTCTAGTGCGCCGTGATGCAAATTTGAATCATACAGAAAATATCTCCGTAGTTTCAAAATTTGAAAACAGTTTTGTGTAAATGTTTGTTATATGTTGTCTCCATTTAAGTAGGCGTCGTTTTCTCTACTTTTGAAGTACCGTTATAGCAGCATTGAATTATTGTGCAATTTTGAAGTGTCTGCTCATTAGTTTGTTGTGCGTAGATGTAACAGTGTGTTTTTCTGACCTTAAAATTTAATTAATCTCAACAAGTTTATTAAACAGTTGTGATTTTTACATAAGTTACACTCTTTTTTATTAAAATCTAATAGTGTTTATTGTTTTTTTGTGGTAAGTACCTTGCTGTGTATAAAAAACGGTTTGATGCAAATTTGCATCACTGCGCATTTAAGTGATAATAAAAAAAAATCGTATCTAACGAATTTTCAGAATATGTCAAGAAAACAACTTTTAGAGAAGGATATTCTCCGTATTTTGTTGGATCCTGCTGCAAGTGAAGATGATACACCTTCTGTCGAAAGATTGCATGTCCAAAAGCAAAAACGAGGTCCAGCATCAGCTATACCATCCGTAGATATCAGGCACGATCATGTGGACCACTTACCGGAATTCCAAGAAAATAGGGTAAGATGCAAGCTGCCGGGTTGTAAGGGCCAAAGTCAACTTATTTGTAGCAAGTGTAACATAGCTTTATGTCTAACAAAAACCAAAAACTGCTTTGTACAATTTCATAAAAAAATAAACAAAATTAAAATGTTATCTTTTTTTAAAAAAAATGTATAATTTCATAAACAATAAATAAATAAGAAGTTGGTTTTTAAGAAGAAACAAAAACATTGTCTATTTAAATCACTATTAAAGTATAAAAATTTTAGATTTTGAATTTACACTGTAAATTTTACAGCTAAATGCGCAATGATGCAAATTTGCATCAAAGGATTTTTCGCCTCCTGCGCCCTTATAAACAAAAATTATACAAACTGCTAGAACAAAAGTTTGTTTTTTAACCATTTCCTTTCGTTTAAGTAGTATTTTATTTAATTTGGTTTTCTTGCGCACTAGAGGGTTAAATATTGTAAAACATTTTTTAAGCGTTTTAGCTTAGTGTGTCACAATTTGTGACAATTTAAATAAAAGCAGAGGTCATGCACTTAGGGGAAATGGTCGGTTGATATTAGGGAACCTACAAATTGCGTACAATTCATTAGTGTACAGAATGACCTAAGGTTTCCAAATACTGAAGGTGGGAACGACAGAAGTATTTCTACTTCATGTTTCTTAACAAAGGACCTTTAGAAAATGATAATAAAATACCGAAATATATTTCTTAGATTTGTGGAAAGCAGTGGTTGAACCCATTGATATTTTGGAATTGTGTTTACGAAGTCCGATTGGGTTTCATATATAATAGATGACACAATAGATTTCCACCACCAGAAGGCGAGTTGCCAGACTTCCAAGTTTTTGTCCGAAACTTCGTCTAGCCAAAGATTTACCAAATACATAATTTGGTCAAGATCGCGTTGTGCATATTTATATTATTACACGATTTCTAATGTAGGTGGGATGGTACATTTGTGGGGAGGTACCAGACGGGGTGTTGCCAGACTTCCATGTTTTTGTCCTAAACTTTGCACAGTTATACATTTACTAAATATGGATTTTTGCCAAGATCAGAATGGGCGTATTGATATTATTACAGGATTTCTAAAGTGGGCGAAATAGCAGATTTGTATGGCAGGTACCCGAAGGGGTGTGGCCATATAGCCCATATGCAATCCCATAAGCAGTTTTGGGAAAATATTAACCCATGCCAAATTTCAGAGTAATTGCTTAACTCTTTCGAAAGTTATCGTGCGTACCAGAAGGACAGACGGACGGACAGACGGACATGGCTCAAACGATTTAGAAAGTCAAGAATCGAATTTGGTGCAAAGACACTAGGAGTGTAATATGAATATTTCTATATGTTACACTTTTGAGCCGTATCAAATGATATATACCCTCCTACCCGTAGGGTGTGGGTATTAAAATCTACTGGATATTTTCTAAAAATTCTTTTTTTATTTGAAAGTACAATCCTTCCGGTTAACAATGGAAAATAATTTCATTCAAATGGCTGTCTCGGCTGGCCATGCAGTAGCCTATGAATGGTCTAGCCCTATAGGGTATCATGTGATCCACCTTATCGCGCCATAGTTTCATCACATTGACAGAAAATGCATCACTAATGCAAACAGTACAAATTTTGTTAAATTTATTTTGTTGATGACCCACCCCGATGGGCATAACGCAAAGTTGATGGAAAATTGAATTATTTTAATTTCCATCTGCCAAATACCGAAATACATCAATAATAATTACAATTAATGATGTGCATATGATTTTGTTACCCCTACTCTCCCCGCTGCGGAAGCAACTCAATCAGCTACCGTCCTATTGAAATAGAACTGCTACAATTGGAGGGTGCCTGCAGTCGCGTACTCAATCGAGTGGAATAGTTTTGTATGATTTTAATTTAATTAAAGGTAATAGTTTGCTTTTCAATTTGTAATAACTTCGCAGCCGGCACACACACATATATGAAACATTATACCTACAACTACAGATATCGATATTAGGGTTGTAATTTTGTTAGGCAGATTTTCGTAGGGTTACCATGTGGATAATTTTCAGGGTAATGACACCAAAGCACTTCGGCATAGAAAGCTCATTAAATAAGGTTAGATAAACAAATAACTACATTAAAAAACAGCAATTAAGACCAACTAATTCTAGATTTAGAGCATCTAAATCATAATCTCTCACATAAATTTATGATGTTGTTGTTCATTTTGGTACAGTTTGAATGTCTTTATTTTCCTCGATAGTTCTTTTAAGAAACAACCTGAAAGTAATTTTAAATCAGCGAGTTCGGTGTATATGGGTTGGGTGTACTCACTATTCGGAAGTATTAACGGCATTCTAGAGAAGTTTTTTGTGTACTGTGGGATTTTTTCGGTCAACATAACCGCCCTTTTAAATCGACAATCTTTCGTTTGGTACTGAAATTCGAAGAAACTGATACGATGGAAAACATCACAACAATCGTGCGTATTAGTCGTTCGGATGAAAATGTTGCTGCGGTGGAAGAAAGTGTGGACCAGGAAGTGACCACCGCAATTCATATGCCTAAAAAATTCGATTGATTCTGTAGTTCGTTGAAAAACAAGCACACGACTTGTTTTTCATAAATTCTCACGAAGCCTGACACATTTTCTAACGAATTTTTCACGAACCAGGACGCGACAACCACAGTTGGTTGTCGTAAAAACATATACATATGCAAATTTGGTTGGCCCTGCAATTTTAGCCCGGAGAACATTTGTATCGCCGAATATTTATCAATTGGGTTGTTGAAAATCAAGCACAAACTTTCTCACGATTTTTTTTCACAAATTCTCTCGAAGCCTGACGGATTTTCTCACGAAATTTTCTTACGTACTAACAGTTTTTCTAATATTTCTCAAGATTTTTCACACACATTCTCATGATTCTCATAAATGCTCTAAGATATTCCCAGAAATTACCTACAAATAAATTATTTCACAAACTTTATTATAAATATTACCACATGTTCTTCAATTATTTTCGGAATATTTCTTACCAATTTCATCTCAATTTCTTTCCCGTATTTGTCTAACGAATTATCTCACAGAAATTCCAAAAAAAAAATTACATTTCTCACCATTTCTTAAATTTTTACAAATTTCTCACAAATTCTCAAAAGTCTTCCCACGAACCATTAACAATTTCTCATAAATTCTCACTAATTTCTAATAAATTCTCACAAAGTCTCGTAAATTCTCACTTATTTCTTATAAGTTCTCTCAAATGTCTTATAAATTCTCTCAAAATTCTCATAAATTCTCACAAATTTTTGATAAATTCTCAAAATTTCGGATAAATTCTCACAAATTTCTCATACAATTTTACATTTTCTACCCTCAATTTCTCACACATTTTTTATAAAAAATGCTCACTTATTCTCTCAGACACTTTTTCGTTCCGGCATTCTGAGGAATTTTTAAAAACTCGGATACATTTTCTCACATATTGTTAACAAAGATTTTTCGAATTTCCAATTTTTTCCCCCCCAAATTTTACAAAAATATTTCTAACGAATTTTCCTCCAAATGTTTTCACGAATATTCAGAAATTGTCTTACTAATTTTTCTCACGAATTCTCATAAATTCTCCAAAAAATTCTGAAATGTTCCCACAAATTCCTCACGAATTCTCACAAGTCTTCTCAGAAATTTCTCACAACTTCTCATATTTTTTTCTCCATTTCTCATAAATTCCTCACTAATTCGTACAGACATTCTCACGAATTTTTAATAACTCCAATAGATATTCTCACAAACTCTCAAAAAAATACTTACGTATTCTCACAAATTGCCGATGAATTCTTACAAAAGTTTTCAAAACACTTCTCACAACTTTTTACAATGTTCTCACGAATTTTCACAATTTTGTGTTCACAAATTCTCATAAGTTTTCTCAAATATTCTAACGACCTTTCTCAAAAACTTTTAATATCCCTTTACATGTTGCCAAACATGAGAAAGAGTAGTAGTAGGTTTTGGTTTCTTTGCAGTTAGTGTTTCTATTTTACGAGAAACAAGAAGTTTCCACACTTCCATCTGAGTAATCCTTATTGATACTAATATTTTCGCTGGACGTAATCAACAAAACACTGCAGTTGTCAATAATTGCATAACCCTAATTCATATTACCATTATGGTTATAACCCTAATATGCGTATACGAAGCAAAAAAAAAAACCAACGACTATTTGTCGGTTTGCACGAGTAATTTGATAAAGTTTACATCTACGGAAAACTATTGAAAACTCTACAGAGCTTATGGTTGTTGCAAATATTCAATTTGCAAAAACAGGGGGCCTTTCACATTTGTCTCTCAGGGCCATTTAGATTACACAATACCAAACTACAACGACGTACGTATGTATGTATATTGACATAGAAGCATACGTTGTCGCCAAACATAGTCATCACTTTCATCATTAGTCACCGGAACATCATCGGCATTATTAGCCTCAAATGGCATTTGCATTCCCGTTCAATTTGCATGACAACAGAAAGGCTATCGGGGGAATAAAGAAAACTTTCGGCATTACGAAATTATTATCTAAATCAAAAAGGTTTGGAACACCATTATCAACCTGGGCGAGAAGTACGTGTTAACAATTACTGAACGCGTGTTCGATTGCACAAGAGCGTCCCACAGAATAAGGAACTGAGTCGTTATATTAGGATTTTCTGAAATTATTGTTCCCATCACTGTTCTATATCGTCCTATCCATGCGTTTGCAAATGTTTACCAAAACACCCATACAAACACTTGCTTCAATATCTGTATGTGTGCGTATTTGTGGAATGAAGAATTAAATGAGGCGAAACCATATCATTACAGTTTTAATTGAATTTATTTGTATAAAATGAATTAATATATTACACGGTGCTACAAAACTGAGAACATTTTAAATGTTCTTCAATCACAAGTGCATACAATCTGATTTTGATTATTGATCAAATATTTATAACCCACTGTTGAAAACGAAATTATGAAAATGGTATCCTGGCGTCATTTATGACAAATACGCTCATACTTTTTTTCTACCTCGTAATCGTATCTAAGTCATCGTCTATATCGGGTCATTCTTTAGAAGAATTCACGCACTTTGACAATTTTTGCTATCGATTGTAGCAGATAAAAGCTGATTTTAACCACAACTCTCACACTGGGATTTGCAATTAGTATGCTATCGGAAAAAAAAATTTTGTTGAAAAAAAAAATTTTGGGGAAAAAAAAAATTTTGTGAAAAAAAAAATTTTGCTGAAAAAAAAAATTTGGAAAAAAAATTTTTTTTGTAAAAAAAAAAATTTTTCTTGAAAAAAAAATTTTGTAAAAAAAAAAATTGTAATAAAAAAATTTTGGTAGAAAAAAAATTTGGGGAAAACACAATTTCTGTACAAAAAAAATATTATTTTTGTTATTATTATTATTTATAGAATTATAGAATGCCTATTTAAATTCCTCCGTGACAGAGTCAGTGAATCAGTGTCGAGGGTAAATATATATTAAGATTGGGTCGTTGAAAAACAAGCACAAATTTTCTCACGATTTTTTTTTACAAATTCTCACGAAGCCTGACGGATTTTCTCACGGAATTTTCCTACGTACTAACAGTTTTTCAAATATTTCTCAAGATTTTTCACAAACATTCTCTTGATTCTCATAAATGCTCTAAGATATTCCCAGAATCCTCACAAATTTCTTATAAATTCTCACAAATTATTCATAAATTCTCACTAATTTCTTATAATTTCTCTCAAATTTCTCATAAGTTCTCACTAATTTTTTTTTTATAAATTCTCACAAATTTCTGATAAATTCTCACAAATTTCCTCAATTTGTTCCTCACTTATTCTCTCAGACATTCTGAGGAACTTTTTTAAAAACTCTGATACATATTCTCACATATTAGTAACGAATTTCCCCAAAGTTTTTTCGAATTTCCAATGTTTTTTCCCCAAATAGCACGATAGCAAAAAGTCATCCTGTATATCGGGTCATTCTTTAGAAAAACTGACGCACTTTGACAACTGTTGCTATCGATTCTAGCAGACGAAAGCTTATTTTAACCAAAACTCTCAGACTGGGATTTGCAATTACTATGCTATCGAAAATAATAAAATGCAGCTAACGAATCAAGAACTTGATTTTGCCATAACGATGTTCGGAACATTTTAAACATGGACTTCTTACTAAATTATTTTCCAAAATGGTTGTGTCTGTAGCACCGTGTTGCTGAGTATGTGACTACTACAAATAGACATACACTTATTTAAATATTTATAACTGGATATGAGGGGAAAACATTTTTTTACGTTTGATTAAACTGATTTTCGTTTCATATTTTTCCATTTAGATTAAAGGGAAAGGGGAAATAGATTCTAATTGACAGTATGAAACATCATGGAAGTCGAACAGTGCAGATTCACAGTGAATTTTGCTGTATAAAATCACCATAACATTCTATGAAGAAGCAGATGATATAACTTTTTACGAAGCATAAACGATAGCTGACTGACGTGGTGTGTTAGGTAGTATGTGAGACTATCACACAAGTTAACCCAATTCAAAACCGATCATCAAACATTTTTCAGCGGCTGTTTTGTGAGTAAGAGACTAATCACTAAGCCGTGTACAACTTCTCTAGAAGATCATTAGCAGTTGACTAATTCGTGAAAAGTTCTCCGTTTGTTACTTCATTGAATGTTAAGGGATATAGGTAATAAGTAAAAGATAGCTGATAAATGTCCCTATAACTGAGAAAATATAATAATTCGCTGATTTACCGATTCTTTCCAAGCAATTTTTTTTGCTCATAATCAAAAAACTCGAAATTGACAAAAATTTGCTTTAGACTCGTATATGGAAATACGCAAAAAAAAAACGCATTCATACAGAAACCTACATGGATCTGACCAAACCATCTGTATATATATATGTATATATTTGCCAGTGTGTATCACACATATGTAACATATTCATTTTTGTGGGTGTCAGAGGGTGCGGACAGTCGTATGGCTGCCCGCAAATAATCAGCAACAACAAACTGAATATTAAATTAAAACTTCAAGTGGTGTATGTGGGTGAATGCGGTGTGTGCGTTGTGTATGCGTGACTGAATGAGTGAATTACATTGGAAGTACAATTTAAATAATTTCATTTATTTTTAATTTTTCAACTTTATTTAAAAACGAAATGGGCAAATAGTTTGCTTTTGGCAAACTTCTATTTTCTAATCATTTATAAACTGTTTTTGTGATTTAAGTCGAATACATTGCAATGCAGATGCGCATGGCAGCGCATGCTGGAAGGGTCTGTGGCCGTTTGCAAGGCGACACGACATGGAATAGCAGTTTTACATTAAAATATAGGATAGTTGAGAAAACTATTAGGTTCCAGGCTTTATGTTCTGTGGGGCCAACTTAGTCTATAGTGGTGGAGCTTTTCCTTTTTTTTTGGACTAATAATCAGGTGAGTCACCCTACGAATGCAGTGCACTGTGCTAGCGATAGGAAATATGGGTAATGGAGGGAGGAAAAAGGGAGTTGATCTTGTATTTGATAATGTCATAGTAGGCCGGAAGATTATTCCAGATACGAACAGTCGGGCTGATGAAGGAATTTTCTCTTTAGTGCGTCGTCCGGTCAACCGGCCATTTGACAATGAACGGATGACTTTCTTATTATTATGGAAATGATATGATGTCATTGATAAATCCTCTAGAGAACACTTTTACCTACGCTACTGCATACATGATTTCTAGTAATTAATTATAAAATGTTTTTATTTATGTGCCCGTTGTAATAGAAAAACATTTAAATGAAAATATGAACATTATTTATTTCACATACCACTGCATGATTTATAGGTTTGTGGACATTAAGCTGGCTTCAATGGTTACACGCTAGAATTAAGATTTAAATCACTCCTTACGATTGCAAATATTACAATATTGAAAGTGATCAAATAAATTGAGAAATAAATTGAGTGACAACCATTTATGACACAATTTGACTTAACTGTGAAACTAACCAAGAGTCTACGACCAAAATGGTTGAGAAAATTAACGAAGGTCTAATTGTGGTCAGCCTTGATGTGGCAGGTAATGTGTGCGACTAGCACTCAGCTCCCCACTACAAAAAATTTCGTTAATGCCATTGACGAGTAAAAGATTAATCTCTAATCTCATTTAAAACTAGCATAAGATAACAAAATTGAGTTGTCTTTTAGGTTTAGGTCCCGACCAGTGTATATACAAATTATGCATTGCACAGATCAGTGATAAGTTTCCCCTTTCGATGTGTAAATGGATGTTGAGGGAATCAATCAAGAATAACCACACAAAGATTTTAAGTCATACTCCGTTTCCACCGACTTAACGAGTAAGAGAGTAATCTCTTATCCATGTATAACATTTTCGGGAAAGGTATTAGCCGATCGGAATTGAATTTTAAGAGTAGGGTCCTATCAATGTGTATGCTAAAATTATATTTTACACATTTAACTTACATATTATAGAGATGTTCCCCGTTTGTTCATGGATATAAAGGGTGATTTATGGTTTGGTTTTTAAAGATTGTAAAATAGCAGAAAATATGTAAAAGTGAATAAAATATTTTTTTTAAAATATTTTTTTTTTCAAATATATTTTTTTAAAATATTTTTTTTTTAAATATTTTTTTCAAACATTTTTTTTTCAAATATATTTTTTTAAAATATTTTTTTTTTTCAAATATATTTTTGCTTGAATATTTTTTTTAAATTAATTTTTTAAAAATTTTTTTTTTTTTTAAATATTTTATTTGTTAGATATACAGTAGGGTGGAGTGAAATTCAAAAAAAAAAAGTTAACCTCGGAAAGAGATGTAGTCTGGGGTTCTAATGAGGGGAAAAATAAAGAAAAAAATTTTAAAAAATTTTTAGGGGTCGCGCCACTCCCTCGAAATTTGGATATTATCGCTATTTTGGCGTTGATTTTAGAAAAATCCTAAAAAGTTTTATGTCAATAAATGTTTGCAATAGCGTAAACAAAGAAATAAGGGCATGAAAAAATTTAAAAAAAATTTTCTCATTGTTCAAAAATTTCCAAAAGTAAAATGAGTCAAATCGTCCCTTCTTCAGAAAATTTACTGAACAATGAAATCGCCACCAAAGCTACAAATATTAGTCGATTATCCTCATATTTGCCTCAAAGACTTTTGTTTGGGCACTGAACAAGCTCAAACTTTTAAATTTCGAATAAGTTAAGTCGTTAATTTTTAGGATTTTTCTAAAATCAACGCCAACATAGTGATAATTTCCAAATTTCGAGGGAGTGGCGCGACCCCTAAAATTTTTTTAAAATTTTTTTCTTTATTTTTCCCCTTATTAGGACCCCAGACTACATCTCTTTCCGAGGTTAACTTTTTCAAATTAAAAAAAAGCAGGTTTTCACTCCACCCTAATATACAGTCCCTATAATGAATCTTGACCAGAAAATTACTTCATTATATAGAAACATCTGTGACAATAGGTTCATCAAAATTCGTTTTCTGTAAAGTTGTTTTATGTTGTAGATAATGCTTGAAGCAGGGACATCATGTTGAGTGGAAAATACGTAAGCGTAATATTTTGCAGCTTATTCTTTACATCCTTTGTATGCACAGTGCAGTTATCAATAAAAAAGTAAAACCTTCCTTTTTTGAGAATCGAATTTTTTTGTCAAGCTCCACTTCGTAAAAATTGCATCCAGGCTTTTTTGTTGAACTGATAATCCACATCTAGAGATCTTACTTCTTTAAAACATCTAGGATTTCCCTATCACAAGCAGTTTTACTGCCTGCTTCCATAAAACGAATTTGTACGTTCGTTACAAATCGTTAATATTGGAAACATTATAAAATGGATTTCAGACATTATTTAATTCTGGTTTTCAGATATATGTTAGATATTGACATACGGAACACGATCCCAGTAGAATAAGCTCTCATTACTGTTACAAAACCATTTTAATGAGCCCTCAATTTTGACAATTTGTAACGAATGAACAAATTCGTTTTATAAAAACAGGCAGTTAGTTTCTTCAAACCCCTCATATTGCCTGCTACTAGGGTAGTAATTCTCCCTTTGCTCTGTTTTCCTCCAAAGCATTTCGCATTTTTGGATGTTAGTGTTTTGTTTCGGCATTAAAGATGCCATTTTGATCATGTTTTTGTATCATTCCCGGTAAAACGTTCATAATCCATTCATCACGATCTCTTATGTTGGCTTCGGCACTTTCCCACATAAGGCTTTTGCTACAATACCAGGCAGTTTTTTAAATATGTCTAACCCTCCTGTGCTAGCTTCCAAATCTTCTTGACTCAATGAATCAGCGAACTCTTTGGCTTTTTGCTTCATTAATGGGGCAGACATAGGAAGATGTTTTCCACGAGCAGAAATTTTTTTTTTTTGTAAAATTTATTATAAGAAGACAAAAACGCATATGAGTCAAATTTACACCTTAAAAATTGTTTCATTGTATAGAAAACTTCACTACACAGAAATTCATTATAAGGAGATCAAAGTACAAGAAAATAGGAAGCAAAAATCTGTGTTTTTGAAATCAATTCATTATAGGGAGAGCTTAATTGTTTAGAAGTTCACTATAGAGAAGTTCGATTGTATTCTTTTAAACATATTTGTTTTTTTATATATTTATTTGGATTGATAAATCAATTTGTGTCATTTTCTTTTTCAATATGTTTTCACGTAAATGTTTCCTTCGCCTCCGTTTCTGGTTGTCCATTTTTCCAAGTCCAACTTTGATAAACTTGTTGACTAAACAAGCTCCTCTAAAATCGGAAGGACGGACAATTAAAATAGTAAGTGTCGTTAGTTAGTCGACTTCTCGGCTGGAATTTTTTTTTGATTCAGCGGCAGCGGCCACTTGCCCAATATCATTTCTAAAACAGAATGGCAAACCTTTGTCTTTATAAATATAAATTTTTGGCCATAAACTTGAATAAGATGAGCTTTATTTCCACACGTCTAAAAAAACACCCTTTATAAGAGATGGACGTTTTTTTTTTGGCCCACCCTAACGTCCTCGCATATGCATAATCCTCACTCGCTAATACAGTTTTCTAACCACATATGTTTTTCACGCAACCGGGACTCACAGTTTATTATTGGTGTGCTAGAGTATATTTATATGCGTCTGTATGTCCTTGTCACATGGACATTTATTATCTTTTGTATTTACAACATGAGGTTTTATCGGATTAACAAAGGTAAATATGTGATAACAACAAACACCACAACTAACCGCATACAAGAAGAAGCAATGAAAGGGCAATAACAACAAAAATTGCAGTAGTGCAGCAGAAATTGCAAACACTTCAGTGGTGGTGAAATACTAAAGAAACATCCAAAACATCCAAAGCAACAAAATCGCCATAAAAGAAGAAAGAAAAAAATTATGAAATCGAACCAAACAAATGGAATCGCAAAATGGCGAATGTGTAGCAAGGCAAGTCAAATAAGAAAGTCCTTTCATACTTTCAGTGACAAACTGTGATTTGTTTGTCTTGCAGAGGGTTTATTTCACAAGAAGAGATTTGCTCTATAACTGCTTTACAGCTGTCAAAAGCGGATTGGTTTAATTGATGGAGTAGTTTTGTTTGTATTGATCACAATTTATTCAAGAAATTCAGTCAGGTTAGCTTGGCTCATAGAATGTAGGACTGTTTGTTTTTTATTTAGAGATATCGTGATTTTATTTAAATGTTCCATGGGAGCGTATGAGTAATGCGATGAAATATAGTAATACGCCGCATACGCCACAGAGCCATTCGGTGTACGCAATTAACAAAAACCACTTACAACTAGTTTTTCCTAAAACACTGGGAGACACGTGTCTTTTTTCGGCCTTTTATCACGTAGTATTGTCCGCATATGGTTATATGTTTTCATCTGGCACTGTGTATCTATGTTCTACAGGTTCATCCGTTTCGTTGCGTTACGACTACGCCCAGGTACCCATTTGTACATGTTTTCCATAAAGAGAACGCTTCAGCTGACACGCCACCGTTCCGATTACGGTTCAAGTAATTCGACCTTTAAGGGGAATTATGTCCAACTCACTTGACCATTTGTCATATGGTAAATGTGTTTTATTTTAGATGTCATCGCCATACTTTCGATATTATTTGGAATTGTTTATAACAGAAACACTTTCAACTCAATTTCGATTCGTTTTGGTATGAAATATCCCACGACAGCGGTTGTTCTTTTCTTATTTATGTGTGTTTTTATATTTATGAAATGTCCTTGAAGTGAGTATGTTTTGTGCCAGTGTCACATTTTTATAATTTATGCCAACATTTTCTGTCAAATATTTATTTATTGCCATGAAAGAGTAAGTGATCAAGAATATTTACTGTTTTTTTTTGTACAATATTAATGGGTGTCCGTATTTACTGTGCTAAACTTAAAAGCGATTCAAAGAATTATTATTATTTTTTGTTATTGGGCTGTTATAATTGATGGGGTGAAAATTCAAAAATTTAACATAAATACAGGGTTCTCCAACAAGAGGTGTTATTTTGGTATTGAAAGAAAAATGTAATTTTTTGAGATAAATGATCGATTGTTTATTTCATAATAAAGAGGAAAGTATGCCACAAATATTGAAAAACTACACCAGACAAATGACCATCACGACCACGCTTACAGGACCATATCCTTTTCATGAAATTTTCCATAACCAAATCGCAAAGTGGCTGCCGTACGTTCTCCATAGCCCCACGAATTGTATCCCTGAGGTCTTGAATCGATGCAGGGTTGTTAGACTATAGCTTTGCCTTTTTTTACCCCCCCCCCCCACATTTTCATAAAATACCAACTTCAACGAACCATAAAACAAAAAATTCTTAAAATTTTTCTTAACATTCGTATGGAGACCTCAATGAGAAACTACTGTCCCAATATCAAACCAACCAAAAGCGATCGGGTCCTGGACTGAGTCGCAATATATTGGAATTAGCCTACAGTAAAATACATACAAACATATAAATACATTTTAATGTCTGCCAGGCAATCTGTCTCAAAATATGAGTCACTTTACGCCACATTCTCCTTTGCTGGGTGCTTCCCATACATTGACACGCGTACATGTGTTATGTTCCATTATTAGAACCCCGATTATCCGGTAGAAAAGTTCGACTTACGGAGACTATGGAGTTATGGAATTAGTTATAAAATTGTTTAAGAGAGTTTGTCTCCTTAACGGCCACTAGAAGTGCTTCGACTTATGGAAGTTCCACTGTATATTGATACTTGTGTTAAAATATTTCTAGCCATTGAAAGGAGGAGGGTTAAGATGTCTGCAAAATAATTATTGGTTTTCGATGAGTCTCTCTCCCTTCATGCTCTACTCGGCAACGATCGTGGTGGGCTTGTCACTGTAGACGAAACCTTCAAGTGGCCAAACGTGAGATTAATTGCTCATCAAACTCGCCTTTTAATCTCGTATCTCGTGTAGTGTCCAATTTTTTCATTTTGGCCAAACAGAAAGTCCGCAATCATCTTACTGTACCTTGCTTCATTGACAGTAATGGTTGCAGCCATAATCGTCTTTGAAAAAGTTCCTTCGAATGATGCCACTGGTCATTTTCGTCAATTTTTTTTTTTTTTTTAATTGTTTACAGAAAAAAATATTTATTTCCTAGTCTATACATGATTAATTGAATTATGGAACTCTTTCTAACTGAAAATTCCTACTATTCGAAGATTTTTCTTAAATAAATTTACTTTCTCCTTAAATTAAGACAGCACCTCAGTATCAGATCATATTTTCCTCATAATTAGATCTACATGTGTCGTAACACTGGACAGCAACAACAACTATACAATTCTTATGTACGGCCTACAGATAACAAATGGCCGATTTACACGGTGACTTTTCCTCCAGGGTGAGTATGCACGATTTGCGATGATTGGCGGTAAAGAGGGTAGAGAAGCAAGAATGGTAGAAAAACACTCACAAAATACAAAAATTGGGAGGAATTTGACTTTTTGTATTGACATTGTCGATTTTATATTGTTTTCAAAAAAAAGAAGAATGCACTTCAGAAACCGGCACGTAGGATTGTTTTAAAATAGAAATCGTGTAAATGTTCGAGACTTCACGAAGAGATTTCAAAATAAAATGTCAATAACAACTCTGGGGAAGAAGTCATCGAGTAAATTGAGACTTCGTTTTACAAAAAGCCATCGTGTAAATGGTTTTGTCTATACGAAGAGGTACGTTTTTTTTTAATTCAAATTCTTGACTCGTAGATTCTAGTTGTCACATTTCTTCTTTAGTTTCAATCATTGCCAGTTTTTCCTCCGGAGCTCACAACACCACCTTGAGATAAAACTTTTTCAATTCCTTGACTAGAAATTAATGTACATCAGTTGGTAAAAAAATATAAATTAGATATTAAATACATTATCGTGTCAAGTTGGAAACACACACACTTACACTGTCCCCTTAGCAAAGGAAAATAGGCAAAAAAAGAAGCGAAAACAAACTTAGAGAGCCAGCAATGACATTGATGCATTTTTCGACACTTTAAGGAAACTTTGCTCCACCGACGACTCACTTGGAATGTTTGTCCTCGTTTCTTTTCACTTTTATTTTCTTTTGTCCCTGGTAAGTTGTTGTTGCTCCTTGGTTGCTCTGCTTTTGGTGAGCCATATGCAAATGTGTGAATTCATAATAAGTTGTGTCAGGGGAGTGAGTCAAGCGAGCAATGCGGAAAAGACGAAAAAAATTGTCCACTGAGAATCCCTTTAAAAAGTGTGCTTTCTTTTTTTTGTAAATTAACTTCTTGAACTGTCGACGTGATAAATTCCCATAGAGTGTGGAAAAGCCAATTCACACACACACACTCACACAAGGACGCCAGTACAAGCCATCATAAATTGTACCCAAATGAAAAGAAAGACCAAAAATTAGGGAACAAAGTAGAGGAGGGTGAGGGCAAAAAACCATACAGCAGAACCGGAGAACAGTGTGATATTTCGGTAATCTATATTAACAAAATATTGGGGCGAAGGGCATTATTTTAAAATATCCCCCATTATGACAGTGAGTAGTAAAAATAGGAAATACTAAAAAATTGTACCAGTAAGAAATGCGATAACAGGGTGAAGACTATACAAATTATAATAGAATGTTCAAACTCACCCTAATGTTTCCGCGATATCTCCTGGCCTGTGTTTCTGATAAGAATTGCGATTTTGAATATTGAAAGATGTAATCAGAAATAGGTATGAAGTTATTTACCCACTGTTATGGGCCACAGCCAGGGTTTCATTTTTTTTCACAAACTATTTGGCTTGTAACATATTATTTCTTGGTTGCAGGAACCCATTTGTATTTTGATAGATTTAAGAGTTGTATATGAGGTAATACCAGTCGGTATTGCAGGTAATTCAGCTCAAACCATTTCGTAAGAGTAGTAGAAGGTGATTTCCATTGAATTTTTTCGATGCCAGGATCCATACAGTAATGCGAATACGCAATAAATCAATTTGTGGAGTCTTTCGTTGACCGAGAACATAATGTCTTTGGAATGAGCCAATCTCCTGTCTCGACCTCAATCCATGCAAAGAAAAAACCTCCACAGATGTCCGCTTCCTCTTTTGAAAATTTCAAATTAAAATTGTTTCACAATTTGAATTGAAATGAAAATCAAAGAATATCTGAATTAAACTATTTTTTACAGTCGTTCATTTCCAAATGACAGAAAAAGACAAAGGTGCATGAATTCGAAAGAGTAAAATAAATAACAAAACTGGCATAAATTTGAACAAAATCTAGGATATGTTTGTAAACTTCAGAAACCAAAATTGCAATGACCTGATTTATAAGATGTGGCCAAAAAGTTAAATTTTTTTGAAAAATAGACTATAGAAACTCTTAATATTAGAATACCAACCTCCTTCGGTTTAGACCAATGTAATATATACGGGGTTCTCCAACAAGAGGTGTTATTATGGTATTCAAAGAAAAAATTTTTGAGATAAATGATCGGATGTTCATTTCACAATAAAGAGGAAGGTATGCAGTTAATAATGACAATAATCACGACCATATTCTTTTCATGAAATTTTCCATAACCAAATCGCAAAGTGGCTGCCCTACATCCTTGATAGCCTCGCGAATTCTGTCTTTCAGGTCTTGAAACGACGCTGTGCTGTTGGCGTAGACCTTATCTTTCACTTGACCCCAGAGGAAGAAGTTGCCAGGTATTAAATTACAAGATCTCGGTGGCCAATTGGGATCACCTCTTCGACAGATCACCTCTTCGGAAACTTTTTAGTTTAGCAAACTGTGACTGCAAGATTTTCACCATTTTTGTAGTGAATTTTAATACTTTCAATGCTTTATTGAAGCGTGTATCATTTCATTTTTAGTAATGGCCTAGTTTCTACTTGTCAAATGTCTACGAATAAAAGCTTCAAAATTGTCAGCTACCAAAATACCGGGTGATTCAAAATTGTTGGAGAAATCTGTATATCATATTGAGTAGGGCTGACGACAGATGGATGAGACAGTGATGTTAAATGATCAGTAGTAGTCGGAATGACGCTGTCTCTCTCTCTGCCCCTTAACTATATGCAACCACATTTTCTGGTTTACCAGAGTGGAAGCCACTGGGTTCACTTGGGTTCATCTGCCAACAGGGAAGTGAATCGTAATTCAAGGCTCTTTGAAGAATACACCAAATAAAGAATTCCCCAAACTAAATGAAAAATCCCCCAAAAGCCCCAATATAAAGACGCCCCCAAGAATTCTGAAAAATCCCCCAAGCTATTTATTGCCCAATGCAAAATCCCCTAAATATTATGAAAGATACCCCAAAAATACAACAATAGATTTTCGTAATTTGGAGAAGTGTGAAGAATCGCCCCAAATTTTGGAGTGATTTTTCATTATCACACCAAACTAAATTTTTTAAAAAACCCCCAATAGTGAAAATTGCATATATTTAGTTTTTATAATGCGTCTGGGTTACGACCCTAATTATAACATTTGAAAAATTATCCCAATTTCAAAATGAACGATGGCCCCAGCCAAATGTAAAAGATCACCCCAAATTTACGTGTTGTGGTGGTGAATGTAACATTTTGGGGGGATTTTTCATTTTTTGAATTGGGGCCATTTTACAAATAATTATTATAAAAAAAAATCGATATATGATTCTCATTTGTTTTGAAAATAAATTGTTCAATTTCATATGAAAATCAAATTTACTAGTCTATTAAATTTCCAATACAATTTTTGTGTCAATAGGAGCCCAATGCAATTTTCTTGAGTCAGACAGTCTATATTGCTCGTAGTAATGTCACCGTCTCCAATAGCAAAGAGCTCACAGATAAATGTTGTCTAACCCAGACTGCCGAACTACTCCAACGTGCAGACTAAAGCAAACAGCCTTCCCGGCCAAAAAAAGACAACTTACCAAAATAACAAACTAAACTAACAGAAAAATACGAATATGACTAAATATATGATCCCCTTTTCAGCAGTGTGCATGTGTTGGTATATGGATGGCTCTATGTGTGTTTACTTAATACGATAAATCTTCATAAGCCAAGAACAAGTTCACATTAATTTGTTGTTATCATGCAAAACGCAACACTGACTTACCCCTGCCATTCGGTCCGTCATTGCCGCTCTTGCCTATGCTGGTAATTCGTGTTGTTGTTAGTGTTGCTTTGTTAAGCATGTGTGTTTGTGAATGGCTGCATTTGTGTGTGTGTGTGTGAGTCATTCTATTCATTGTCTGTAATATTATACGAAAGAAACAGGAAATATTCGTATTAGTTTAACTTAACTTACTTATACTTTTTTACTACTAGAGTTTCAAGAACAAGGGTGAAATTATTATTTTGAAAGAATTCGTTTCTAATACAATTTATTTATTTTCGATGTCTTCTCTCAGACGATTTGCGAAACCAAACTAAAAATGAACATTTTCCGATGGTAATTTTAAAAATGAAATGATTTTCCTAAACCTGAAAACTTAAAAAATCAATGAAGAAAATATTACAGTAGTTCAGCCACAAGGGAAAGGGTTTCTGGAGGGAATGATCAGGGGATCTTTCTGCATAGAATTTACTTCTGAGCTTCCTTGAGCCGAGGAACCTACTGGTATGTTTCCTTTAAGAAAGGACTCACAGTGATCCAGAATCGAATTCCATTGGCCAAAAGTCTGTAACTTCTGATCTAATAAACATTTTTAAGTTCTGTAATTTGATTGTATTTTTCTAATTTTGATTGTATTTTTTTAAATTAGTACATGCTAATATTATTTATTTCTATACAACTGTCCTTTCGTAAAACTCTTTATTTCGAACGATGCGATAACATGTACATTTCGCCTATATCGAACAAATGTTGCCTGTGCTTAACCAAAATATATTACAGACACATGTATTTCGAAAGGTTTATGTCTATACATACTTATATGAAGATATGTATTTACATACGTATGCATAAGCTTGTAAAATATACAAAAACACACACACACAACCGAAACTGGTGCCGCACATGAACATTCCTCCGTGCAAAGATCGTACGTTTGATATATGAAAACAAACTGAATATTTGAATGGTTAAGACTCAGTGAAATACGGCTAGAATAACCATATTAAGCATACGCCTCATGAAATCTAGGCACAAACTGTAAAACACACACCCAGTCCTTCTCACACAGAACCGAAAATATCACCAATACTATTACATTCGCACAAACATGCGTCGAGGACAACTATGAGTCTTTGAGACTAGAACTTTGCCCCAAACACATACACATACACATAGACATCGTTACATTCAGACCAAAGCAATGCCAGCACCAAAGGCTGCAAACGATGAATGAAAGCGTCCTTCCTCATTTTTGTTTTTGTGGTTGTGTGTGTGCGAGTGTTTGAATTTGAATTTGCCCCAGCCATTGGTTGGACGCAATTTTACACACAAATGAATTCAAAAAGAGCACACCAAAAACTTTCACTGTGTCCTGATGAGAAAATGCAAATTTCCTAGCAAACCATCGGCCATCATGCCACCACCCATTCATTCATAATCACCCCGAAAAAAAAACACCAGAAATATAATAATAAAATAAAGTAAGAAAGCAAGGACAGAATAACAGAAAACGAACAGGAAAAAAAACATCACCAGTTTTTTTTTAACATTAAATATGGTTAAAATATGGCATCTCATATTGCTGAGTATTTTCTAGTTCCGAGGACGACACAAACCAAACCGAACCGAGCCGTACCGAGACTGGAGTGGAATATCACGGTATGGAGTGGCAGCTTCATGTACTCGACAAAAGAATATGAAATGTTCAGTTATTTTTATAGAAAAAGATTTTCTGCATATACAATATTTCCCTAGTCGTTTAGAGGTTTCGAGCATACGGATATCCTTTGGTATTAAAAACCATAACAAGCTTCGAAACACAAACGATACACTCACATACGGCCGGCCAACTATCACTTCGAGGGTATGTACTTAAAACGGACATTAGACTGGGTCGCTCCCAATCATGATGACTCTATCTAATATCACTCGTGGGATAATCAGTTGAGTAATTTTATTCTTGACATTCCTTTGGCAACCAAGTCAGGTCGTTCAGTGGCAGGATAATTGTAGTAATTGGAGAAAACAACACAAACATCTCGAAAACAAATTTGAAATGTTCGTAGATCGTACTTTACCAAGATTAGTCAGAATAAGAAGCATATCAAAATGGTGTTTAAAAGTCATTCAATTGTGGATTGTGGGATATCCATTAGAGAAGAATATGTATAACCTGTTGTTTAAGACAAATATCCATTGTATTGCATTTTAAATTTTGCTAAAACGTCACGAACAAGAGTAGTCGATTTAGTTAAACCGGCAATGCGGTATCCTATTACACTTGTTTTATGTGCAATCTAAACATTTTTTGAAGAAAAGAAATAATGATGAACTGAAAAATTAAAACATTGAAGTGAAATTGAATTCTCGAAAATTATATTATAAATTTTATTTTGTCACAACCGAAAATTGTCCGAATTTGTTTGTCTCTTATCAAGTATTTCCTTAAAAATGATTACAGATCGGATTGTATTCTTCAAGCGGTAAATTGTTGTCCAGACTCACTCTAATATACATACAGACATAAAGCCATACACACAAACCCATATTCAAATAACGATGGCATTATAATGAGTTTGGGTTAATGAAGGTCGTGACCATTGACATTTTTCTTTATGGACGGCTTTAACTAGATTTCCATGTCATTATGAAACATTTCAGAGATGGGATTTGTCAACAAAGATTATGAAAATAAAGTCCTTTTTAAAAAAAAGAACATGAAGTAATTAAATATATACCAAAGACACTAGAGAACAATCTATCGTTGACTGAGACTGACTAATTCCAAAAGCCATTGTCCTTAGCCTGGACTAAGATACGCTTTGAGGCTGTGGGTATAAAATAAAAACTAAAAACAAAATAAAAATTAAGAAAAAAAAATAATAATAAAAATAAAATAAAAATAAAAATAAAAATAAAAATAAAAATAAAAATAAAAATAAAAATAAAAATAAAAATAAAAATAAAATAAAAATAAAAATACAAATAAAAATACAAATAAAAATACAAATACAAATAAAAATAAAAATAAAAATAAAAATAAAAATAAAAATAACAATAACAATAAAAATAAAAATAAAATAAAATAAAATAAAATAAAATAAAATAAAATAAAATAAAATAAAATAAAATAAAAATAAAAATAAAAATAAAAATAAAAATAAAAATAAAAATAAAAATAAAAATAAAAATAAAAACAAAAATAAAAATAAAAATAAAAATAAAAATAAAAATAAAAATAAAAATAAAAATAAAAATAAAAATAAAAATAAAAATAAAAATAAAAATAAAAATAAAAATAAAAATAAAAATAAAAATAAAAATAAAAATAAAAATAAAAATAAAAATAAAAATAAAAATAAAAATAAAAATAAAAATAAAAATAAAAATAAAAATAAAAATAAAAATAAAAATAAAAATAAAAATAAAAATAAAAATAAAAATAAAAATAAAAATAAAAATAAAAATAAAAATAAAAATAAAAATAAAAATAAAAATAAAAATAAAAATAAAAATAAAAATAAAAATAAAAATAAAAATAAAAATAAAAATAAAAATAAAAATAAAAATAAAAATAAAAATAAAAATAAAAATAAAAATAAAAATAAAAATAAAAATAAAAATAAAACAAAAAAATAAAAATAAAACAAAAAAATTAAAAAAAAAAATGTAATAAAATAATATATACTTTTATTTTAAATGTTAAACAAAAATTAAAATTTTAGTTTTTAATCTAATTAATGGAAGGCCGTGTTGTGGTAGGTAGTGTGTGCGATAAGAAGATCCCGAGTTCGAAACCGGGTAAGACCATCAAACAGTTTTCAGCGGCTATTTCCACCTCGAGAATGTTGGCGACTTTACGAGTAATGCCATCTCTATGCCATGTAAAACTTCTCTAGAAAAGCCTTAGTCGTTCATAGCCATCTTTAAAGCAGAAGGACCCGGTCAGTGAGTGTCCCAAATAATGTCCTGCCTAGCTCACTGATTCGAGAGAAGTTTCCCTTTTGTTGCTTAAGAGACTGTTAAGGAAATAATTAAGTCGGGGAAAAATATTGAAATCACATTACTAAATAAATGCCAAATATAAGAGGTAATCCGTCACCATTCCTTACTTCCACAATGAACCAACCTCGTAACACTCTCCGACTTCAACTATTTGATGTTAAATAGAATTAAATAATATGATAACAAACTAGTAGTGTAATACAAAATCTTGGCTGTATGTACGAGTTATGCGGCTGAAAACTGGAACACATTTTGTGTTGTCCACCGTATGACTCCATCGCCTTCTTGTGTTGATGTGTGTGTGTGTATCCATGGGGTAGAAAACCTAAAACTTCCCTGTTTTGCTCTTTTTGTGTTTGGACACCAATAAATCATATGGGTATTTAAAGTTTTCGACATGCACAGCGTTACTCTGTCTGTGTGTGTGTATGTTTTTGTGTCGGTACAAAGTTTAAGTGAAATTAATAAAAATAAAGTGTTTTTTTATGACCTTTGCATTATCGAATGCAAAGAGTTATTTTTTCCATATGAACTGAATGTACTATCAACGCACTAGAGTCTAAAAACGAAGGCAACGTCTGTTTTTCTTGGCATTTTTTTTTTTGGTATGTTTTAAACTTTTCGAACTATAATTAAGGGAAAGTTTAGAAAATGTTGTCTCTCTGCTTGTAAATAGAAACTTTTCAATGTATTATACAAAAAACTTTGTCATATACAGCAAGTTCGCTGAGTGCCAAAAGGGGTCGTCGCAGAGCCTAAGTGGAGGTGTTGTCAAAATATACAATGGCTTCGGAAATATGTTAAGTCGGACAAAAGTCGTTCTAACTGAAGATGTTTCCTTTCGTGTGCAGTCAGATAGAGATGCAATTAATAGGGGTTACTCTACATGGCACATATTTAACCGACTTGTACAGATGAGTCTGTAGTTCTCGTTAATAGGGATTGGTGTTCAAGTAGTCGATCAAGTTGTGCATGTTCAGTAAGAGTAGAAGTGCTGGTTTCAGCGATAAAAAAACGATGTGTCAATTCTGAACTGCAGCAGATCTAAAAATAATGAGATTATTTTTTAATTTGGTAGTTGATTCATTAATTACAAAATTAAATAATCATTTATATTTACAAAGTAGTAAAATATATTTTCACTAATAACTTGTCTAATTTACAAAAAAAAAACCTAACCAACATTGAAAACCGATGAAAGTGTACAATCTATGTTATGAGTCATGATTATTAGTTCGGTTAGATCACAAATCGTGAACATGCAAATCATGGATCGGTCTGGCTCATTTCTTATGTGGTTTGTTCAAAGTCTTCCCAAACCAAATTGTCCTGAAGTTGGATGATGTTTTCAACTCTACGGTTTGGTGCCCCATTGCTGGTATATTTATATGGCTATTCAAAAACATGGATCAATTTGATCCATTGCCATTGATATCGTATGAAATCTTAAGTCTGTTGGACTACAAATTTGAAGTATTTGGCTATATGGACCAAAATAGTCAATACCGTCCTAAGAATGTCTTTTTTGCTCGCCAAGTTTATAAACTATTCGTTGGAATGATCCAGAAAAGTATTTGGGTTCTGTACTTTTTTTTGGGACTTCAAAAATATAACATGTGCAAAAACATTGATTTGTGGCATTTCCATTGGACTCGAGTGACATATTAAAGAGAATATAACAAGAGATGGAATTTTATTAGTTTGATTTTTTTTTGAAAATTTTCGCTGCTCTGGAATGGGTTGACCGATTTTAACGAAACTTATGTCATGTTAAAGAGAACATAACAATGTAATTTTATTAGTTTCCTCTTTTTAATTTTTTTTTTTTTAAATTGTTTCATGACTAAGACATTTTTTAAAAAAGTTTTATATTTTATAAAAACCTGGCCTGAGTTCGAATTTACTGATATTTCTCACTTTACGAAATCCGTTTCTCTGTGCCATATGGCATCGCTGGGTTAAATGGGTTGAAAATGTTTTCTTTAACATCTTGAAATTTAAAAAAAAATATCATTTTGCTCGAAAAATTTTTGGTTCTGTACTTTTTTGGGGTCTTCAAACATACAAAATGAACTAAAAATACCTTTTTGTGTTTAAAAAAATGTTCGCTGCTCTGGAATGGGTTGACCGATTTTAATGAAACTTGTGTCATATAAAAGTGAACATAATTTCAGTTTTTTAAAATGTTTTCTTTAACATTTTAAAATTAAAAAAAAATACCTACAACATTTCATTAAAAAAAATCATAATAGTAATTTTCTTTTTAGGATCTCAACACATGTGAATGGTTATGAACAGAAGTCTGACGTCGATCGCTAACCACGGCATCATTAGCACTCACATTTTCGATACCACAGGTAAATAATTTATTCATGCACCTTGACCCTATTTAATTCCGACCAAAGAATCCATTTTGTGGACCCAACGACTAAAACCGAAGCAATTTTATTTCATTTATATACCATGAACAATGGAAAAAAATGGTTTTGAATTAAGTAAATATAATTTTTTTTGTCATATGTAATAAAAGAAATTGTTTAAACTGATTTAAATCGTTTTTATTTATTGGGGTGACAAATTGAATGGGATTTTGCTTTGCACCACAAGAACAAATGGTGGAAATATGAAAACGTACAGTTGCCATATCATCAACAACTCGTTGACAGTATCGAACCCCAATTGTGAACACTATGTTGACAATTTTTACACAAATCGTTGACAAAATTGGAACATCGTTGACGATTTCGCCACATACGTGTAACGATAGACTTTCGTGACCGTTTGTTGTCAGTTCAAGTACGTTTGGTCATACTGTAGTATTTTCATTTTAACTACAGTCACTTTTATCAGCCACATTTTTGTCGATATTTCTACTTTCTCTATTGAAACAGATGACTCCGTAGATCTTCGCAGATATTTCCCATACAGGTCTATCCCGAAATTTCGCATTAAAACATTAGTTCAATAGTTTTAAAATATCAAATTAATCGTATTCGAATATCATTCATTCCACTTACTTGAGCCCATTCAGATGCAACAGTGGAGGATTTTTTCCATCTCTTTTTCTGTGGGAGCCATGACCAGTCAATGACTTTGATAGATTTCGCCATGAACCCCCGTGGTTAATGATTGAGAAAAATTCGTATCATGAAATTTCATAATGCCCTTCCATGCAATTTTCGAAGTGAAAAAAAAATAACAAAAACAAATACAGAAACTGAAAAAAACCAAACAACCTGTGAAATAAAAAAAACTTTGATCTAAACCTGTCGATGATGCCATACTCTCAATGCCCCATGTACAATTTTGTGTTGAAAATTCCCAGAGTTTCAATAGACTCAAAGTATTGCTGCCCCGCTCGGACCAGTTGCAGCCACGTTCGTACACCAATAAAGTTGAGTGAACACAAAAAAAAAACAAGTAATAAAAAAGAAAACTTTTCAATAAACAAACAAAATGTACGTTAAAGTATTACGGTTGAATGATGGGGGTCGAAAGTCTCCATTCGGTCGTCCTTCATCGCCACTCGATTTATATCCTTAAGCAACGAATGTGGTTTATTTTCAATGCTCCAACTAGACTAACCGTCACACTCACGTACACGATATTCTGCAGCTGGAAATGCATCCAAAAAAAAAAAAACTGGAATATCGACAACAGTCACCCAAACGGTTGCTGTTACTACTATTACTTTTGAAAGGGTGTTCACTTTGGGGGGTGATAGAAAGTTTTATTACAATATTCCATACAAATACGCAACACAATATGTACATAATAACGCTTCCAATATTGACGATTTGTAACGAACGAACAAAATCGTTTTATGGAAAAAGGTAGTACGTTTTTTTGGTTACGCCAAAAAGGGCAATAAATTCGGTTTTTTTGATCAAAAAGCCCTGACATTTTTGTGTATTTGACAATGGCCTACGAAAATATGTAAAAAACGCGATTTTGAAATAAATCGAGTTAGGCCCTTCAATCTAATTTTGGAAGTGTGAATCTTAAGCTTTGAATCTGGTCCCAGACTTCGTCCAATACACAGCAGTTGCGTTGCCTAGCAAACGTCAGATGTATGCAGTCAGTCTGAACCCTAGGTGTTAAGTAATGATTACTAATCGTAATAAATTACTAATTAAATTAAATTTTTTGTAGAGGTGCAGTAAAGATTAAACTACGATTATATTCAGTTTTTCCAATTGATTACAATTACAAGTTATCTAAAAGTTATCAGGATTACTTGCGATTATTATTAATAATCACAAAGAATCATAAGTAATCAGATAATAATCCGACCACTTTTAGACATTACTTTTGATTATTTACAATAATCGGAAGTAATCGTGATTACTGTCTTTAAAAACCAATGAAAAAGTTGCAGTCAGGTAAACCGACTTATATATACCGTCAGCCTCAGTTAAAACATTCAAGTCTAATATTCCATAATAGCAACCTCAAAGTACCGCATGTTATAGAAAAATATTGTAGAGTTTTTACAAAACGGGCGGAATATAAAGCAGAGTTTTTTCTTGAAAATTTTATGTAGTTAAAGCTTTACTAAATATAGAATTTCAGAAAGATTCGTTATATAATTATATCTTAATATATATTTACCCTCGACACTGATTCACTGACTCTGTCACGCAGTACGTAGGAATTTAAATAGGCATTCTATAATTCTATAAATAATAATAATAAAAAAAATTATATTTTTTTTTGTACAGAAATTGTGTTTTCCCCAAATTTTTTTTTACATTTTTTTTTTACAAAATTTTTTTTTGAATTTTTTTTTTTCCACAAAAATTTTTTTTTCAACAAAATTTTTTTTTTCCACAAATTTTTTTTTTTCAGCAAAATTTTTTTTTCCACAAAATTTTTTTTTTCAACAAAATTTTTTTTTTTCAACAAAATTTTTTTTTTTCAACACATATTTCAACGGGCGCCATAGGCGCATTACAACTTACTAGTATTTATATAATTACCGATTTCTAAAGTGGGTGGGAGGTACCAGAAGGGGAGTTGCCAGACTTCCATGTTTTTGTCCAAAACTTTGTCTAGCTATAGATTTACTAAATACAGAATTTGGGCAAGATCGCATTGGGCATATTGATATTTTTACACGGTTTATAAGGGTGAGGGTATAAATACGGTGATTTTACGGTGAATTTTGTCACCATCAATTTCAACCAGTACTTGGTTTGAGTTATATTTTTCTTTACCGGTAAAAATTTCTTGTATATGCAGTTCAAGAAAATTGCATGTGGAATTCAACACATATTCTCCAAGTGGTATTCTTCAATAGCAGGCAAAAAAAAGTCGGTTATCATACGACCATAACGCTCCGAATTGACGGTGACAGTCGTTCCCTCGCCGTTTTTGAAGAAATAAGGTCCAATCACACCTTCGGACCAAAGAGCGCACCAAACAGTGACTTTTTGTGGATGTAATGGCCACTCTTCAATTACTTGAGGATTCTCAGATCTCCCCAAAGACGACAATTTAGTTTATTAACATACACATTTCACTTGTTTTAACTGGAACCTCAACATGTTTTTCTTTCAAGTCAAAAGTCTATCACTCTACTCGAACTAGCCCACTTTTAACCAGAATCACCATAAACTACAATTGTCAGTGGTCTACTAGGAGCATAAAAAAATTCAGGGAAAAAAAACATAACAACAGAATAGGACAATATGGATTTTTTTCCGACTGTTATACGAGTGGGGTTTTAGTAAAACACCCCACAGACAAGCAAACACTTGCAATATATTTTCGTCGTTCTTCTGTTGGGGCAGAAAAAAAAACGAGTCAATATTGTGTTACACTTTAAAACAAGTTATAACTTATTACAGTTATTGATTGGCGTCGCATTGTGGGCGTATGTGTGCGTGCGTGGGCCAGTGTTTGGTTATATTTGACAGAATTCAATTGGTATTGGTAGGGGCTGTGTGGCCTGGGTTTACTATTTTTATCCCTTATGGACGGACTACTTCGGGTGCCCTCAGTGCGAATATTGTTCAAGAGGAAGGAAGAGTCTATTGTTTTCAAATCGGTTAAAGTGTGTGCATGATTTAACACAACAATGTTGGCTCTGTGAGGGGGCACACAAAAATAAAAATAAATCGATTCCAATGAAAAACTTTTTAGTGTGCAAAATATGAACTGCAATGCAGTTTCTTAGGAATTTTGACAAAGCAAAACCGAACTGACTACGGATTGCCATGTTCATGACTAATACCAAGGTTTGACCTTCTGAATTTATTGAAATGGGTGGTAATCAAATCAAATATAGATAAAAAATTTAAATATTAACATTTATTTATTTCGGAAACGTTCAAAAACACTTTTCGTATTTTTTTAAGGCAAACCGGGCATCTTCATTTTACAGTTTTATTGAAAACAGAATTTAAGATATTTTAAGTTTTCCATTTCCATCGATGTTGCCTAACCATCTTGCAGCTGGAGGTGACACACATAGTGGACCTAATCACAGCAAACGGCAAGTTGTCGCCAGGGTTGTAACCCCCTACCCTTTAGCATGGCCTAGAAGCCGTGAAATACAAAAGGTAAGAAAAAAAATTGCTTTCGGTGTGTGGATGGGCGGCTATGAGAGTCTGTAGCCCTTGATATCAAAGCTAATACGAATCTCAACCAAAGTATGAGTAATCAAAAAGAGGGGATTCGGAAAGAAAAACGCAAATCACCTGAAGTCAATGGGATGAGAATCAAAATGGAGAGTGGACACCTAAGAACATTACAATTATAGTTGGCAGTTGGATGTGTAGGGGGTATAGAGAAGCCTGTTACAATCACACACACAGGTTTCATTTGGTAAGAATCCGACTCAAAACCTTTACAATATATCAAGAGGAATGCTATCAGCTTAGAAATTTTAAAAACGATACACAAAAATCATATACAACTTATACCGGTAAAGAAAATTAGAACTCAAACCAAATTCTGGTCGAATTTGATGTGGACAAAAAATTGCATCACCATATTCTTTAATGACAGTAATCAGGATTAATTTCGATTTCTGTAAATAATCAGAAAGAAAGTAATCTCGGAAAATAGTCGGATTATTTTCAGATTACTTATGATTCTTTTTGATTATTTATAGTAATCGCTAGTAATCCTGCTAAGTTTTATATTATTTGTAATTGTAATCAGTTATAAGTCTTGAAAAACTAAAGATAAAAAAAAATTTAATTTAATTAGTAATTATTACGAGTAGTAATCATTACCTAACAGCTATGCTCAAGCCTGCACAACGGGAATATATGCAAGATTTCCAAAAACTTCCCGAAAAACAGATGTCAATCGAATAGGGGTAAAACCGTCTAAGGCTCGACAAAGGAATAAGGCAAATAGTCTAGATGATTATAAGCTCAGCGTGCTATTCATAATTCAGACAAACCACTCGCGGATCATGATTCTTACCCATCCCATAATCAAATCTTATCAGTCCATGATCGAGCAAATCTATATGCTTTATAACAAACCCTGGAAATAATCAACGCAACGAAAAACCCTCTAAATCCTCCGTAAAAAATTAAACAGTCATGCTCTTACAAAAGGAACTGTCACAGGACGTTCTTATTGCTGCTGCACAAGCACAATTTCGTTCAAAAGTAAAATAAAAAAGTGAATTCATAATAAATAGAGTATTCCAGTTTTTCTCATTTACATTGTCAATTTCACCGTTTCTGTAGAATAGCAGACCGAAATTGATTTCATTTTCGAACGAAATTGTTCTCTTTGACAGGGTTGTTTATTGGAAAACATCAACGATTGCTTCGTCCACCCCTACGCCTTCTCAGAATCTCCGAGTGTTAAAAGCAGTTTAAAATTATTTCACTTTTTCCAATGAACTGTCGAACTGTGTGTAAAGTTCAAACAAATCTCAATTGTGAGTGGGTTGCTATTTTCGTCGACAAATAAATATTTTTGCAGATATATTGAAAAATAAATAACTTTAAAAAATCACTTCCAATGTAAATATAAGAATTTCAAGAAAAATAAACAGCAAACAAGTTATGATGCTAAATAAACTAACTATAAAAGGCATTTACTCACAGACATAGGCACGAAGTACAAGGAAAACTAGAATTTGTAAAGTTGCTACACAAAATTATAACAAAACAGAAAAAAAAACGAAAAAAATCTTTACATCAGAAAGCCATACAAATTGCTCAAAATTTGTAAATATTAATTTATTTATGGAACACAGTTTATGTCGATGTGTTTGTAGTATTTTCAATATGATTTTGCCAAAGGGGCCCCATCGATGATGTTGCCACGTATTCGCTGGCTCACAAAAGCACCGGACTCTAGGCGGCATCAAACTCATATTGATTTTCAACGAATTTACCCAGGAGTTGTTTGTGGCCAATTTCTGAAAAGGGAAATGGTATTGATTAAATTTGATAAATTTGATTTAGTATCAGTTAGCTAGTTTTGTTTCAGTTTTGTAAAGGGTTTTCCAATAAGATGTGTTATTTTGAATAACCCGGTATTTCGGTAGATGTCACTTTTCAAGCATTAATTCTTAAATGGAACGATACACGCATTGAAATTATTAAAATTCAGTACAAAAATGGTGATAACCTTGCAGTCACAGTTCGCAAAACTAAAAAATGTCCGGACCATGTTATCTCTCGAAGATGTGTTCACAATTGGCCACCGAGATCTTGTGATTTAACACTTAGCGACTTCTTCCTTTGGGATCACATGAAAAATAAGGTCTACGCCAACAGTCCAGCGTCGATTCAAGACTTCAAAGACAGAATTCGTCAGGCTATCGAGGACATAGGGCAGCCACATGATTTGGTTATGGACAATTTCATGAAAAGGATATTGTCCTTTAAGCGTGGTCGTGGTAGCCATTTGGCTGATGTTGTTTTTCATTATTAACGGCAGTCCTTCCTCTTTAGTAAGAAATAAACATCCGATCATTATTTCAAAAAAATAACCATAATAACACCTCTTGTTGGAGAACCCTGTACTTTTACGCAGTAGGGATTTCCTTGTCTGCAAATACGATGTGGGACACAGATGAAGGGATTTATTAGTGAGAACTTGGAATTTGGAGAAAAACTTATGCTAAAGCAAACCTTTTAAAGAAAGAAAACCAAAATTATTAACCAACTTGGCGCCGAAAGTGTTTTGTATTAAAAATTTAACCTTTTCAAGAAAGATAAACAAATTATGAACCCACTTAGCGTCAATTTTTTTTTTATTATTTGTGTTTTGTTTTTAATGTTTAAATTTTAAATGCATCTCTGATCAATTTCTTTTTACTGATTTTTCCTTTCTTTAAAAAAAACAGTGGCGCCAAAAGGATTTTTTTGAATTAAAAGTTTAACCTTTTCAAGAAAGATAAAAAAAATATTAACCCACTTAGCGTCAAATGTTTTTTTTATAATTTTTGTTTTTAATGTTTAAATTTTAAATTTTAATTTCATCTCTGATCAATTTTTTTTTACTGATTTTTCCTTGAATTTTTCACCCTTTCCCTTTCTTTAACAAAAACAGTGGCTCCAAATGGATTAATAGTCGCGAATGCAACCAATTCGAATTAATTCAATAAAGGGTTTAGAATTCCCTATAGACATAGCTCAAGTGTGAAAGATGGCTCCAAGCAGGCCGAAACACAGATGTTTTGAAAATCATTTTCATGAAACATATCCGGTTTCCTTAGAATCCGGCAACTATTACTACCTTCAACTATGACAACATAACTTTCCAACCGTAAAAGCATTCATGTTTGTGTGTATAAAGATATACACACACACACACTTGTCTATGCCGATCTGCACTAACAAGTATTCACCCGTAGAGACATATGTACGTCTGCATAGTTATGAAATTGTACTAATGTTTAAATTCTTTTATTTTTTGTTGTTGTCTACTAACGACCAAATCATCAAACCCCTGCAAACAGAATGTTTTGAAAACACACAAAATCACATGCATATTGATATTTCGATGAATTGGAATAGAAATTCGAATAACATTCCAAAAATATCTGCATACGAGTGCAGTTTTTTTAAATCAAATATAAAAATATACATATTAATTGCATATACTCCAACATTGAATGGGAAATTTAATAATTTTGTTCTTTGGCTTGTAACACCACACAGTATTGAGATGAGATGTACATATATTGAGCAGCATCATATTAAAGCCATTGCAAAGTACTTTGGAAGTCTAAAAACCTCTGGCATTGCCTCAATATATCAAATAAAATACGTAAATAGTTATTTAGAAGTTGAAAGGTTTCTGGCGGAACTGAACTTTAACACAGTTCGGGTTCTGTTTGGTATTTGGGTTCATGTCTTAGCTGTGGGCGGTTCGGCTCAAGCTCGCCCATTGTGTAATCTTTTCCACCTGTCGTACCGTCCTGGTCTTTGCTCTGCACATTGGAAAGTTGCCAATACTCAGGCGATCCCCAAGAAAGGCGAGACTAAAAATTCTGCGAATTACCGTCCACTATAAATATGTTCGGCGTTCTCGAAGCTTATGGAGAGCATGGTTAACCACCATCTGATAAAGTATCGGAATAGTCGATAGTTTGGCTACTGGAATTATAGGGTCGACCCATTCACCTTCTTGGTGAAGGCAATGCCGTGGCTCTGAATATATCCGTATATGATCTGCAAGATATAGAGGGGGGCTCCAAAGACATATTTGTAGCTCCTGCATCGTATGCTGTGGAGAACGGTGTTGATAGTGGGCTATTCCATTCTATTATCTTCCTTTATTTTTTATTTCAATATTAATTTGTCTGTGTTTAGGGGCTTCTTATTATATGGAAGTAGGACAACAAATGTAAAAACACTTATTTTTATAAAATTTCCCAAATTTATGTTCCTTAAGAAATTCAATTCGCTATATTTGCTTGGGTCGCTTCTTTCGTTTTGAGCCAACTTTCATCGGCGATATAAAAATTAGAACTCGCTCAATGATGTGAGTAATGCTCCCAGTCTGATTGTTCTCCAAATTTTTGTGTGGAAATGTTTTCAGTCCTATTTGGTAAATTTTTAATGAACGAAACAGTGTACAAATATAACACATATATCTGATAGTACGGCAGTCGTTTGGTTGGTAGTGTGTAAGACTGTCACACAGCCTCGTAAATCCCGGTCGACTTAACGAGTAAGAGAGTAAGTTCTAAAGCAATTTAAAACTTCTCTAGAAAAGAATTAGCCGTTTGGAGCCGGCTTTAAGCAGTAGATCCCAGTCATTGGGTACATACGAATTAAATTGAACACAACTCACTGATTTGTGAAGTTCCCAGTCTGGAAGTATGTAATGCAGTAGCAGGTAGACCTAGTCAGGCCAATGTCGGCTCTATGAAAAATGCACAAAAAATTAGGAATGCTCCAAATGAAGAATTCCGCAAAATAAATTGAAAATCCCCTTCCGAAAGACCAATATGAAAATTTCCCCAAAAATTCTGAAAAATTGCCCAAACAATTTATGAAAAAATAAGGAATGCAAAATCCCTCAAATATTATGAAAAATACTCCAAAAAACACCTTATGAAAATAATCAATGTATGATTATGACTTCTGTTATGAAAATATCCCCAACAAAACAAAAAAATTCCATAAATAAAAAATAAATTAAATGTTACCCAAAAATTATGAAAAATCTCCCATTTTTTTGGGGGAATTTTATATAATGAAATATTCTACAATTTTGTATGAGGTTTTTTTGAAGAATCTTATTTTTTTTTTGGGCTTTTTTTTATAGAATCGTCAATGTCTTGTTTTCATTACATATGTACGAGCCCCGACCACTATTAATTCGTACGGCAAGCATTTTTACGCGTATGCAATGTTTAACAGGTGATATTGTCAATACTAATGTAGTCAGCGCATGCAAACCTATTTTTTTCTGAAAGAGCATTTTGTTCTCTTGATTTTAAAAAAAAAAAAATTTTATTGCACCTCAACAACAACAACAACAATATTTATTTCTTTGAATGCTTCGCAAAACAGAACAGTGCCAGAATTTATATGAATCTATGCCAAAGCGATGTAAATGTGTTGTAGAGGCAAAAGGCGATGTTACCCAATATTAATATTTAAAGATACATTAAAGTTTTTATAAAATAGCAACTATTTAACCCACCGTACGAATTAATACTGGTCACATTTTTTTTAATAGTTTTGCGAAGCATTCAAAGAAATAAATATTGTTGTTGTTGTTGTTGAGGTACAATAATTTTTTTTTTTTTAAATCAAGAGAACAAAATGCTCTTTCAGAAAAAAATAGGTTTGCATGCGCTGACTACATTAGTATTGAAAATATCACCTGTTAAACATTGCATACGGGTAAAAATGCTTGCCGTACGAATTAATAGTGGTCGGGGCTCGTATATGGAATTTCCGCTCCATTTCCTAGTTTAATATTTACCAGGGAAAATATATGAATTGCCTCCCTTGAACGAAGTGTCATTTTAATTTGAGTCCCATTGGTTTTGGTGCTAGATGCTGAGTATTGAAAATAAGTAAAGCTTGATTTTAATATACAAAGGGTCAACCATTCTGAAAAAGGCACGTGCGACAATGTCAACTGCTCCAAAATGAAATTCCAATTAATTACAATTTTATTCTATTACGAATCGATTGACTATTTTTCGTTTTTTTTTTTTATTTTTTGCCAACCTTTATTGTTGTTATCGACTGGATTTGGGACTTTTGTTTAAAAACATTTGTTTGTTTTTGTTTAAGCAAATGATGCCCCGAAGGACGGCAGCAAAATGCCAGCTACTACAGCTGTTTGTTGTAGTGCTTGAGGAGCAAAGCTTTCCGTGCGGAAGCTTACTATTTATGTGGGTGTGGGTGCGGGTGTGTTTGGGTATTTGCCCTTTTGTTTCGCATTCTACTTCAATAATTATTCTGTCGATTATGGGTTCCTCTAATAAATATTTAAATAATTTGACATAATACCCTCAAGGAAAATAACAAATACAAATGTACTCGTATACATACCGACGTACATGTACATCCACAGAGAGCTGGCTAGCCTGGGGTCACATTTTTACGAAATTTAAGTTTTATTTGTTTATCTAACATAAATGTTCTTTAAGGGACCCAAAAATACAGGTGGACGAAGGGCCAGGCGAGAACAAAATGCTAAACGAATACGGAAGTGATGGCAGACAAGTTAAAAACGATGACACTTTTTGCACAGATGTCTGTTAACTATTTTTGGTGTCATATGAAAAGCATTTGGTGACAACAGAACTGATTTCACCGTAACACCGTGTTACAAAAAATAGATTTTTTTCTGTCCTATGAACCAAATGCACATATTCGGAAAGAGGGGAAAAAAAAATAAAAATACACGTGTATCGGCCTTTCGACCGATTTCTAACCCTTTTTCAGTGATCCAATCGAGCTGATTTTTGGCAGTCAGACTCGTGGAAATGTCTGTATCACGTCAAATTTTTTACAAACAATTTTTATCAATTCTTAGATTTTCCCCAATTTTTATTATTTTTGAAAAAAAAAAATATATTTTTTAATTTTCTTAGCATAACTTGAAGAGACTCCAAATTTTTAAACTACTTAAGCGTTACGAAAAAAAAATGTTTTTTGAAAAAAAAAAATTTAGGAAAATCTGAGAATTGATAAAAATTGTTTGTAAAAAATTTGATGCGATACAGACATTTCCACGAGTCTGACAGCCAAAAATCAGCTCGATTGGATCACTGAAAAAAGGTTAAAAATCGGTCCAAAGGCTTTCACACAGGCCACAACGAGCTTCATACTTCAAACTTAAAAAAAAATTCTGACGTGTACATGAAAATCGCCGATACACGTGTATTTTTATTTTTTCCCCTCTTTCCGAATATTAGTCTAATATGTGTCTTATTTCTCTCAGTTCAGAATCCTTAAAAAAAGTTTTTAAAATTAGCACCACTTACAACGTTCTTCCACTGACGAACACTTTCTAATTGCATTTGGAGAGCGATAACGTTTATAAATTCAGCTAATTTGGTGTTTGATGAATACGACGGAATCATGTAAACTTTAATCTTCAAGAAGTATTGCAAAAAAATTGCTTTTGTAACGTTATTTACGATTGTGCTTCAATCGGTATACACATCTACAATAATTCAAATATTTTTTAATATTTTTTTTTAAATATTGTTTTTAATATTTTCCCCTTTCTGTTTTCGAATACATTTAGTGCTTACTTTGACACACACAGAAGGTAAACGGGAATGTTCTCAAACACATTAAGGTTAAATATTTATCTTTTTTGCCCCACACACAAGTGTATACACGCATACATTAACAAACACTTTACGGAATGTTCGCGATTCATAACACATGTTTCGTTTAATTTGAAGACGATGAACGCTGAATTGTGTGGTGTTGACACTCACCCCGCATACAGAGCGAATGAGAAAAACAAACTCCGAAATTGTCTTCAGGTTATAATTCAACTCCCCTTCCCCCACCACGTGTAAAGTGCATGTAATTAACTAAGGAAAGCAGAACAAAAACCGAAATTAAATCTTTCAACATTTTCGAATTATTCATGAGCAAACGTAATAAATGCATGCAAAAACGTTTTATATAGCCATCATTATGCATATACTTATATACATATACACACACACACACATACATAGATATATGTATGTATGGATATGTACATTCCCGCATACAGGATGCGACCAACATGTGTTGTAAAGTCTAATTGGATTGTGTAGATTGTTTTCACAAATATCGCTTGCTGGCAAGAAGACCGCCATAACTCAAAATAAAAAAAAAAAAATACTTTTAAGTTTCCTTTGGCTGACATTGCAAATGAAAACTCCAAATTAAAAAAGTTCCCACCGGAAAATAAATCAAAATTTATTATGTCAACGAATAGTGAGTTATGGCGAATTCTACCTTTGAGATCTTGAATTGACGCTGGGCTTATCATTCACGTGGCCACCAGATCTCGGTGGCCAATTGTGATCACCTTTTCGAGAGATAACACGGTCTGGAGACTTTTTAGTTTTGCGAACTGTGACTGCAAGATTCCTATTATGCGGCAGTCTAGCCGTCGTGATGAATGGGCTTTTCGTCCGTAAATATGACTCTTAGAGCAAAACCGTGGAAAAAATTATGTGAAAATATCATGAAAAGAATATGGTCCTGTAAGCATGGTAGTAATGGTCATTTGGCTGATGTTGTTTTTCATTATTAACGAGAGTCCTTCCTCTTTATTATGAAATAAACATCCGATTATTTATTTCCTAAAATGTATTTTTTCTTTGCATACCAAAATAACAATAACATTTTTTTTAATTAATTAAAAGAAAAATCTACAATAATTCTGATATAAATACCGAAAAAAATCGTTTCTATCGCATACGGCCTTTGAGAAATTTCAAATAAACTTTGAAAGTGTTTCCCGTAAAAATTACATTTTAGACTTAGCACACTGCGGGAAGTTACGACCCCAACTGTAGGTATTTAGAACTCATTTCCGTAGTTAAAGGCTTTTGTGTCAATAATGAAATAATTCCGAATTGCCCACCCAATAATACTTCGTTTTGAAGGTGCGTTGTGATGCACCCTGTAAAAGTCTAAGTCACTGCAGCACAAGAGACAAATTAAAAATGCTGTAGCATAAAATAAAGTAATGAAATGGAAATAACATCTCGTTCTCACTAATTTATGCGTTTAGTTCTTTTATGGCACACGCATACAGATATACCAACAAAAAAAAAAAAACGAAAAATATAAGTGTCACTGAAAAAAAAAAGTTTATTCCTAGGAAGATTTAATCGCACCGCATATAAACACATAAATAAAGTTGCTCTAGAGAGAGAGAGAGAGAGAGAGAGAGAGGAAAAGAAGACCAACAAAGCAAGTATATGGCTGATTTAATTGATGTCAAGACATAATTTTATTATTTCTATGTTTAATAGATTTTCGTTTACTCATTTCCCTTGACATTTCATGCAGTAGCACGGGGAAACTTCTTTAAACTAAGTGATCTAATTAAATTAAATTTTTTGGAGATGTGCATTAACGATTAAATTACGATTATAATTGACTACAATTACAAATTATCTAAAAGATAGCCGGATTACTTGCAATTACTGTAAACAATCAAAGAGAATCAAAAGTAATCAGAAAATGGGTAAGGCCGTGGTGTGGTAGGTAGTGTGTGCGACTATCACACAGAAGAACCCGAGTTCGAAATCGGATAAGACCATTAAACATTTTTCAGCGGCTGTTTCCACCTCGTAAATGCTGGCAACTTTACAAGTAAGAGAGCAATCTCTAAGCCATGTAAAACTTCTCTGGAAAAGCATTGGCCGTTCGGAGCCGGCTTTAAACAGTTGATCCCGATCAGTGAGTATACAAATTATAGCGTACACAGCTCACTGATTCGAGAAAAGTTCCCCCTCTGTTCCTTCATGGAATGTTAAGGGAAATAAGTAAGTAAGTAATCAGAAAATAATCCGACTACTTTCACAGATTTCTTTTGAGTCCTTCTGGTTATTTTTTTTAATCGGAAGTAATCCTGATTAAAGTCATAAAAAATAAGGTTAAGCCAATTGTTGTCGCCATCAAATTCAACCAGTATTTAATTTGAGTTATATTTTTCTTGTATTCTTCCGGAATTGTATGGAAGAATTTGGCCATTTTCCACCTCGGTGGCAAAATTGAGCTGGGGTTCGGAAAACCCAAGAGCTATTGTTGAGAAGCCTCTCCATCCTCAACGTCTGACTGTTTGTTACGGTTTATGGTCCGGCGAGGTCATTGGACCTTACTTTTTCGAAAATGGATTGCGGTGAATGGATTGCGCTATCGAGAGATAATTAATGGGTTTTTGTGGTCGGAGTTGGATAATATTGATCTGGACAACTTTTACTTTCAACAAGTAAACGCCACACAAGCAACGAACCCATTGCTCTTTTACGGGAAAGAGGGGACCGAAGAGGTGATAGCAATTGGCCACCGAGATCTTGTGATTTATGGAAAATTTCATTAAAAGGATATGGTTAACGGCATACCTTCTTCTTTATTATGAAATCAACATCCGATCATTTTCTTTGAATACCAAAATAACACCTCTTGTTGGAAAACCCTGTATATGCAGTTGAATTCAATGATTTTATTATCTTTATTTGAGGTGGCATCGTGAGCAGCCGTTTTCTCAGGTTCACACACTCCTGCATGACAAGAGCTAACAAGTTATAGTCGGCCATGCCTACCTAGCGGACTACGCCCAACTTGACCTTCACCTTCATGTTTCATTAATTTCTGACGGTGACATCGGTCAAGACGTGAACTTTACTCCATAAGATTTCATTCTGTTGTCGCATATTCTCTTATTCAGAGCTTTCTGAGGCTCCAGTTTGCTGATCGATCCTGCCGACTACACAAATTGCCGAGACTAGAGATCGTGCGAGCCAGAAATTAAGCCTTGAGAGTAGTGAGTGCAATAATGTGTGGTCTTATTGTTTGTTTAGCTTAGTCGTTCTTATGTGGCACAGTGGCGACATTTGATTTTTTGCGTTGCAAAAATCATATCATTTCAATCAAATAAAATAATTTAAATGGCATATGATAGATAATTGTTCAGCCTATGATATGAGTGCTTGGAAAGGGTGCTAACTTATGGGTTATCAAAGTTAGAATAAGTGGAATTTTATGGTTAATACAAAAAAAAAAAAAATTTAAATTTTAAATTTTTTTTTATTTTTTTAAGTTTTTATTATTTTAAAATATTATTTAAATTATTTAAAACCGAGCTCGTTTTATTATTATCATTTACTAAAATCGTCTATGTTAAATTTCGATTAATATTCTTTAATTTAAGGTCGTAGTAATCGTAGAAATTATTTCCTTTCGGCAACCATGGACGCACTAAGTTCCTTCCTGGAGCAACTTGTGTCAACTTTGCCATAGCAATGACGACTACGATTTTTTTGTAATCGTCTAACGTTTTTAGGTCAAACAATTGACTTAATTTTTCCTTAATTGTGCTTACAATATTCTATAGCAGAATGAAATATTTTTTATAGTGAACAGAGTTAAATTCCGTATTTAAGTTCTCACGAATTATAAAGTTATATTTCGATGTAAACTCTATCAACTCCTTGAGTAGTTAAACACATTCAGCGGCTGAAAATTGTTTAGAATATCAAAAAATCTGCTTAATTACATAAGTAATTATTGAAGAACTAAGGAAAAATTCTTTGTGTCGCAATTCATTCGACTGTTCACTTCATCATCCACACCAGTGCCGCACACATATACATGACATTCCATCCAGTATGATGAAAGTTTAAATTGTAATAAGACGGCAAAAGGTTTGGAATTGAACTGAATAAATGAACTGATTTTGATTTTGAAACTTATGCACCAATGTAGGAATATGTGTGTTTATTTATTTATAAAATGTGTTGCGGAAGAATGTTAATTTCTGAAAATAATAAAATGCCCGAAATGCTCACAAACGAGAGGATGGAAGCTATGGGGATTACTTGATGGTGGTGGTGTGGTGGGGTAGTAGTTGTACGTACCAAAAAGTTTCACTCGACTTCCTGTAACACATGGAAGAGCTTAGGAATGGGCAGACGTTGTATCTTCTTAACAATTTTAAAGTGTTCATGTACTTGTCTTTGACTACCTGTTGCTGTGGGAGTTGTAAAAGTTAACAGCTTGAGAGACAACAATAAGGTTGTCCTTGGCAGCATATCTCCAGAAGTTGTTGTTAAATTTTTAAAGTCGAAAAGGGTTTTCGTAGTTGAAGAATTCTTATAACTTGCCCGCTAGTTGTATTTCTCTGTTACTACAGCAATCGACTTGAGCTGCTTCTGAGAGCCCGTTTATTTGTTTAATTAAAGTACAGGTCTCAAATGCTGCCAGCATACATTCTGAGTACGGTCTATTATCGGAAAAGTATGCACTAGATTAAGTATAGTAACAACCGTGCAGTTTAAGGAACGTGGACCATCCGCTCCAAAGGCTTCTGTTTGAATCATTTCTTATTTTGACAGTGACAGATCATTCCCGCTCGATTCTTTTTATAGAAATTCAATAACATATCGTTCGCTTCACGCTTGAACAGAGTTGGGGAATAATGCAAACTTATATTGCACGGGCCTTCTCAGCGTACGGAGTGCACGGACCAGGTGGCAGCAGTAGCCTAGAGTGTGGAACATCGACTTTTATTCGATCTCAAGCTCTCAACGTTTCAAGCCGGAGACTGCTGAGAATTTTAATGAAAGGCCTCGCAATACTCTCTGACAAGATCCAATTGACTCAGGAATTTAAGGCACACAACCATTTGCATTGTTATAATTTCTTTGTTTGGGCCTTAGAGCAGCCCGAAATGGACAACGATTTTGCTCGAAAACTCAATTTTCTAAAGGAACGCCGAATTTCGGGATCTGAAAACCTGCGGGTGATCTTTGAGAAGACAAATTGTCCTGAAAGTACGACAGTTTGGAGTGCTCATTGGAGTGGTCCCATTTTCTGTTGAAAATGCAGCTGAAAACGCCACTCCGTTGATGATAAACCATTTGTTATGACCGGAGATTGAAGAGAGTGACTTAAACGATCTTTGGATTCAGCAGAATGGCCCACAATGTCCCACAGCCCACTCCAGAATTGATATTTTCAGTACGGTTTTATTTTTTTATTTTTTAATTTAATCCTTTAAAGATTCTGCCCCTTAAGACGAAAATGCAAGCCATTTGTGTTATACGGCAAGTAACAGTTACAGTCAGTTTTGAAAAATGGGAAATGGCCAAAGTGGCCCAAATGAGTTCAATAACTTGCCTGGGCATTTAAGGAACAAACCGCTTATTTCTACATTTAAATATCGATTAATGAAGTATCTTTTGGATGGAATGAAAACACTTCTACAATTTTTTGGATTATATTAATTCTGTATTTTTCAAAAACTTATTTTTTCGAACTAATTAATTTTTTTAAAAAATTTTAAATATGTTACAATAGCTGCTAATAGCCTCAATGAAGCCTTTAAGGCTCTGAGGCTTTCATATTAATTTTAATATTTGTATATGAATAAAAGGAACAAATTACAAAAAAAAAGTAAAGGCGTCCACATAACTGACTTTGTGCTCCACGAATAATGGGAATATTTGCTGACATTTCGAAAAAAAATGTTGTTTGGAATTTGTTGGAGAAAACTTGATTTTAGGGTTTCATCTGTATGTTATCTGGCGTTCAAATCAATTTACATGTCAACCCAACGTCTACTCTCTAACAATTTCCACACCGCTTTCCATAATTCATTAAATAACAAAATTTTTGCCTAAAATAACAAAAAGTCCTTAAATTACATGCACTTCTTCAACTCTGACTGGCTTTGTTTCATTGTTCAACACACTATGAGTTTGTTGCCATTTTGGTTGCATGCAAACATTTCCAAATATTCACACACACGCGTACCCAATACCAACTCAGACAAATGAGTGCATACTTTTCCGTTTCCCGTTTGCCATTTGTACTGGATTAGCTAATGATTAGTTCGTTTTTATTTGTGGTTTCAGCATTCTTAAGCTTCTGACGGTTGGTGATTGTGGTTGTGTGTGTGCGTGTGTGTATTTGGGGGCACAAGTGTAAGCATATAATCATCCGTTTTTGCGTGTGCCTGTACAGGCAGCGCAATGACTTCATTTTGTGGCCACAGTTGTTGCTGTTTGTTAGCGACCAACAAACCTTACGTAGAAAATTCTGTTGCATTCCTCGGCGAATAAAACGCCATTTTTGAAGCATTTGCCGTGTTATGAGATCTCCTTCAATGTTATGACAACCATTACTCCACTCGTATGGCTCATTAGAGCCTTATTCATAAATGTCATACGGCAGAAGGGGTGAAAACGGATTGCATTTGTAATTGAGAGTGTGTGTGTGTGTGCGAGTGTGTAAAGCACAAATACAAATATGAATTGCTTGTTTACTTGCCAACGGAACAACAAGAGCAACGAACAACCATTCCCAACAAGAAATTGTATAGCCACATTTTGTCGACTTATTTCCTTTTTATGATTAGATTGCATTGAAAACGCCAACACATACACACGTACAAAATAACGCCAATACGTTCAACACGTATGTGTATAAGTAGGGTGTAGTGGAAGGTTTGAAGCTTGCCTGGTGGGAGATTTGGGATATGTTAATTTATCCCATTTATCTCTATTTCAGAAAAAACAAACCTTGATCATTTAGCTTGCATTTGAGTAGTATGTACGCCTAACATAACACACTAGTATTATTCTAATGTTTAAGATCTTTTTTTAACAGATGAAAAGCTCACAAGCAAATAAATTGTACAAATAGATATTCCACCTCTTTTCTTTTTTTTAATATTCCATTACATAGGAACTCTTGCAATGAACCAATTGTAAGATCATTAAAAGAATTTAATTAAATTCATTCTACATTTTAATAAATTTATGGAAATTTTAGATTTATATTATTTCTAGATATAAACTAGTCTCTTGACCATAAACTATTGAATAAATGAAATGACAAGTTCTTAACAACGGCACTGATGTCATCCAAAGCATGTGCATTTTCGCAGCACCCTTCGCAATAAAACCATTTCGTTACCGCAATTGTTTCTACTATACCGACTACCAAAGGTCGCCTTGTAATCCTGTTCCTTTCGGCCTCAGCACTGCCGTCGATGTTGTTGTCGTCGTCATTTTCGTGAGTTGGTTTCTATGAAACAAATATTATGGCAGTAGACTTGTAACCCACCAAACACCCCCCCCCCCTTTATATGTAATTATGTAGCATTCATCACAATGAACAACTTTTCGTTAGATACCACTCAAAGGATTGAAAAGGGTTATTCAAGTCGTCCCAGCTAGAGAAGTTCAGCGGGCCTTCAGGGAAACCGGCGAATTGGCCCCAATAGCGTAAGAAGAAAAGCGTAAAGAAAACGCCAAACTAGCGATATTGTCATTTGACACAAAAAAAAGTTTTGTCATGAATAATTTTATTATTTTATAATGTTATATTGTATCTTAAATCTGTTTATTGAATTTTGACAACTTGCCACTACATAGTATATTAGACGCTGAGGCTGGAAATTATATTCGTATTATAATATATTACTTTCCATACCATATCTTAATATATATTTACCCTCGACACTGATTCACTGATACACTGATTCACTGACTCTGTCACGCAGTACGTAGGAATTTAAATAGGCATTCTATAATTCTATAAATAATAATAATAAAAAAATAATATTTTTTTTTTGTTCAGAAATTGTGTTTTACCAAAAAAAATTTTTTTCCAAAATTTTTTTTTTACAATTTTTTTTTTACAAAAATTTTTTTTTTACAAAATTTTTTTTTCCAATTTTTTTTTTTCAACGAACATTTTTTTTTTTCAACAAAAATTTTTTTTTCAACAAAATTTTTTTTTTTACAGAATTTTTTTTCCCACAAAACTTTTTTTTCAACAAAAATTTTTTTTTGAACAAAAATTTTTTTTTCAACAAAATTTTTTTTTTTCTACAAAAAAATTTTTTTTTCGACAAATTTTTTTTTCCATATTTCAACGGGCGCATTACAACTTACTAGTTATTAATAAAGTTCTGAAAAAAAAACAAGGCAGCATTCTGAGAACGCTGTTCCAAAATTGTTAATGCATTTTGATGAACATAATAGTCATGATGAATAAGTGTTGTAGGCAAATTTAACAAATTCAATTATAAACGATCGATATTACTAACATTCGTTCGTTATTTTTGAAAGAATTTTGTATTTATTTTCTTCTTTTCCACTTGGCATCATTTAATATTGGCATTTTGTTATTTTTATGCTGGCATCAGAGCTGGGCAATAAGGATTACGATTACCACACGATTACGATTGCAGTAATCCTAAAACAACAAAAAATCCGGTTAAGATTAAAGTAATCCTTCATCGAAGGCATTAAGATTACGATTGCAGCAATCGTAATTCTGAAAAAGTCGAAATTGCAATTACAGTAATCGTAATCCTAATGTCTTCGATGAAGCATTACTGTAATTGTAATCACGTGTTTTTTTTATAAGGATTAAGTAATCCTAAGGCATGGATTACTTTTTATTTTATTTTAAAAAAAACCTTTTGCTTACTACATTAGCTTTCGCTAACTTCTTTAAATAACTAAGATTACGATTACTCAAAAAATCGTTATTTAAAAAAAATTAAATTAGGATTATTGTAATCCTTCATCGAAGACATTAGGATTACGATTACTGTAATTGTAATTTCAAATTTTTCGAAATTACGATTACTGCAATCGTAATCATAATGACTCCGATGAAGGATTACAATAATCCTAATTTTAAAAAATGTTAAATTGCAATTAAAATTATCGTAATTCAAACCGCAATCCATTACACATGTAATTCTTAGCGCCCAGCTCTGGCTGGCATTACCGTGCCAACTTAAGCGATAATTTCTATCCATGCCAAATATTGCTTAGCTCTTCATAGAACTTATGCGATTATCTATGCTAGCGGCTAGCGGGGTAACGAAAACACGCCTAACTTCAATTTAGGCACATGTGGCGAATGAGTGATATTTTTAAATTAATCGAAATAGCTCATACGCTACCAGAGCCTGAACAGAACGGCTGACAAAACAAGAGATATTGTAGAGACGATAACTTTCAAAACCACGACTGAGGTGTATGTAAAGAGTGTTTTTTATTGGGGTATAGAACTTTAAGTTGGCATCACTTTTTTAACTGGCGGCCATTTAGTCAGCTGTCAAGTGATTAATATTTAGTTTGGTTTGCCATTTCATCATGAACAGGTTGACAAAAGAACAACGCTTGCAAATCTATTTCGAAAGTAATGGTTCAGTTCGCGAAGTTCACCGCAAGCTCCGTCCGAATGAATCGATTCGCCACCGAGCACAGCAATTGGAGCTTTGTCCATCAACTTTATGGAAGATTTTGCGCAAAGATCTTGGCTTGCGACCTTACAAGATCCAGCTTGTGCAAGAATTAAAGCCGCGAGACCATGCAATGCGTCGTGATTTTGGTGTATGGGCCGAAAATGAGATTCATCTCGATGCTGATTTTCATCACAATTGCAAAATCGGACCTGTAGAATTGGCTTTATTCGAGCCAGCCGCGGCGGCCACATGCCCGAAATCATATTTAAACATTAATGGCATAAAATTATCCTTCCAATAAAGCCAAATTGATGGACATTAAAACGATTTTCTTGTGTTTTATTTCAATTCGAAGTTCTATACCTCAATAAAAAAACACCCTTTATTTCGCCCACTTAAGGAATCGTGTAATAATATCAATATGACCAAGGCGATCTTGCCCAAATTCTGTATTTAGGAAAGCCATTGCCAGACAAAGTTTCGGACAAAAACTTGGAAGTCTGGCAACTCTCCTTCTGGTACCTCCCATACAAATGTACCATCCCGCTCCTTATAAACCATCTAATAATATCAATATGACCAACACGATCTTGCCCAAATTCTGTATTTAGTAAACCTATTCTTAGACACAGCTTTGGACAAAAACTTGAAAGTCTGGCAACTCCCCTTCTGGTATCTCCCATACAAAAGTACCATTCCACCCACTTTAGAAATCTAGTAATTATATAATTTCACTCAACGAATCTTTCCGAAATTCTATTTTTAGTAAAGCTTTAACTACACACAATTTTCTAGTAAAAACTCTGCCTTATATTCCGTCCTTTTTGTAAAATCATGTAATACAATATTTTTTCTATAACATTCGGTATTTTGAGGTTGCTATTAGGACATTTCATCAGATGTTACATCCAATGATGGAAGCCACTCACACTTTTGACTTTCCGATACTTTGGAATATGAGACTGAGGGTGAGGGTATATATAAATCGGTTTACCGGACTGCAACTTTTTCACTGGTTTATTTTCCATTTTATTTCTATCTGGCTTTTATAGTCCATGTGTTGAAAATGTGTACATAGGTTTAAAAAATAAGTTTATATCCGGATTAGTTAGTTACAACATTTTATTTCAACAGACATATGTCAATTTTTTAGGGTCTCGGTTTTCGAATCCTCAAAAAGTAACTTACAACAACGGCTTCCATACTTTCATGGTGCTTCCCTAATAATGCCTGCAATAAGTTATTGTTCGTTGGACTTCCATATGAGTTTGAACATCTAAAAGAACATTCGCTTCATGCAAGCATTATTGGGTAAGCTCTATGATAATATGTTTTAAACCATTTTTTGTTTGGAGGCCCCTCTACAGGTTATTTCATGAGAAGGCCTTTGAAGTGGTCCCGCTGTGTGTAAACATTTGAGTGTGTGTATAAATGCGTGTGCTGTCGTTCAGTTTGTGAAACCTACAACATTAGTTGTTTTTCCATTTCGTCGGTTGACTGGGTTTGTTATTTACTGTTACATTAGATGCGTTCCCGTACTTTTTGTATAGTAAAATAAGTAAAAGAGATAACACATAAAAGTTGTGACCAGAAGACCAAATGCAAATTATGCATCAAATTGTTATGTGTTTTCTATATACAATTTTGTATTACTTTTCATAAATTTTTTTCAATTTGTGAAATTGCACAGCAACATATAAGTGATAAAAATCGTAAAATCAACAATCACAGATAAATTCAGATACGATTGATATGTCATTGAGCAGACATATCGTACACATCCAAAGTCGTTAAGTAAAAACTATGATAATGAAAATTTACAAAAGTGATTCTCTTCACATTAAAATGTGCTTAACATTTTTAGCGGTTTTCAAGTGAAAGTAGTAACACCTAGTGCTTGGGGGAACGCAACTATTGCCGGAGTAATTGGAGAAACCACTCATTTGCCTGGAAAAGTGGGTTAACATTTATTCGTACGGATTGTTTTGCATATAAATTATGGCTAAATAAAAATACTCATATTTTCTCACAACATTTACCTCCCCAGGCATCAACCACACTCTCAGCCAAGCAACAACAATAAATGGCAATTACATACAGTATCTCGATTTGTTAGCCTTTTCCGCAGTAATGACAATTTCTACCGAGAACATTCATTAATTCCTGATACTGTCGGACGGTGTTCATACAGCACGACACTGGGTGTAAGTACCGTCTGACACTTGACAAGTAAGTCTCTGCGTTTCCGGCGAATGGAGAAATCTGCATGCACCACTTGTAAGCGGCAATTGTTGTAATTGTCGGATTTGTTTTCAAAGAAAAGTCAAGTGGGCGCTCTATCGTTACAAAATTCCAGTGAATGAACCGACAGCTTTAAGAGATTTTTTTTCGTTTAGTGGTTTCTTTTATTACTGGATTAAGTTAATTGGTGTGTGTTTTCCGGTTGTGATTTCTTAAAAATAAATACTTCAAGTGGGAGTTTCATTGTATTTCTCTCAGAAGGTCAAGGATTTTAGATTTTAAAAACTCATGAAATCAAATTAGCCTAATTTTTATGTATGCCATCAAGATAGCTGGACAAGCAAAATGGAGAAACTACGAATGTAAATTGGAAAAATCTTAACCCATTATCTACCACTACCCAATATTGAAGAGATATCTTTCTGAATTTTTGAATGATCATAAAAAAAAACAGCTAAGCACAAAAAATGTTGCGAAAACGCAACATTGGCTTACAAGATGCAAATCACTTTTTCTCAAAACATGTAGTCAAATTATTCTTTTAAATTACACCGTGTTACAAAAAATAGATTTTATTCTGTCCTGTGAACCAAATGCACATATTCGGAAAGAGGGGAAAAAATAAAAATACACGTATATTGGCGATTTTCATGTACACGTCACAATTTTTTTTTTAAATTTGAAATATAAAGTTCGTAGAGGCCTGTGTGAAAGCCTTTCGACCGATTTTTAACCCTTTTTCAGTGATCCAATCGAGCTGCTTTTTGGCAGGCAGACTCGTGGAAATGTCTGTATTACGTCAAATTTTTTAAAAACAATTTTTATAAATTCACAGATTTTCCCCAATTTTTATTATTTTTGAAAAAAAAATATTTTTTTCACTTTTCTTAGCATACCTTGAAGAGACTACAAATTTTTAAACTACTTAAGCGTTACGAAAAAAAAAAAATGTTTTTTGACTGAAACCTTAAAAAAACGATAACCATTTAAAAAAAAAAATTAGGAAAATCTGAGAATTTATAAAAATCTATTTTTTTTTTTTAAAAATTTGACATGATATAGACATTTTCACTAGTCTTCCTACAAAAAAGCAGCTGTTTTTTATTATGAATACTTCAATTATATTGTTCATGAAAGCTTTTGGTGGTTTGAATGGTGTTTTTCAAAGCACTTCAGATGCAATTCAACATTGAGTTTTTTGCATTGGCAAACTGTTTGTCAATCACACTCAGCGCACCATTTGCATTTATTGCCAGGAGTTTTTCTAAGAATAATTTCAAATTGATGCGTATTAATTTCTTACATTTTGGAATAGCAACATTTTTTTTTTCAGGTGTATACATTTGTCACGGTACTAAATGGTGCCGGAAAATAATTTACCTTGCTGTCAAATTAAAATTCAATTTCACCTCAAGTTTTCAAATTAGGTGGAACATCATCCATAAGTTCATAATTAAAGGAGATGTTGCGAAAACGCAACGGTGATAGAAAATGGGTTAACAATTATCATATATCGCGGGAATCATGGCTATGTGTGTCACATGTGGGAATCGTACATATTCCTCTTAACATTCCTGGGGAACTTCTCTATAATCCTTTTCCATGAGAAAACAACGAGGTTACAACAAAACCTTAAGCACAAATGGAGACGGCCACCAGATGAGCCGGATTTAATTATGTATCGATACAGGAAGCAATAATGTCTGGGTAAACATGGCGGCTTTAAAGGGTAGAAATGATGTTGCCAGATGTGGGAAAGGCATTAACATCGGTAGCGTCATAAGAGGCTGCTGAGTCAAAAATTATGGAGTCCTAAGTGATGAGGACATATGGACGAGACAATGACATTAAGTGTTCCGTTACGGTCAACATGATTCAGGGTTCACAAATAGTATAGCGTAGATTGAGTTACTGCTACATATTAATTATCTTTACTCCGTTTCTTGGGAGCTAATGGGGTCAGAGAGGAGTTTAGATTAAGTTACTTCCGAACTGTCTCCAGTTGCTACTTGGAAATAAGAGTTGGGTAAGAAGACAAATAATTGACGGGTCTTTGAAAAATGCTCCAAATGGGAAATGACCAAAAAAGGAGAATTCCTCAAAAAAAAAAAATCATATAGGGGAATTTATCAATAAGTTTTAACGAATATTTCATAATTTTTAGGTAATTACCAAAAAAAAAAAATGGACTAGAAAAATCCCCCCATTTTTTTTTGGGAATTTTTTTTTGACATTTTCATAACAGAAGTCAGTCAATACAGTTGTTTTTTAGGACTAGAAAAATCCCTCCATTTTTTTTGACATTTTCATAACAGAAGTCAGTCAATACAGTTGTTTTTTAGGGATATTTTTCATATTGTTTGTATTGGGTAATTTTTCATAAATTTTTTTTGTAGATTTTTTAGAATTTTTGGTGAAATTTTCATATTGGGCTTTTTCATTTATTTTGGCGAATTCTTAATTTGGGACATTTCTCATTTGGGGAATTTTTCAGAATTTTTGGGGAAATTATCATATTGGGCTTTTTCATTTATTTTGGGCAATTCTTCATTTGGGACATTTCTTATTTGGGGAATTTTTCAGAATTTTTGGGGAAATTTTTATATTGGGCTTTTGGTTTTTTTTTCTTATTTATTTTGGGGAATTCTTCATTTGGGACACTCCTAAGTTTTTGGGGGTCATTTTTCATGCAGCCTAATTGGTCGCTATTTTTTTGACAAATGACCAACAGCTTTTTGCCAGATCATATCTGCTTGAGTAGCAGCTCAGTTGCCAGTTGCCGATCATTCCCATTATTGAATCATATTAAACGTCAATTTCAGAAGGCTACCACTTTAGATCTGACAGAATGTCTGATTAAATCAACGATTCTTTGACGTTTTGATCGAAGTAACCTTTGGGGAAATAAACGTGTGTATTTAATTTTTAATTTAATATATGATTTTTTTCATAAACATATAAGTCTGAAATAATTACCAAATTAATATCTAGCAATGTAACGCATGGTGACAACAACAAATTCCGACAACAAGCTACAGCAATATTTACCTGCGATAACATCGACATTATTAATTGTTCCAAATTACGTGCCATCCGTTTTACAATTTCGAAGGACACAAAATATTAACAACCACTCCGTGATGCCCCTGGAATTCTAATTGACCAAAAGACTAGCCTTGCAAACTCATTGAAATCGGTAAAAAAAAAAACAAAAAGGTATCGAAAACTCTATGATCACTTTAACACCGCTCGAACATTTTATTACTTTTGGGCAGAAAACGAACAACCGTAAAAATCTTCTTCTACTTAAATACAGAGAATGTTTTGCTCTTGTTGCAGCCGCACAAAATACTCTACGTATGTGTGTGTGTGTATATTGAAGCACTTGTAACCAAATGGTGTTTATGTAGTAGCGCAAAATTTTAATTGCTTGCCCCAACCACTTTTAGCCACCAACGAAAGCTCTGCGCTGCTCCTGTGCCATCAACCTCGGCCAACAATGGTGGTTTTTTTTGTTTTATTGTTTGTGGATTGGGGGTGGGGCCGTTTTTTTCTCTTTTTTTTTTTGGGAGAAAATATGGAAACAATGTTTCAATATTTTCTTACTATACACCGGGTGCGATGATTACACAATAATACTAACAACAAAATACACACAACACTGCCAACAAGCATACGACTGAAGCAGAGAGGGCCGTGAGTAGGAGGAGGGCAGAGTTGTTGTCGGCATGAGGCATTCAACATACGCAAATAGCACTTGTATTTAAAAATATTTCATATTTCAACACTTAAGAAGGAGTAAACGAGGGTCGGGCGCCAAAAACGAAAAAGCAAACAATTCCGTAGCGGCAACCATGGATAGGAGCAATCATTGTTTATATTGCCGTTTTTATAAACAAACAAAAAATTGAATAACATACAAGGGGGGTATGATAAGATGGAGATAGTCGCATTCGGTTTTTTACTTACACCGTGTTACAAAAAATAGATTTTTTTCTGTGCTATAAACCAAATGCACATATTCGGAAAGAGGGGAAAAAATAAAAATACACGTGTATCGGCGATTTTCATGTACACGTCAGAATTTTTTTGTTTTTACGTTTGAAGTAAAGGGTGTTTTTTATTGAGGTATAGAACTTCGAATTGAAATAAAACACAAGAAAATCGTTTTAATGTCCATCAATTTGGCTTTATTGGAAGGATAATTTTATGCCATTAATGTTTAAATATGATTTCGGGCATGTGGCCGCCGCGGCTGGCTCGAATAAAGCCAATTCTACAGGTCCAATTTTCAACCACTTGTTGGAACCACAACTCATCCACATTCATGTCATCCAATTCGGGAACAAAATAGTCGGTTATCATGGCTCTATACCGGTCTCCATTAACGGTAACTGACTCTCCAGCATTATTTCGGAAGAAGTGTGGCCCAATGACTCCACCAGCCCATAGAGCACACCAAACAGTCAGTTTTTGTGGATGTAATGGCATAAAATGGACGGAGCTTGCGGTGAACTTCGCGAACTGAACCATTACTTTCGAAATAAATTTGCACGATTTGCAAGCGTTGTTCTTTTGTCAACCTGTTCATGATGAAATGGCAAACCAAACTAAATATTAGTCACTTGACAGCTGACAAAATGGCCGCCAGTTAAAAAAGTTATGCCAACTTAAAGTTCTATACCCCAATAAAAAACACCCTTTATAAAGCTCGTAGTGGCCTGTGTGAAAGCCTTTGGACCGATTTTTAAACCTTTTTCAGTGATCCAATCGAGCTGATTTTTGGCAGGCAGACTCGTGGAAATGTCTGTAACACGTCAAAAAATTTTAAAAAATAGATTTTTATCAATTCTCAGATCTCCCCCAATTTTTATTATTTTTGAAAAAAAAATATTTTCTTCACTTTTCTTAGCATAACTTAAAAAGACTACAACTTTTTAAACTACTTAAGCATTGTTCAGATTTCTGTAAATCCTCACATGGTGTCTTTTCCTTTTCTGCTGAAGGTATACAATTGTGTTGGATTCGGTAATTGAATGTATTCAAAACAATGTGTAAAACTGTACTGTAGTTTGTATGTATTCAAATAATGTATACAATTGTAATTTGGATATATTCAATGCATGTGCGTATGTTGTAGCTTGGGTTTTTTAAGATAAGCAGGCAGTACAACATGCGTGTGTGGTATAGAGCGGCGGGCTATTTTTAGAATAAGGGACGAGCATGATAACGAGTGGAATTTTCCACAAGATGTTATGCGTGCGTGGGTTGACAAAACAACCCCACGCATGCGTCTATCGCGTTCTCGTTCCTTCTTTAGGATTAGTTTAGTTTAAGAAAATGTATGCTAGTTTTAGGAAATATTAACAAAATAAAGTCAGTATCTTACAAGTACTCAGTGGGTGAGTGTCTTACAAACATTCATACGTGCGTGTCGTTTTCAACTTTCGCTCGTACATTTTGGTCCTTCGAGCCGGATTATTAAATCCAGTTTTGAACAGACAAAAGAAAGTTCTCATCCAAGGAGGTACCGGAACTGATGGATACACACAAATCCACCGAGGCCTTGTATGAAGGAACTAGAGGAGAAAGGAATAACAGAATCTGTCGCTGAGAGTATCTTACAAGTACTCACAAAGAGAGTGTCTTACAAATATTCAGCCGTGCAAGTGCATTTTTAATTAGTGCATTGTACATTTTGATCCTTCGAACCGACGAGCATTGTTCCTTAAAAAAAAAAAATATTAAAAATGTTCGGTACGAAATCTGAAGCCTCCAAGAAGATGGAGCAATTAATCAAGCTGTCTCAAAAAATTGAAAGCATTGAGCGGTATTTGAGAGGGAAGCCAGAGATGAGAATGGTTCAACTCTCAAGCAACGAGTCCACCCTACAGAGCAAGTGGGTGGACTTCACCAAGTTGGTGACGGAATTGAAACAGTCCGCGGACAAGGAGATACCGGAGGTAATGGATCTTTATAAATCCACCGAGGCCTTGTACGAAGGGGCAAAAGGAATGATTGCTAAATATGGGACAGACAATTTCGAGGAAAAGACGTCAACGAAAGTCCTGGAAGCAGAGCCAAGCAGAATTGGCGAAGACCGAGAGAAAAATACAGTCCACAGAAGCGACGTACAGCTTTCTCAACCACACACTATATTGGTTGAAAGGTTTGGAAGAGAAGTTCGGGAATTGGCGACAATTATGAGTACGACAAGAGATACCATACTGAGTCTCAGTTCCGAACGGCTGCAGGTACAACAACAATTGGTAGAGGACCAGTTTCAAGAAGTTGTCCTGGCATATAGGAGGATTGTCGCTAAAAATCTCGACGACGACGATATTTATGACGCGTATACGAAAATACGGAGGCAGTATCGTGAAGTGCGATTGGAAATCGCGAGTCAAAGCGAAAACTTCAAGGAGTTTTCTAAAGCAACCGTAAGTGCACGCCTGGCATATAACCGGTATGCTGAAACGCAAAAGGCCCAGCTGTGGCCCAGACGAGCTCCTGCTAATGAGAAGGATGACCGGTTTAAAGCTAAAACCGATGCTGAAAAACATAAGGGTGAGCTGTGGGCCAGACGAGTTCCCGAGTTAAAGAAGAAATCTGAAACCGTTGATGAAGAAAACAACAGAGAGCTGTGGGTTACCCGAAGAGCCACACGCTGTAATGACGATCAACGGTGGGTATCCAGGTTACCGTCAAAGAAGAAAACTGAAATCGATGAGGAAGACATCAAAGAGCTGTGGGTGACCCGAAGATCCACACACTGTAATGAAGATCAACGCTGGGTTTCGAGGTTACCGTTAAAGAAGAGAGCTAATACGGAACAAACTGACGTGGAAGCGTCACAAAATGTAGCCAACTGCTGTGAAGATGAAGATCCGAAGTTGTACACCATAACTAACGATGACTTCGAAATGGATGATTCGATGACTGGTGTTGATTCGAAGGAAGATCTCGCGCAGGTTCCGGTTGATGTCAGCGAACAGAATTTTCAAGCGAGTGGCTTGAAAATCCATGGCGCTGGCGAAGATCCAAAAATTGAAGACAATTTTCAATTGGAAAAAACGAAGGCGGCTTCTCCATATGAAAGGTTGGAGCCGATCACCACAATGGTGAAGGCCGTGGGTTCCCCGGGAGCTCCACACTTCGGTGGATTGCGGGTGGCTGCGGTTAAGTCAGCGGTTGGAGATGGAGCTGATTTATACCACGGGATTTTGAAGGAAGGGCTGGTGGGAGAAGAGACAATGACTGCTGAAACCCCTGGCAATTTTGTAACTGCAAAGCCGAAGTTACCTAATGGATGCAAAGAAGCTGATGTATTGCTGTGGAGGCACGTGAGGGCTAATCCTTATGGTTTCACATCAAGGGCACTGCATAAGTGGAATGGTCCTGAATGGCTGAAGGATGTCGACAAATGGCCACATATAATAGAATTAATAGATTTAAATTTGTCATAAAATATTGATATATGTAAAACAAATAATTGTAGTTCGCCGGCCGCAGAATGTTCAGATTTCTGTAAATCCTCACATGGTGTCTTTTCCTTTTCTGCTGAAGGTATACAATTGTGTTGGATTCGGTAATTGAATGTATTCAAAACAATGTGTAAAACTGTACTGTAGTTTGTATGTATTCAAATAATGTATACAATTGTAATTTGGATATATTCAATGCATGTGCGTATGTTGTAGCTTGGGTTTTTTAAGATAAGCAGGCAGTACAACATGCGTGTGTGGTATAGAGCGGCGGGCTATTTTTAGAATAAGGGACGAGCATGATAACGAGTGGAATTTTCCACAAGATGTTATGCGTGCGTGGGTTGACAAAACAACCCCACGCATGCGTCTATCGCGTTCTCGTTCCTTCTTTAGGATTAGTTTAGTTTAAGAAAATGTATGCTAGTTTTAGGAAATATTAACAAAATAAAGTCAGTATCTTACAAGTACTCAATGAGTGTCTTACAAACATTCATACGTGCGTGTCGTTTTCAACTTTCGTCCGTACAAGCATTATGAAAAAAAAAAATTTTTTTTGAACTGAAACCTTATAAAAAAACGATAACCATATAAAAAAAAAATTAGGAAAATCTGAGAATTGATAAAAATCTATTTTTTAAAAAATTTGACATGATACAGACATTTCCACGAGTCTGCCTGCAAAAAATCAGCTCGATTGGATCACTGGAAAAGGTTTAAAAATCGGTCGAAAGGCTTTCACACAGGCCACCACGAGCTTCATACTTCAAACTTAAAAAAAAAAATTCTGACGTGTACATGAAAATCGCCGATAAACGTGTATTTTTATTTTTTATCCCCTTTCCGAAAAAGTAAATTTGGTTCATTTTGCATTTTCTCTAGGTCTACATAAGTAGAGTACAGGCTGGCCACTGAGAAACCTGAGTGAAAGCCTAAACTGTGGTGTGGCATCACACATGGGTTACCTACGATGCGGACATCATCCAAAGCATACCAAGTAGACCCGGTGTGTCTGGAGAGGAAATTTCATTACCTCTTGGTTTGGTGTTGTGGCCTACCTAACACCACTGCTATTCGGTAGGCGATCCGTTTGAGATCTCCACTCGAAGCCGAACTCACGCTCAAACTCTGTTGGTCTTCTGTCCAGCAACCTAACGGAAAGGCGATGAAATACATGATCGCTGTCCAATCTAGTGTATTACAGTTATTCTTTCCAGGTGGATGCGAAATCATGTCGGAAAATGTCAGAAAAGAACACCGCCTGGTTTACTCCATTTGCTCCTGTTAAATATCCACACTTGCCACCAACCTGATCAGACCGTCTCTGCACCACAGCCAAAACTCAACATCCACTCAAAATTTAATCGTATTGAGACTCTTCATGGTATTTTTTTTTTCTTCTTGGAAAATGATGCTCCGTTTGTTATTGGTTCCACCACATGGCCACAAAGAGTTTTACAGAAAAATTGCTATTATATGTGTATATGTAAATTCAGAGCCTATTTTCCACATCACTATCACAACCAGTGATCTGCTCGTACTCGATGGCCCATGTGCCTGGCCACAGTTACTTCGTTTGAACGAGAGGATGGTGTGTATACAAATGTGGGTGGGGGGAGGTGGAGTGCCAATTCCATGCAGCAGCCAGCCTTAGTAAGTACACGAACATATTACCATCCTATATACCACTTGTTCTGGCTTACAAGTCGACATTTTGGAAACAAACAAAACCACAAGTAAACAAATTCGGACTTTCTGATACCGTACACCTGTCTTTGAGAAAATATAGCCTATTGAGGAATAGAACGTTATATGTTTTTTTTTAATTCGACTAACACTCAGCAATAGCACGTAGGGTTACTGGAAACAGGAAAGAGGGAGTATTGTGAGTTGACATTGGTTATGAATTTAACAGCTGACAGAAAATAAATTTCTTGGAGGGGTATTTCACATACGATCGTATATATATATATATGTATATAGTGCGTTGTCCGATCAACCGGCTATTTGACAATGAATGGATACGAGTTACAGGGTAGCCACGTAACCCGGCTGAAAGTCCAAACAACAGGGACCAGGCGATGAATACAATATCTATTGAACAACGCCATACATTCCTTTTTACCATTTCTTTGGCGCTGATATACAATAGTCTTACACAAAAAATCCCGTTCCACCAAGGCTAAAGGGAGACATTAAAGTTGGATACCCTACTCTCCCCTTCAATCACCACTGCTATGCCTCTGCCCGCAGTCTAGAAGCAGCAAATGTGTCTTTTAAGCCCCTGCTCATTTTTGGCCGGATATAGGTTATGTATGTATTTTGAAAACTTGGCTAGCCAAATGGGTATCAGCCTATCTCCTCATGCCCAGAACATCAAGAGTATTTTATTCGTCGATATCCACACCATCCTTAGACATTGACGACAGTGCTGAATCAGTGGCATGTTTCATCTGACAACTTTTCTTTATTTGGTTTAAAAATAATATAAAAAAAACAATTTCCGATTTAAATCAAAAATTAAAAAAAAAAAATATTTGGGAATTCTGTGATAAAATATTTCACATATTAATTAAAATATGTTCTTTTTCAAGTGATAAAGAAATCCACATTAAGGGTTTTCCAACAGCAGGTGTTATTTTGAATCACCCTGTATTTCGGTAGCTGTCAGTTATGAAGCTTTTATTTTCTTTGACATTTCAGCAAGTAGAAATTACGAAAGTGGTGAAAATCTTGCAGTCATAGTTGACAAAACTAAAGCATTTTTGGGTCGTCGTGAAGCACCTTGTCGGATCGCACTTCAGAAATTGGTGGACAAATTCGAGCTGTTGGGACAAGTTGATGTGATGTGAAGAATAAAACTCGTGCAGGTCGCTCAAGAACAACTGAGAACCCAAAGTGTTGAAGAAAACCCAGGATGGTCCGTTCCTCTTCGTTCTTTGGAATTAGGCATTCTACAAACGAGATTTGCAGAAAAACTTGGATCTTAAGGCTTATAAAGTTCAGTTAATGCAAGAATTCAAGCCGGTCGATTATCAACAATGTCGTGTCTTTGCTGATTGGGTCCTTGAAATTCATGAAAATGATCCGGAATTCGATTGAAAAATCATATTGACTGATGAGGCCCATTTCCAACTTGGTGGACAAGCAAAATCGTCGCATCTGGGTTCGGAAAACCTATGAGTTATTGTTGAAAAGCCCCTGCATTCTCAATGTGTGACTGTTTGGTGTGGTTTATGTACCGGCAGGTTCATTGTCCCTTACTTTTTAAAAAATGAGTTTGGATCAACAGTTACGGTGAATGGCGCTATCGCTATCGCGAGATGATTAATGATTTTTTATGGTCGAAGTTGGATGATTTTGATCTGGACAACGTTTACTTTCAACACGACGGCGCTACGTGCCACACAAGCAACAAAACCATTGCTCTTATAGGGGAAAAGTTTCAGGAGCGTGTTATCTTTAGAAGAGGTGATCACAATTGCCCACCGAGGTCTTGTCATTTAACACCTTCTTCCTTTGGGGCCACGTGAAAGATATGGTCTACGCCTACAGCCCAGCCTCGATTCAAGACCTCAAAGATAGAATTCGTGAGGCTGTCGAGGACATAGGGCAGAAACTTTGCGATTTGGTTATGGAAATTGACATTAAAAGGTTATGGTCCTGTAAGCGTGGTCGTGGTGGCCATTTGGCTGATGTTGTTTTTCATTATTAACGGCATACCTTCCTCTTTATTATGAAACAAACATCCGATCATTTATCTCCAAAAAATCAAATTTTTCTTTGAATACCAAAATAACACCTCTCGTTGGAAATCCTTTATTTACAAAAGAATTCGTAACCCGTTTATCATTTTGAGGTGATGAAAAAACCTTTCTGCTTACTTACACCGTGTTACACACATTCCGTCCTATGAACTAAATTTACATTTTCGGAAAGGGGATAAAAAATAAAAATACACGTGCATCGGCGATTTTCATGTACACGTCAGAATTTTAAAAAATTTGACGTTGTACAGACATTACCACGAGTCTGCCTGCAAGAAATCAGCTCGATTGGATCACTGAAAGGGAAAAGGGTTAAAAATCGGTCCAAAGGCTTTCACACAGGCCACTACGAGCTTTATACTTCAAAATTAAAAAAAAAAAAAAAAATCTGACGTGTACATGAAAATCGCCGATACACGTGTATTTTTATTTTTTATCCCCTTTCCGAATATGTGCATTTGGTTTGTCGAAGAGTTGATTTGGTTGTTAAACCAAACAAGAAAACATTTTTAATAAATGATTGTAAACTTGATGCAGTACGTCTTTTTCCTAAACATTTATTTTTTCGAGATAAGAGAATAAAATGTTTCTTTTTTATTAGTAGGATTGTGTTGGAATTATAAAATATTTCATCAAACTTTGAAATGTTTTCTATGATTTTTTTTTGTTGGTTTTATTCCTTACATGATGAATTTGATGAATTTTTTTTATCATATTTACGAAATATTTAATTGAGTGATGATAACTTTCGCATACCAAAAGTTTTGTTGGACTTTAAGGGAAGTCTTTTTTGTACATTGGGGTATGATAATAAGGGTTTAAGGACAAACAACTTATCAGGATTTTTTCCTTGCCCTGATTTGGACAACTCATAAAAATGAATTCATATTTATTGAAATTCTCTACCATTAAATTACCCACATATCCTTAAATACTTGCGGGTTGCATTCACAGATCCATGAGCAACAGCCATGCCCATTTCTTTTGTCCCTTCAAAGCTTCTTGAATAACGGGCGGAATTTCTAAAATAATTTTAGAATTTTAAAGTATTACAAATGGCATGACAAATTCAGTAGACCACCTCGTTATATGACAGGGGGGCCTTAACATGGAAATATTGTTTGTTATTGTTGTTGCTATTTGGTCGTTATTGTTACTGTAGTCCTTCAGTAATAGTTTTTCGTTTCTGTTTAATGACCTTTACGACCTGTTTGTTGTTGGTTTTTTTTTTTTTTTTATTTGCATGATTTGTTGTAGTTTGCGTTGTTTTTGGTAGTGGTGCTCCGGAGAGTGGTGGGTGGTTGTTTCGGTAGTTTCCGTTCTCTGTGGCTCGCTTTAGCTTTTGGTGCAGTTTTGCTGCTGTCAGAGATTTGAAGCCATTGAAAAAGTTGTTGGCCTCAAACTTAACATGAGTTAAATTTTCTGGTCATTTAGGCAATATATTGCCAACAACAAAACAGCTTTTAATAGTTTAAACCTTAAAAAAAAATGAAACGAAACATGAATGGTGGTAGAAGGATGCTGGTAACAGGGTCAACCGTAATGCATTCCAATCACACTTAATGGGAAGGGACATACATGGCCATGGTTTGTGTTAAAACCTTCTTGGATATAATGTGAGATGGCGGTAGAATATGGGTTTCTTAAGTCTACGGATTAGTGTAACTCACCATCGGTATGTCTGTAATAAAAGCGATTATGAATATCAGCAATACTTTGAGCTGGAACTTTAATGTTCGAGTTCGCATTTCAGTAGTGTGGTTTTTGGCTGAGCAGATTTTTATTTTACTTACAGTGATGATATTTTTAATAGTCTCACATTATTGGATTTTTTTTAAATTATAATTTAAAAAATATTAATAAAAAATTAATTAAATTATTTATTTTTGTACGATTCTCACTCGAGAACCGCGGAAAAATAAGAGAACGCTCAACTCACTCATATAAGTTTGCCCTCTGTTCCTTCATACTCTATTAACCCTAGGATAGACTACTTGGTCTGGCCAGACCAAATTTGACTTTGAGCGCTTATAATTTTTTTTAAAGGCAAAAATTAACCACAGATATGAGTTTACTCATGAAACCCTTATGAAAGGTAGAAGTTTGGTTTTGTTTTTCTCTTTGTTTTTGATTTTGTTTTGATTTGAATTGATTTGATACTTATGTTAAGAACTTGAATTTACTTCTTGAAAAATAAACATGAAATTTGATGTTATCAAAAAAGAGGATGTTTTACCTTTTTTGTATATTATTTTTTGTGACCTTTTTACCTTATTTTGGAAGTATGTAGATACAGTTTCGCTTTAAATGACTATGTATAACACATATCAACAATTGCCATATGAATTAAGACCCCATGATTAGGTATACAGTATGTTTATAGCCAAAAATCTGTCTATTATAGTCATGTGGTCTGGCCAGACCAAGAGGTCAATTTATTGATCGAAAGCTTATCGCCTATCCTAGGGTTAAGGCCAATATGTGGTTAATGTCATAATTTTTTTTTTTTTTTGAAATTTTGTTGGATATTTAAGTATTACTCCATCCATGTGTAACTTCTTTCACGCCAATTAGGTCAACAATCGTTTATATCGTGTCCACTTTTAATTAGCCGCATGTGGCAACACTGTCACAAGCGCCTAAAGACAAAGAAATAGAATGTAAATAAATGCTCGTTTTCTTGAACAACAGCAGGAAACAAGAAGTCAAGCAAGTTTTATATTTCTTCTCGTTGATTTGTCGTAATACAAACATCAAATGGTACGTGTCGGTCCATCAACAAACGGCAGACGGCCGATGCCAGACGACATTGTCAGCACACGCCAGTGCCCAGTTTTTTTAATTAGCCCAACATCGAAATAACTTTCAAAATGTCGTATTGTTGTAGTTTATTACACGCCACTGACACCAGTGCCACAACGACGGTGGATCATCAACACAAAGACACCAAGCGAAATAACGGATTAAATAAGATCTATTGACTCTTGTTCCATCACAGGAAACTTTGTCGGGAATTCTGTGAATATTGCAAAAGTAAAAGAAGATTAATTAACAGCACAATCTACTCCTTTCTCCCCTTTCAAGCGTTTGCCACTGGCGTAAAGGGCGTTAAACAACATCCAGATGGCCAAGACCACGAAGAAGAAGAACAAAAGGGGAGCACTAACATTTGTTGACGATTTCATGGCAATAAGTGTGTACTTAAATTGAATGAATTCATGGAAAGTTATATTCTGTTGTGCACAAACAACAACAAATAAAGCGACAAACTGTTGCACAGTGGGTACCAAAAATGGGTATAATGTGACGAATGTAAAGAAATGTGAACGAGACCATCTACATTAAATGTCCAATCAAAATTTGTGTCTGTGCCATTCAATTAGCACCCTAAATACAAAAGGGACACATTTCAAAATTTACCCAAACTGACATTTTTCCATAAATTAATTCAGAGTACATATCTGTAACTACTGCAAAAAATTCTTTTACATCACTATCTTCTTTCACTGAAAAAATGCCTTAGAATTTTGGGTTGTGACACTTTTCTATTCAGGGTGTTAATGTTCTGTTAATCGATGGCGTCGATCCATTCACCGCCTTGGTGAATGCTAGGTCATAGCTCTGGATATTTTCAAGGCGTTCGATAGGGTCTGGCACGGAGCACTCCTATCAAAATTAATTGCATTTGGTATCGTTAATACCTTCTCTCGATTCATATCGAGTTTTCTTAGAGCTCGCTCTTTACGAGTTGTTATAGATGGGGTCTCACCCAACGAGCATAGGGTCCTCTCTCCTTCTCTCCTCCCTATTCAGATAAAATCCCACAATTATTTCGAATATTCGTCAATATGCCCCACTGTTAGTCATTGTTTGTGGCATGTGTTAAATACCAAGAATATTCACTGCCATAAACTCAAAGTGCGTTCTTCTTTCTGTGGATGATGGGCTGGGTGTTGCAAGTGCGGACCATAAGCATGAGTTTCAGTTCAATTAAAAACACGCATGTTTTTAATTGGCCCTAAAACTTAATGTAAATTACTTTAAGTTTCTTGAGCCAAGCTGCTCCGACAAAAGCACCACGAACGAACCTCAAGCGTCGTCCTTTTGTTCGTTGAGGTGTTTCCCACCAAATGATGTTTTTAGACAATTTCTGTGAAATCTTGGGATCTCTGTTGTGTTTTCGGTTTTTCACAAAAGTTGTTTATGATTGCATTGCCTTGGCCTATTTGGAATTGCTTTGGCAGACAGAAATGAAAACCGACTGCGAAACTGTACAAAATTCTTTACAGATGGCCAATAATTGCTGAAGCTATGGCGAATGGTGTTGTTGTTGGACGTGCCCACGAATGGCAATGGATTGTTGGGTAGTGAAAATATTCAAAATGAGTTTTGAAAAAGTTTCACAAAAATTAATTAGTATTTATTATTACACACAGTACCGGGAACGGTAATGCCGACCACACCGATTCTCACTGATATTAACATCATAATCAGCACCGATGGAGGTAATCGCAAATATATTTTTATATTTTATGCAACAATTTGTAAAAAATAATATTTTTTTCGTTATATCAGAAAACTGGTAATGTTCAAATAACACAATAAAGCGAAATGTTAGAAAAATGACCAGTTGAAGCATAATAAAATCTGCAATTTAAAAAAAAAACCAAACTAAAAAATCTCGCTTTTGAAACTTTGCTCTCCTTATTGATTTTTCATATATTATTTTTGAATTTTGAAATATTAGCAATACACTTCTTTCTTCAATTAGTCAGAGCTGAGGTCGGATTCATGTCCCCCTCCGTACAATACACGCAAATGGTTGTATAAGTCGAAACACGAAAAGTCGATTAATCGACTTTTTTGCTACAAAAATGGGCGGAAAAAAAAGCAACTTTTGGTCGAAAAAATTCTGTACAAAAAAAAAATATTATTTTTTTTATTATTATTATTTATAGAATTATTATAGAATGCCTATTTAAATTCCTACGTACTGCGTGACAGAGTCAGTGAATCAGTGTATCAGTGTATAAGTGTATCAGTGTATCAGTGTATCAGTGTATCAGTGTATCAGTGTATCAGTGTATCAGTGTATCAGTGTATCAGTGTATCAGTGTATCAGTGTATCAGTGTATCAGTGTATCAGTGTATCAGTGTATCAGTGTATCAGTGTATCAGTGTATCAGTGTATCAGTGTATCAGTGTATCAGTGTATCAGTGTATCAGTGTATCAGTGTATCAGTGAATCAGTGTCGAGGCTAAATATATATTAAGATAAATAATAATAATAAAAAAATAATATTTTTTTTGTACAGAAATTGTGTTTTCCCCAATTTTTTTTTCAACAAAATTTTTTTTTTCAACAAACTTTTTTTTTCCACAAATTTTTTTTTTTTCAACAAAATTTTTTTTTTTACAAAATTTTTTTTTCAACAAAATTTTTTTTTCCACAAAAATTTTTTTTTTTCAACAAAATTGTTTTTTTTTCAACAAAAATTTTTTTTTTCAACAAACTTTTTTTTTTCAACAAAAATTTTTTTTTTCAGGAAAAAATTTTTTTTTAACAAAAATTTTTTTTTTCTACAAAATTTTTTTATTCAACAAAATTTTTTTTTTCAACATACATTTTTTTCCACAAATTTTTTTTTTCCAATTTTATTTTTTTTCGAAATTTTTTTTTACAAAATAGTTTTCTCAAAATATTTTTTACAAAATTTTTAAAATTAAGTAACAAATACTTTCTCAAGCAAATTAACGGGCGCCATAGGCGCATTACAACTTACTAGTTTTAGAAATATAGATTTTCAGTCAGACCATCGAATAGCAATTTGAATAAAGTTAATATTAATCATACGCTCACCATTACTTCCAAGTTCTCTCTTTTTGTGGTTCGTGATAGATAACCGGAGTGCGAAATTATTGTTAATCGACTTACGACCATATTAACATAATCTAACATTATTAACATAATCTAAACGTAACATAATATAAAATATTAACATAATCTAAACATATGAGTAATATGAATAAACCATAAATCTTAAATTAAAAACCTCTGAGGAGACTATGACAATGAGCCAGCTGAATATTCAAAGTGTGGGGCTATTCCGGGAACTGCTTTCCACGGATTTTCATAAATTATTAATCCAACTCATTACCGAATGTACAAAAATTCTGATAAGCGAAGGTTTGCATGCGATAAGAACCTAAGTACTTTAGAATCAGGAAAAATTTGTTGGCTTCCATTTTTTTATTTATTTTATTTTTTAAAATTTCTTCATGATTTACTTTTACTTGTTGTACCGAATGTACAAAAATTCTGATAAGCGAAGGTTTACATGCGATAAGAACCAAAGTACTTTAGAATCAGGAAAAATTTGTTGGCTTCCATTTTTTTTATTTATTTTTTTTTTTTTTTAAATTTCTTCATGATTTACTTTTATCGTTATTTAGTCATCGTTTTTTAGTCTGCCTATTATGTCGGGTGTTTTTTAAGAGCATGATCACTTAAAATTATAATACAAGACAGAAATATTGTTGCAATGAATTCTTTTTTATTTCAATCTGATAGATAATTTCATGGCATTTATTTTTTAAATATGTCTGCCCGGTCTACGAATTACAAGATCCATTCGATCAGTCCAAATTTTGACTACTTTTTTCAAATAAAGTAGAATTCATATATCTTTCGTAATATCGATGGAGAACATTAACAAATGCTCTGCACATTAAAATCAAAAATTATCAAAAAAATTATCCCGCTTAGAGGGATTTCATTTAGCGCGATTCCGTTATAACGCGGTTTCAATCGTTTTCCGTTTTTGGTGTCTTGCTTGATCCTACTCTGCGAATGCTCACGAATTTGTTTGTTTGTTTACTTTTTTACACATAGATAATTTCGATTAACCCGGTTTGTATTTAAGCGGTATTCTTGAGGAACAAATTAACCGCGTTAAACGGCATTGCCTATACATACAATGTCAAAATGCCCCCTTCCATGATGAGACCTTCCTTAAATCTGTCCTTAAATCTGTCTGACAAAGCTTTTCTTTGTCAACTTTTTTCTCTCTCTCTGTCTGTTTTTTTTTCCACTGGATTATGAGCTTGTTGTGTTTTTCTATAAATAAATTACATACAACAAAAAACAAGATTTGATGGTAAATTCATTTGCGAGATGCTGATGAAACGTAAATATAAGGGAAAAAGTTCGATGCAAATTATTTTACGTTATATTGCCTTTGGCCATCTGAGATATCTGATAATGGAAGTAGCTGAAAAAGAAGACATATTTAAAGAAGATAAAGAACGCGAACAAAAAATTTTATTTGACTATTAATAAAAATGTTTATTCAAAATCCCTTCAATATCCTGGATATACTTAGTGGTCGCCCTGGCTGGGATTCTCTTAATTTTGCTACTCACACACACAGACACAATCTCTAATACACCATTTCTATTTTTAGCCATAAATTATAGTGAGGACATCGAAGTCAATGTCAATATTATACACAACACCAAGGGATGATGTGTGTAGTAAAGGTGATTGATTAGAATGATGGATCCTCTGACGAAGTTTTGATCGGAAATTTTGTTTTTAAAATAACCTGGGTGACTCCCGTAGAATGTATATAAACCCTGGCGAAAATCTATAAATATTTCACATTATCCTTTGAGATTGGATTTTGATTCGCCAATTTTAGACAAAAAAAAATGGCAAAAGGTTTAAAAAATATTTTATTAACCCTCTAACCCGCAAGAGTGGCTCAAGGCACTCCTTTAGAGGCACATTTGTTTATAGATTTTAAAAATTTGACGTTTAAGTCTCAAATGAAATATTCAATGCTTTGGAGGACACCACGTCCGTTTTGCACAGCCTCCCCCACTACGCCCTTCTTTGTCCCTGCTGCGACTGATGTTATCTTCAGCTTCAGCTGAAATTCCCTCAAAAATCCGCATCTGTATCAGTTTGTCACAATCTTCATTAATAGCCTAGGTAATTTCCCGTTTCCCTTTGTTTCCATTCCCAACGGTGGACTGGCCGGAATTTATTTACATTGGCATTGTTTTGGCTGCCGCTGTCGTTTGTTTCATAGGAAGTCGTCGTTGCTGATATCATTTTGTGAAAAGTTGGCGAATTATTATCGCACAAAATAGTAAATAATTGACATACTGATTTATGTACGCGTACGCAATAAGGCGTCCGTAAATCATAACCGCACATATACAGAAACAAAAAGTATATGTGTGTATGTATGGAGTAGGCAGAATTGAAAACACAGACCTCGTTTGGTGGCAAGCCGCAGACCATAGGCTCGACGCTGCTCAGCACGCATCTTCGGAAGGGTAGCAATAAACAGAGGGAGGGGGAAATAAAACAACAATAACAACTATTATTATTACATAAGAAACAAGCTGCTGAGCTAAGTGAAATATTAAAAGTAGAGTGAGAAGAAAAAGTATGAGAAACAAAAATAAAATAAATACCATTTAAATGGCTTCTTTGGTAATATTATATACGAATAGTTTTTACGCTACCCACGTACCAAAGATAGTGACACATTTTTCTTTTCTACATTGAATGGCCCGAATATTGTGACACGTGGTGTAAAACGTCCAAGGTAAAAATCTGGGAAATCGTTAATTTTAAACGTTACTACTAAGTAATCATTAGTAATCAATCAAATTAGATTACAGTGTACTCTCTCATAAGCGGCCACCTAAGGGACTGAGTATTTTGTCCGCTTATGTTAGGTGTCCGCTTATGAGAGAAGTACACCAGTGGACTGAAGCGGATTGATACTGAAAACGAAGACTTACGAGAGATGTCCGCAAGGGGAGAGTACACTGTTCATCTTTTTGAAGGGTGATGCTTACGATTACGATTATGATTATATTCCATTTCATGCCTTTACTAATTTATTACAATTACAAATTATATGAATATAATCGGAATCATTAAATCGTTGCCTTTAGTGCATTTGAATCTAAAATACAGCTTCCTAGTTATTAATTTAAGCAAATACATTTGTTTACCTACAAATTTTTTGGTTGAAAAAAAATTCATTAAAAATCGAAAATCACAAAATTTCCAAAAAATTTTTGGTTGAAAAAAAAATTCACTAAAATAGAAAATCACAAAATAATAAAAAAAAATCGAAAATCACAAAAACATATCATTTTCAGAAGTTCATCACAAAATCACATGTGTTACAATTAAAAGGAGGTACATAACAGGAAAACCGATGGAGAACTTTCGACTTTATTCACAATTCCGCTTTTTTATATGGGAGGCACCAGGGATTTGGTACACTTAAGCGAAGATATTTAGATTCAAAAAGAAGAAACTTCGTGGCAAAAAAGAAGGTAAGTTATTTTCAAATGAAATCCATTTCTATGTGCATAAATTTGAAATAATTTCAAAAAATATCAATTAGTCGACGAGCCAAAAATCTATTTAAACAATATGCAAAGTAAAATTAGAAGGCCGATTAAAAAAATTCCAACCAACATAAACAAACGCCGCGATACGGCTCAACTAATTTAATTTAAATTATCACCCTCACTTCAGAATCGACCAAACTTTTGCTAACCTGCATTTGTTCCACAGTGTAATGCAATAATACAAAAGATAAGAAATTCTACATTAGGGTGGAGTGAAATTCAAAAAAAAAAAGTTAACCTCGGAAAGAGATGTAGTCTGGGGTCCTAATGAGGGGAAAAATAAAGAAAAAAAATTTAAAAAAATTTTAGGGGTCGCGCCACTCCCTCGAAATTTGGAAATTATCGCTATTTTGGCGTTAAAAACAATGAAATAAGGGCATGAAAAAATTTAAAAAAAATTTTCTCATTGTTCAAAAATTTCAAAAAGTAAAATAAGTCAAATCGTCCCTTCTTCAGAAAATTGACTGAACAATGAAATCGCCACCAAAGCTACAAATATTAGTCGATTATCCTCATATTTACCTCAAATACTTTTGTTTGGACACTGAACAAGCTCAAACTTTTAAATTTCGAATAAGTTAAGTCGTTAATTTTTAGGATTTTTCTAAAATCAACGCCAAAATAGCGATAATTTACAAATTTCGAGGGAGTGGCGCGACACCTAAAATTTTTTTAAAATTTTTTTCTTTATTTTTCCCCTCATTAGGACCCCAGACTACATCTCTTTCCGAGGTTAACTTTTTCAAATTAAAAAAAAGCATGTTTTCACTCCACCCTATTCTACATATCTCATACGATCCGCAACCATAAAAATACGACAGCAATCATAACACAATTTTAAGAGTTTTTTTTTTCGAAAAAGTTTGGCATGTGCTTAGTACTTGTCAAAAATGTGATATCCTACTTAAAATGAACAGCACCTGTTATATAACAACAAAAAAAAAACCTACTGTTTCCTACAATTATTGGTCATTGCCAAATTTCATCGAAATTAATATACGGCTTCATGAGGGGACAGAAGTACAGGCTTCGTCAAATTAAATTGGGAATTCATTCTGAAACGATTGCGTATTTTAAAAAGATCGGAAACGTGTCTCATTTCACACTTTTCTCATTTCTTAATTTCTTCATATTTTCAAAGTTTTTATCTGTTAAGCATTTTATACGTATATTTTTCTCTGAAGGGGTTACCGTAAATGTTTGTTGTTAAAATGCCTAAAATATGACAATGAAAATAATTAACTTTTCAAAGGAACACAATAAAATTATTTGAATTGTATGGAATGAAGTCAGTGTGTGAGTGTGTGTGTGTTAAGCACTCATCAACACAGAGAAGGAGTTTCATAAGAAAATATCAAGAAAAACTATGGGGGGAAAAATCATCATAAATTGAAACTTAATCCGTCAGTTACAATAGATTGAAATATAGAAGTTGAGATCCAGGAGAAGGCAATTATATAATTTTATCTTGAAAAACGTTGGGGAAAAGTCATCGTGAAAATTGGGAGTAATTTCTAAAAGTGTATTCGCCTAGAGATATCCAACAATTATACAGTCGGATAGCTGTAACTTCAGGATTACCATACGTTGTGTATATGAAGCCCAATGAAATGACCTAAAGCCTCTTGTCTATAGCTGCTTAAAATGTGTAGTGGTTAAACCAAAATTGTTCAATATGGGTAGTTTTTTTCCCTTTCGGACAAGAGGTGTTATTTTGAATCACCCGGTATTTCGGTAGCTGGCACTTTTGAAGATTTTATTCTTTGACATTTGAAACTAAGCCATTACTAAAAATGGAACGATACACATTTCAACGACGCATTGAAATTATTAAAATTCACTACAAAAATGGTGAAACTTTTGCAGTCACAGTTCGCAAAACTAAAAATTTTCCGGACCATGTTATCTCTGGAAGAGGTGATCACAATTGGCCACCGAGAACTTGTGATTTAACACCCTGCGGCTTCTTCCTTTGGGGCCACGTGAAAGATTCAAGACCTCATAGATAAAATTCGTGAGGCTATCGAGGACATAGGACAACCGCTATGCGATTTGGTTATGGAAAATTTCATGAAAACGATATTGTCCTGTATGCGTGGTCGTGGTGGCCATTTGGCTGATGTTGTTTCTCATTATTAACAGCATATGAAATAAACATCCGAATATTTATCTCAAAAAATTCAAGTTTTCCTTGAATACCAAAAGAACATCTCTTGTTTGGGGAACCCTGCAGATTGACATACACTACTGCCCTCCAGTCTAAAGGTGTAACAACAAAGTAATTTAAGTGCACCTAAGAAATATCACGATATTTACCACAAGAACTATGACAATACACAATCGTCTGGTGGGTATCAAAACAAAACGTAAAACAAATTTGCGCAAACCTACAAAACTCTTGCAGTTCAGCCATAAAACTGGCAGACTAATGATGCGACAAGTCCCTTGTGGCAAAAGCGACAAAAATGGGTGCCGATGGCTGACGGCTGCTATTTGCCAAATGGCCCAACAGTCTGGCTGACTGGTTGTCTGCACACCATCTACCCCCCGCCCCCTCCAACCAACAAAATGGTGGAGAAATTTCCAATATCCCAACACTTACACTCAGTCAGCCAGTGTGGAACGCCAACCAGTCAAGCCAACTGGGGATCCTTGTCGTCTTATTAGCTGACTTTGTTATTCTCTTCATATTTTTTTCCATTGTTTTCTACCCCCCCGCCGCAACGGAGAAGGAGTGAGTATGAGATTACTTATGTTTTCTTTAGTTCACATTTTGTTTTCCCCCCTTCGAAGGAAAATTGTTTTTGTATGATTGTTTATTTTATATCGTTCATAAATTGTAACTACAATATTGAACTACCGACGCAGCAAAACACATAAACACTGGCAAACGTTTGGATGTCTGAAATCATAAAAAGTGTATTTGAGAACATGTACACCAGAAAAGGAAAACATGTGCAAGGCATTCTCATTGAAGGCCTTTGTCGGCCTTAAAGTATGATAGACCAGTGTTGCGGTAGGGCCAACTAAATCTTTATACTCCGTCAAATCCTAGGGAAGACCCATGCGAAGTAAAACATGCTATATTTTCATTAAGAGTACTCTTTTCTTTGATTGTTAAGTCGCCTTAGACACTCCAATAAATGTAAAATTGTTTGCAACCAGAAAAACCTGGTCGGCTTTGAGAATGCTTCTGATTGACAGAGGAACAGTTTATTATGAAAAATATTGGAAGAAGAAGATCTTAATAAAACATGGCATTAATTAAATACTGGCATTACATTACTTACATTTAAAATTCAGCAACGATATCCTATGGCTCCATAAAAAGGCCTCATAGAAGGCCACTGTCTGGCCATCCATCCCTACGAGAGAGATCTCTATGTGCTCATAAATGTTTATATGTTTTTGTCAAGACATTTCAGTTGGCTAATTTTGGCAAGTTTTTCATATGTAATTTTGGTCGAAATCAAAATGGAAATCTCTCTCATAGGACCGTTTTAATCAACGGTGGTCTGGTTTCTCTTAGTACAGAGTTTTATATAGAGAAACTGAAGATTGTTATCCGGAAGTTTGTAAATGGAAGAATTCATCAAAAATATAAAGGAATTCAGTTTTCGCTTTAGCTCACAACTAAATTCTCTACTATTCAGTCTGCTTAACGTTTAATGGTGTGTCGAGATTTTCAAATTTCTAAGACACCGAGGCATCGCATGTTGAAACTCTGCTTTCGAGAAAAATTCATATCTTCCAAGGTTTGCCAGAGCCCGGTTTTGCAATAACGATTCGAAAGGCTTATTAAGTATAAGACTGTCGGTTTGAAATTAATTTGATAACAGGAAACGCTGCCCGAAAATCACATCACCTATAGAGTTAGCCTGTGGCAGGCCTTCTTTTTGTAATCCCCTGTTTCTTAATACATTTCTTCAGACTTCTTAGGCATCCCCCTTAAACGAAAACACACACGCACAAGCGCAAATCGAGCGCCAGCCAGAATTTAAGTTAACAATCAGGCGATTCAAAAGACGCACTCTCTCCAACAAACTAATATCCTCTTCCACCCATACATACATAAATATATACTACATATTCTCACACATATATCGAATTTATACATCGATATAATCCATATAGACCACCGACAACGGAAAGCCCCAGCATCACCAGAATCAGCTTTCAATTTGAAAATGAAAAAAAAGCAACACACACACACATACAGAGTCAGTAATAAGTGGGAACTTGTTGTGACTTACATCGGTTTATTGTACCACAACCACGTCCTCGAACCGAAACCGACACTCACTGGGGCAATCAGGACATCAAACGGGCGACAATGAATGAAAATATCAGGGCGGGTGAGGGCAATGAAGAGGAAACACACAAAATAACAAATGTAATCGAGAACAGTGATTTAGGCAAATAACATAATTAAGTCGAAGAACGCAAACATCAGTGTCAATACTCGTTCATCTGCCAAAAAATATCTTACGAACTCGTATTCGCTTTCGCGTTTGCCTGTTATTGTTTACATTATTTTTTCGCAGTTACTTCTCGAAGGTTTTGAGTTCACATGACTCAGTGTACGGTTGGTTGCATAAGCAGAAGTACACAGCCATGGGCAATTGAATTACAATTACAATTGGGCGACACCCATTATTAGACAGTGTTTGGTCTGACCGATTTTCGTTTCCCTAAGGCAACAAATTAAATTTGTCCGATTAGAACAATTGGGATATAAATTGATCCTTTTTGACAGGAATCCTGGAGGTGAGTAATTGCCACAGTCGGACCAGCCCTATCAGCGTTGTCGTCGTGGATTCGATTGTCACGATGATGGTCTTCCTCTGAATTATACAGCCACATCAGATATCCCCTCAAAATTGGGACTGAGACTTGCAATGATTGGCCCTGCGATTTATTGGTCGTCAATGCCAACTCAAGGCGAACTGTAAACTGGACACGCTTGAATTGGAACGTCAAGTCGTTTGAATTCATTAGAATTCATGGAATCAGGTGTTTCATCAGATTATTAACCGCCAGTCCTGCTCCATTAGACAGACTTGTTTGGTTCAGGTTGTGTAACATGACTATAACGATCTGAATTTCCGAATTGTCTGAGATTTCCACCACGATTTTCCTATTATGCAATTTTTTTACCAACATAGAAAATCATCATATGAATTTTTTGAGCTTATCCTCTAGTTTTTTGAAAATGTATATGTCCTGGATGCTACAAATAAACGGCTGAATCATGAAATTTGTGGAGAACGATTTTTTAGGAAATTCGGATTGGAAGGATAAAAATGGGGGAAAATGTGTAAAACACTTCAAAATACGAAAAAATACAAAATAATCAAATATTATGTTTTTTTTTTTTGGAAAATTGGTCCACGACTTCGATCGGCAACAATAGTTGGGAATGAGTTAGAGATGGGACAAAAAAGGGGCCAAAACCGTATAAACAAGGGACAAAAAAGGGGGAAAATACTTCGAGATTGAAACACATTTTTGGCGAAATTGTGGTCCAAGTATTGTCCAGGGACGAAAAAGTGTCCAAAACGTACCAAAACGGGGTAAAAAAAAGTACAGAAGGGGAAAACAGAAAAATGTGTGAAATCAATGTTAATTGCCAGAAATGGGCCAAAAAGTGGAGATAATGGAAAATGAGCCCAAATCTGGTATAATGTAAATGAGAGACAATCTATAACAGGTGAGGAAATGAGTTAGTTAGAGTTAAACAAGTGGACAAATAGTAAGTTCGGCCGGGCCGAAGTCAATAAATAAGAAAACTAACTGAGTTTTTGGGCCGCTCGTGACCCGATAGTCCCAGGAACCCGATCACAAATTTTATCCAAATCATGAAAATAAATGCATATTTGGCTTCGCGAGAAAATTTCGTTGCATTTCGATACCCATATGTCCATGTTTGTCAAGGGACGGTTTTTGGGCCGCTGGTGACCCGATAGTCCCAGAAACCGGATCAAAAAATTTAGGAAAATCGTGAAAATAAAGGCATATTTGGGTTCGTGAGTAAATTTCGTTGCACTTCGATACCCATATGCGCATGTTTATCATGGGCCCCAAGGGTCCACGGAACCCATGAGCACGCCCATTTTTGGGATTTTTCCCCATCTATAAATTATATAAACTTAGAACTTAGATGTAGTGAAAAAAAATATTTGAAAAATTTGATTATGGCCGAGATATATTTAGTCCCGTAAAGGGGAACTTTTTCCCCTTTGGTCCGATATGGCCCGTTCTCGAACTTATGGGCAAAAAACATTTTCCTACAAAATTTCAGCTTCTTAGCGTTGGTCGTTCGCACTCCATCGTGATTTCAACAGACAACAGACGGACGGACGGACGGACAGACGGACATCGCTAGAATGTCTTAGAATGTTACACTGACCGATAATATATATACTTTATAGGGTCGCAGATCACTCTTTCGAGGTGTTGCAAACGGAATGACAAACTTAGTATATACTCCATCCTATGATGGAGTGTATAAAAAGGGACCAAAAACGAAAAAACAATAAAAACTCGTGAAACTAATTTTTGGCAAAAAATGTACCAAAATGGTTAAAAAAAGGACAAAAGTAAAAACAAAATGTGTGAAATAAATTTTAGTCGACACGATTGGGCCCAAAATTGAATGCACTGTAATGAAAATTAATTACTGTTAGCAGTCGATGTATTTAAAGAAAGTCGAATAAGTAAAGTAAATACATGAGAACAAAAAAGGGAACTTTACTATTCAGAGGTTGTTACAGAAGAGAGTGTACGATTAATAAGCAATGTGACTTGAAGTCTTTGTTGCATATTCAAGTCGTACGTTAGTACTAAAACTATTCGATAGTATATGGGTTGTGAAACATAACAGGGTGATATAGAGGAACATATATTTTACAATTACAACGGGCCCATAACTAGTTCCATATAAATGAGAAACGATAAAAAGGGCTAAAAATTAGCATTCATGTAACAAAACGGGATAAAAAGGGTACAAAAGGGGAAAAACAAAAATGTGCGAAAAAAAATATTCGACAGAATTTAATAAAAGGAAACAAAAATGGGTCCAAAACTAGAGAAATATATAAATGGAAAAATAATTTGGGTAGCCAAAAAATTTTAGGATATTGAAAAGACTACAAAAATGGTCCGAGACGAGTAAAATATGAGGGAGCGAGAAATAGAAACGAAATAAATGTTTGAAAATTGCTCCGGGATTGACAACAGCAATTCCAATACGTAGAAAAACTGACCGAAAATTAAAAAAAAAATGTCAACATGTATTTCAAAACAATATCTACCAAGAAAAATTTGAAAAATGCGATAAAGGTTCTCAGTGGGTATTACGGCTTCTTTTGTAAACCAATGGGCTGAAAAAATATTTTGAGTTTTACTGAGAAGGAAAAGTTACGCTTATGACTTCATACGGGCATTTTCTAGTTCAGTAATATACATGCGTCAATTTATTTTTATTTGTATAGATAAAGAAAGAAATAAATGAATACCTTCTAATAAGAGTTTGTATGTTTTTCTACTTTTAACGGGAACCGTGTACCAAAATAACGACACATCGAAATATTAAAAGATTTTCCTACCTGTGGTAATACAATGACCTTGCACTGTAGTTTTTATATGTTTGTATAATATGCTATGCTGGGTACATTTTCCAAATTTGTAAGTCTTTGTATGATTATTTGAACTTTCCAACAGATGCTTCTTCTTTCAATTTGACAGACTTGAAAGTCTACCCTCATGTGGAACCATAAGGAAACCGCTTTGAACCTTTTTTGTGTTTGCGATACTTTGTTCATCTTTGATTTCTGTTCATTGATGATAATGTTAATAATTTCAATAAAGGAAATTGTTTTTTTTTTTTGAGGCCGTGTAATTCCTATGCCTGTTTATGTGACGCAGAACCTCCTTCAATGGATTTTTCTTTTTGTAATTTTCTTCATTGTAGGCAATGGCATTGACTTTCATTAATACAAATATTGTTTGAATTACAAACACAATCACTCACATGTGCCTAAATTTCTTTATTGGAAATATCAAGTAATTGTTTCGGCAAATTGATTGATAACACTCATTCAAATAAATGATTGAAATCATGGCACAATATTAGAACGTAGTTTGACAATCAAAATTCACTTCAACAGTTGAGCCAGGCTCAGTTCAATCTCTAAAAAAAACCTGTTCAACACAAAAACCCATACATGCTGGGCTGTGGAGTGGATTGTAATAAGTCCTCCCCCACCCCTTTATTTTCGAATTTCTTTTCAACACCGTCATAATAATTTATTCAATTTTCCTTCCATGACGGATGTGCGTTTTCCCCCCATTCCTTTCTCCAGCATTCTTACACATTTTTATTAGCTAAGCAGCTAAACCGGGGGAGAGGTAATAAATATACAAACACACAGTGGTGGCGAAAAGTTAATTGCCTCCACCAGCCCGTCAGCGATTTACACAGGAAATTGGAAAAACAAAATCAAACGATTCATTTCACTTTCAATGCTGAATTTTTTCCCATTCGAACGAGGAGAAGGAGGTGGTGGCTGGTGCGAAGACATAGCAAGGGGCGTCATATTGAACATTTCAGCATTTGTCATTTATAGTCGATAGTCGTAACATGCTAATGCCGGTAATTTCCTAATATTCATGGCCGGGCCATAAATAACAAAGTGTCGCGAAGAATTCATGGATAGATAGTTGTGTAAAGTACGAGTAACACCAGCTGTGGCTACAACAACAACAACAAAAAAGATTCATATCCTATTGGAAAGAGAAATTACAATCAATCTAAGGCGACGAATGTTAAGAGCTGCGCCAGATAAATTTTTTTCGATAATATTCGAGATATCAGAAATTGTGATAGATTTTACATACATTAGCGATGTCGATATTTCCCAAAGGTCACGAAATGGTTTGACGGGCACTGTTTCTTGGGTGGTAGAATACCGGCTGTAGCTCGGGTATTTGCAGGCAATTGTGAATAGCAGATGATAATGAAAAGTCCGAATATGTGAAAAAACATAACGCATACACCTCGTCATTTTCAATGGCTATATCTCATAAACTATTAGGGTTCTATGTGTGATATTTAGATCTGTAACTCTTTTCCAAAAAAAACGTAGGACTAAGCTCAAACCCACTACAGATGTATAGCAGGTTTCAGTATAAATATTTAAAGGGTGTCCAAAAATCAAAAAAAAATCAGAAATACACTTTTTTTCCTTTATTAAGAAACACTATTTCATTTTTTTTTTTGTGACTAACACTCAGGGTATTCCCCCTATGAATGCAATGCATTGTGTTAGCGATAGGAAATAAGGGTACTGGAGGGAGGAAAGAGGGTTTGTTGATGTTTGCCTTGAATTTGATAATGCCATAGCAGGCAGAAATTAAGTTTGGAAATAAGTTTGAATTATTTCCCAACATTTTTCTAGTGTAAAACGGGTTCGCGGTAGAGAGCAACCACTGTCGAAATCGCTTCTAACGCGTAGTTCACAAAATGTCTAGTAATTTAATATTAAAACCCAGTGACCTTTTTTATTCTGGGACAAAATATATTTCTTCCCGCATTGTACATTTCCCCAAAGGCAATTTAAACACCACTCAATATTGTTGTTTAGATTTTATTTTTTTTTCATTTGCCCATACAAATAATGGCAACTTACACCGAAAGTCATCCATTTCCAAAACGGTCTGCTATTAGTTTGATTACTAACCTCAATTTTCCCTGCATTAGCATTGAACAAAAGCCATAAATTGTTTGGCAGCAAACAAAAAACAAAAGTACACACATCACATTTCACAAGCGTATAAAAAACATCGTCGTCGTTCCTGGAAATCAGTTCACACTCAACGGAATGGCCTTCAATTATGCGGTGGTAATTCAATGCTGAAATATTGCAAACGACACGATATCGTGACACAATTAACGCATAGTGTTTATGTTGTATTCACATCAATGGCGATTTGTTTGCATTCGGGCATATCGCACATTTACTTCAATAGTGTCACAAATCAAATTCATCTCTTACACCGTGTTACACACATTCTGTCCTATGAACCAAATTTACTTTTTCGAAAAGGGGATACAAAATAAAAATACACGTGTATCGGCGATTTTCATGTACACGCCAGAATTTTTTTTTTTAAATTTGAAGTATAAAGCTCGTAGTGGCCTGTGTGAAAGCCTTTGGACCGATTTTTAACCCTTTTTCAGTGATCCAATCGACCTTTTTTTTGCAGGCAGACTCGTGGAAATGTCTGTATCATGTCAAATTTTTTAAAAAATAGATTTTTATCAAGTCACGCTATTTAGAGTTCTGACACTATTGAAGCAAACGAGCAATATGTTAAATGTTAATTGCTGTAAAATCCAAAACGGAAATTTGTTATTTGTGTAACAGTATTTAGAAGAGTCTTCAAAATCTGCCCACTTGATATCTGCACAAAATATGATTCCACTACAGTGAGAGAGAGCGAGGGTTTCCGTGTAGTGTTTAGGTTTAGTTTAAATGAGGAAGCATCGGAGTAGCGCAGCAATGGCAAGCTGTATGGAATCCAATAATTTGTGTAAGTGTGGTGATTTATTGATATTATAAACCCCCCCAGACTGACATAATAAGTGGACAACACTTATGGTCCCCGTCGTACATAACTGTTAAGTAATGATTACTGATCGTAATAATTAATAATTAAATTACATTTTATGTAGAGCAGCAGTAGTGATTAAATTACGATTACAGTCAGTTTTTCAAGACTTATAATTTCAAATAATCTAAAAGTAATCACGATTACTTGCAATTACCATAAATAATCCAAAAGAATTAAAAGTAATCAGAAAATAATCCGACTACTTTTTGTGATTACTTTTGATTCTTTCCGATTACTTATAGAAATCGAAAGTAGTCCTGATTGCTGTCATTAAAAAAAATATGGTGATGCACATTTTTGTCCGAATCAAATTTGAAACGATAATTTGGCAACCGTAGCCGAAAGTGTGTGACTCCACATTTCGCGTAACAGCTCGATGAGAAATTTGATTTGTCGTGGAAGCATTTTAAAAGTCGTCAAAGATTTTTTTTTACATTTTTTTAATCCAGCCGCTGCTACAGCTTTCATTTATGTCCTTAAAAATTGTTTTGTTTACAGTAGAGTAACTTTTAAACTAAACTAACTCTAATATACGAGGTATGTTCAACAAATATTGCGAACTTTTAATTTCCGCGGCAAACGTGTGATTGATTTTTGATATTTCTGTAGCGTTATGTTGGTACTCATGTGCATTACTTATGCTGACCAGGTCGGCCATTTTGAATGTTTAGTTAATTTTCGACAGCTGTTGTGCTTTGATGTCTTTTAACTTGTCTTCGATTTGTATCTATTTCAGAAAATGGATCAAAGAATCTGCATCAAATTTTGTGTGAAAAACCAAATAATGTGCGCTGACGCATTCCGAATGCTGACTGTGGCATAGGGTGAAGCTACCTTGAAAGGGACAAAATAGATATTCATGAATAAATAAATACCTTTTTAAAAAATACAAAATTCACGATATTTTTTGGGCATACCTCGATTTGTATTTTTGTAGAATGTTTAAAAATTTTTAAATTTTTTTTAATACTGACCTGAAGCCAGCCCAACTATGTTTTGAGAATATTATTGACTTTGTCACTTTAATGTTCGTCTTTGATTTGATCAATTTCGCGCTAATATAATTATTCATTATTTAACTCCAGGCAACCCTTTTTTCAAGATCTGGCAATTTTCAATATTAAAACGCCCAAATATTATCACAACCTGTCAACACTCCATGCCCACTGGCACTTCAATTAAAGTCAATTTGATCACCTCATGCATGCACGCAAAAATTTTCATTTCAAATAATTTGCATACCATTCAATACAAAAAGTACAACAACAACTGACACATCCCATAAAATTCCCCATCATTTGGCAGAGATATACAACGAGTGCTGTGTCAACATCCAAATCATACATTTTTAATTAATCTTTTGTTTAGAGAGTTGTTGGCATTATTGTCGCCACTGTTGCTCTTATTGCTATTCTTGTTGCTGCTGCCGTCGTTACATAAAATAAAATTAGAAGAAAAAAAACCGTATTCCGCTTTTGTCTGATATGATTTTTGGGTGAATTGCTTTTAACATATTTTACATTTATAGCTTTATTTATTGAATATTTTTTTCCTTTTTCATAAACAACACAATACACACGCACTCACTGCTTACAATGACAGTACACAGATGGTAAAAGTGTCGGGCGTTCCTCATCACACAATGGATGAGGTCCTGTCGCACAGTGTCAAAGTGTCAAATGAAATGAAAACTACTTTAAAAATCAAATCAAATACATTTGGCAAATGAAATCTACCCATGTATCTGTAATTAAAAATTCTATTAACGAGACACATAAAGGGTCATCACAAAATAATTTTCTTTTTGAGAATTGCAAAACAGATCGATTGAGAATTTATTGCAAATTTCTGGTTTTATTGCAAAGGTTGAACTTTGCATTTAATAATGGAAAGGAATATCATTCGTATGGCTGGGCAATAGATGGAGAAAAGTCGGTGAGCGTTACCGCTCCAAGCTCCCCGAATTTTTGTTTAAAAAAATTCAAGATAATGACATGGACGATATTTGGTTTCAACAAAACGGGGCCACATGTCACACAGCCAACGCATCAATGGACATTTTATGCACAGTTAATGAAAAACCAATAATCAGACGAATTGGCCCCCTCGTGGTTGTAATTTAGGCCTATTGGATTACACAGTGCAAAATAAAAAAAAAAAAAAAATAATAAGTGTCAACCTGTTTTCGCCAAAGTCATGCACTTTTTATAATTGTTGCCAAACAAGTTTCATTTCTCAGGCTCATATCTTGCAAACCGATTAGATTTTTTATTTACTATCACTTTTTGTTTACTTTATTTACTATTTAAATTAACAAATAGGTCAACATTGCAAAAACCTTTAACAAAATCGTCTTGTTTAAAGGTTAAACATCCCCCTGTTCGGCTCCATAGGTAGCAAACCGTTCAATATTCAGTAAAACATTCAACCACAAAAATTTACCTAAGATCTCAATAAACAACTTTCTAGAACATATGAACTTTCTTAGGCCCCCCATTCACGTACAGTTTTAACTGTCAGTTAAAAATATAAAATTTTTATATTTCTCAGTTAAACTGAACAGTTAAGTAAAACTGTCAGTTATATACCACACACATACAGTTTCAACTGACAGTTTTAGCTGAACAGTTCAAACTGACAGTTAAAACTGTACGTGAATGGGGGGCCTTAGGAATGATTCTTAAAAGTGTATCAAGTCACATTTGCTTTCTAGAAAAGCATTAGCCCATTTTTGGAGCGTATGAGTAATATTAATTTGATGTAATCTATCTAAGATCTCAATAAACAACTTTCTAGAACATATGAACGTCATATAAATGAATCTTAAAAGTAGATCAATTCACATTTTCTGTCTAGAATAGCACCAGCCATTTTTTTTGGAGCGTATGAGTGATATTAATTTGAAAGCCTAATGTCCCTGAATTTTCTTGTTTTGAAATCACTGTTCAGTCCCTCATCAAGCTTAGCCTCCCGCGGGTGTCGTTATAAATAATCAATCGTGTTTTATTCTTTATATATCATTACAATGAGCGAACGAAGAAATAAATGAAGGGCTTTTGTCATACATTTTTTCTTCTTCTTCAAGATTTGTTTGAAACTGGAAACTGACAAAGGAACCAAATGAAACGCATCATCCATCTGCTGTTACTCCTGGCGCGCCTTCGGCTCGCTTGGAATACCAAAATATTGAAAATTTTACAAAATTGTTCGTATGCCAAAGATAAGAAGAAAAGAAAAATCCTGTTGAATGGAATTGTATGTATGAATGTGTGCGTCATGTAAACCAAGTTCAAGTCATAAAGGGACATGGTGGTAACGCATGCATGCACGGTCGGGCTGGAGCTGCTCTCATCCACATGGTGATGATGATTGAATGATGGTTGCCTTTGTCTTCATATACGATTTCCCAATGACAGTGTGTTGGGGTATGTGTGCATGGCACGCCCCCCGCCCCCTATTTATTGTCTAAAAGCAATAAATGTTTATGTATTTGCAACGAGCAACATTTGAGAGCGTCACATCAGATATGTGTGGGTGTGTGTGTGTCTGTGTGTGTTTATGGGTCTTGGCCCTGATATTGGTTTTTGTGATTTTGGTAGGATACGCTTGGGTGAATTTGAGAATTCACAAATGAGTTTCCTTTCGGGTGTAGAGTTCTGTTTGAGGTTGATATACAAATACGTTGGAGTACATATGCGTGAAATAATATTAAGTACCTTCATTATTCAGGTTCATATTGTAATCGTCGTACTGTTCATCATTTTGGTTTGGCAGATGTAATTTTTAAACATCAACTGATGTTATTTGAAATGCCACCATCTGAAGGAAAGTGGCTAATCCCAGTTGTGCAAGTTCAGGCGTTACTATAACGACTAAAGAAAGAACTATGAGATCAATGAATCTGTAATCATCTCAACTGTTCAGGTAGAGCACATTTGACATGAAGAAACTATAATCTCGATTACTCGAATTTACAGCAGCGTATCTGTCGTTTCCCACTATAATTTTGAGATTTTATGTAGTGAAGTTAATTAAATAATTAAAAAATTTCCATTTTAAATTTTTTTTAGATTTTTTCATGAAAGACACATACAACATTAAATGTGTAATTAATAGTACTCCGGGCAATATGTGATGCTTTTTAGCATTTTCTTTACGTAGTCTGAACACAGACTTGGCTATGGTATCACGGGTAGTCAGGAGCCCCAGAAAGTTGTTGTGGTCTGACTACTCCGTGGTGGCTGTAGGTAAAACCCCACAACGCGGAGTTAGCTTCGGCTCAGTGAGGTGTTTTACAGGCGGAAAGCCGGGCCTTGATTATTCTCACAGACCAGCCAGAATGAGCAGATACGACTTTCGACGATTGCTGGCAAAGGGGTAGGAAAACAGTCAAGAAATGGAAATCCAGAAATATCCGATTTTCCAAAAAAAAAAAAACAATAAAACAAAGACACTGCTAATTTTATATTGAAAACACGTCAGAAACAGGAATGCAGGATTGTGGTTAAAAAAGCCATTGTTTAAACATTCATGAGACTTTCTACAATCCTGCGAGACGTTCATGGCTTTAGGGAAACAAAGTCTCTCTCATCAGAGGTGTACGTCGTGTGGATACCAGTTGACAGAAATTTCTGAGAAATGAATGGGCCAATGAACTAGCAAGCACAAGATCTGCCTCTCTTAGAGACGACTCAGAGGTCGACTCCATTAAGGTCCATTAAGTGGGGCGTTCTCCAGACTACTCGTCAGCAGCCAACTCCAGATTGAGAGCTTTCGGCTCATGACGAACCTCGAAGAAAACAGGGCCGGAATATAGCCAGAGGATATTCAAAGCTCTCATAGCCCACAATGGAAAGGACATATCAAGACTTATATCTGAAAATCGCGCGATGCCTGAACTTATAGTACAATGAAAACTGCCATAACTGTGGAGATATAGACGAGGGGGAGATGGTGGAACTCTTGCTCTACGGCTATCGATTTAAGGTTCAGGGTTGCTGGGTGACATCACCAACATCTCAAATATCGATTCCAGTAAACCAACAAAACGTTTACGACTCTACAAAGATGTTTTAGAAAAAATTCAAAGTAAACCTCTGGGTGAAAAGCCGTCATGTAAATCGGAACTTAGTTTATTGGCTTAAAAAACGTTTTTGTCGAATGAGTACTTGTTTTTCTTTAATTTAATAATTTAAATTATTTTTTTTGTCAGCAGCCTTCATCAGGTTTTGAAGATTGCAGATATCCCACCTGCTCTTGAATTTTCACTCATCACATTGCACATTAGATCCGATTTACGCTATGACTTTGAACAGGCCAGACATTCGAAGATTGTTGGCAAAAAGAAATAGAAATGCAAATTTGGGAGAACAATTTAACTTTTTTTTGACAATTTAATCAATTTGACATGATCAATTTTTTTTAGTTTATACAGAAATAGAATGGTGACTTTACGTAGGGGTTTCAAAAGAGAATGCCAAGGAAAACTGTAGGGAAAAATGTAAAAATCATCTGTAAAATAGCCGACATACAGCGATGGTATTTCTAATCGTTTAATAGTAATCACTTGGGCCACGTGAAATAGTATAACGAAAATTACAACAAAACAGATTCAGCGAATATAAATTTTAAAATCAAATGGAAGTTTATATACTTCATAACTAGACAACTTCTACAAAACGTTAAAAAATGCCTAACAGCAACACTCAACGAAATATAAACCCTCCTCCTCCTCCCAGTCATGGTATGTAATCCATAGATTAGTGTACAGTCTGCATAGACCACCGACAATTTGAAATTCTTATAAAAACCCTGTATTAAAATGACTAAACTTGGTCCTCTGTTGGAGAGGCATTTCAATGAAACAATTTCTTTTGATAACTCTCCACTTGAATGACTTTGTCTTTTGTGGCCTTTGCCTTTTATTGGCAAAAATTATTTTTAACAGCACTCTATTCTAAATTTGGTTGCATTTGTAAATCTTATTTCATGATTATGTGGCTCGAGATTTGCTGAGCTTTGGGGGGAAAAACTGGTTGGCATGGTTGGTTTGTTTCGGAAATTGAAGACATTTGCCGTATGATTGTTGTTGTAGGACTCACGCCCCCACATACCCATACACAACCGGACGGACATTAAGAAACGTAAGAGGTTGATACATGTTTTTCCTTTAAAAATCGAAAATAATAAAAAAATAATGGAAAACAGAGCAGACATGAAACCCACACACGTGCTGTACGTACATACATACGTATATGAAAAAAAATCAAATACAAATAAACACATGTATTAACTGAATATTCTTAGGGATAATCATACGCTCAGAGAAAGAAGGCTAGATCAATCGGTTTGTTGTCACACAAACGTTCACCATAGAAAAGCCCCACAAGGAAGAAAATTTAACAAAGTGGTTTATTTTTGTGTGTGTTCATTTCCGAGGTTTTTCTGCTCATTTGTAAAATTCTCTCCCATATGTTATGTTTGTACGCACAGAAAATAAACTATTGAATGTAAAGGAAAATATCCTTTTTTCACAAAAAGAAAAAAAAATCTATTCTAATGTACCATTCAATTGACAGCTTTTTCTTGAGTGTCCATAAAAGGAACTTAGTCTCTACATTTCCGCCTGTCTGTCTGAGTATGTACACACATATGGGAATGTCTGTCTGATTGTAATGTTTTGTAGATGCGGATGTGTACATATGTTTGTGTTTGAATTTCACATTCTCATAAAATATTGATATAAAAAGATATTGAAAGTCACACATTTCCTATCTTTTTTTATTCGTTGTTCATTCTTTCACGCAAAACCCACATCACTGTTTAGACCGTTTATTCGAACGTAGCACTGGCAGCCGCAGCAGCAACAACAACAACAGCGAAAAAAAGCTTTAAGAAATGATAGACGTTACAAAGAAACAATACAATTTATATCCCTGCCATGTGAGTGGTGGTGGGCCACAGAAGGAAATTGAAGGAAATAACTTATCGGTTAGAAGATTAGATCTTTAATATATATTTACCCTCGACACTGATTCACTGATTCACTGATACACTGATTCACTGACTCTGTCACGCAGTACGTAGGAATTTAAATAGGAATTCTATATTCTATAATTCTATATAAATTCTATAAATAATAATAATAAAAAAAATAATATTTTTTTTTGTACAGAAATTGTGTTTTCCCCGAAATTTTTTTTTTCCCCAAATTTTTTTTTCCAAAAATTTTTTTTTACAAAAATTTTTTTTTACAAAATTTTTTTCCCCAAAATTTTTTTTTTCCACAAAAATTTTTTTTTTCAAGAAAAATTTTTTTTTTCTACAAAATTTTTTTTTTCGACAAAAATTGTTTTTTCAACTAAATGTTTTTTCCATATTTCAACGGGCGCCACAGGCGCATTACAACTTACTAGTTAGTAATAATAAAATAGAAAAAAAATTGAATAATTCGCACTTGATTTAAATAAAATCGTTAACGATTTCGATAAAGCCTTCTTCGAATCTGATTCACAAGCTTATTCACTTACATATTTCCCCTAATATTCGGGAAAAGAACAGACAGGGAACCTCTCGAATCAATGAGCATTGCACAATATAATTTGTATACATACTGAACGGTTGCTACTGTTTAAAGCCGGCAACGAACGGCTAATGACTTTCTAGAAAAGTTTCTACATGGCTTAGAGATTACTGTCTTATTTTGTACAGATATGAGTATTTGAAAGATGTTAAGAAGGTATTTCTCTGTGTAGAATATCTGGTCGACGGGCTGGCATATTTTTACCTGGCTCAGACTACTCTCTTACTCGATAAGTTTTCCGCAGTTAGAAAATGAAACGACAGTTTCACATTGTCCGCAGTTCTTACCCCGAATATGAACCTGTGTTTATTGTAATAGTCTGGCTTCATACCACGGCTGGACAGACCTCATGCTGCACTAAATTCAATATGCGAAATGACCGACTTTTGCAGTTTCCCCCTACTCAGCATTAATTGAGAAAAACAATCAGCGTTTCATTGTCCTGAATTTTCCCAGAAATCAGTTCAATTAAAATGCAAATTTTTTGCATTCCAATAAAACACTCACAAATGAGTGTCATTGCAAAGAAAGGAAAAAACGAGCGACAACGGGGAAAATTACAAAAGATATAGACCAAGCATCACAGCGCACAAGGGAGAGGGACGGGGCAAATGAACAATGACGGCTGTGCATTTTGTTGCTGGCGGACGGAAGGAAGGAAAGAATGAAAGAACGAAACGTGTCAAAAATGTCACATTATCTGCAGATATATTTTACTATTATTATTTTTCTGTCTTTGTGTCTGTCTCCGATTGCAGTTCACTTCAGTACAGATTTCGTTATTGTTGTTGTTGTTATATCTCTTTCTTTGATTCTGTTCTGCCTGTGACACTTTATATTGTATTAATTTCGGCCAGCACGAAGTCTTTGTCGTCCGTTTGCCAGTCAAATCAGAGCCTTTTGTTGCGGGTCTTTAATGCAATGTGAAACAATAAATATGCAAATGGATTAAACGATGCCATAAATTCCAACCGGAAACCGGAAATGCAGTACAAAATCACTGCTTGACATTATTTACAATTCAAATACAAAAATTGCTAGCAACAATTGTCAGGTGATAAATGTTCGAAGGCCTTGGTATTATGATATGGGGGGGGCATTTCATAACTGTCCGGGCTGGAATTTTAAAATGTGTTTATTTCGGTTTCGGGAATTACTCATTTTAATTTAGGTAAATATGGAAAAAGGAGGAGAGAGAACGTTCGTATGATCTCAAAGAAATCAAATGGATTTTAAAGGAAATCGTGTACGGATTGGTTTCGCTTGTGGACTCAATTCAACTGTAACCGTTGTCTTGTCCTAGTTTAGCATCAGACTCGATTTGGGTGACTCCCTGACTGTTCTTGATAATGGAGCAGCTTCAACTGGATTTATTTCTACTAATGTCAAGAAAGCAGACTAACGGAGACTAATTTTCGCCAGGTATAGCATTAATGCAAAATTCTTATCCAGTAGCGGTTGAAGAATCCATTGTTGGAATCAACTTTGGCCATTAGCGGTAGAAAAAAGTACAATGAGAAAAAAGTATAACTCGCCGTGTTGTAAAAATTAACACAGAAGTTTCCAAGCCCTTATCCACGTGTTAAATGAGTGACAACCCTACTTTTCTATACAATACGAAGTATTTTTAGTCTCAACAAATTTTTAAAAATTTAGCTTTAAATCTGATCGGTTTAGTAATATTTTCCCGGTAGCGTCACCGCTCATCCGATGCGCTACCGAGTTTTCTTAGTTTAAATGAACATTTTTAAATAAAAATAATAATTAAAACTTATTTAATATACACACATACACACACACACATGCATTACCCTTTTCTCATTCTCTCACGAACACTCACTTGCGGAAGCTACAACATATGAATGCATAAATAATGAGCCCGTCTCAATATGTTCAACTAATATCGTTCACTCCTTCCCTTAACCGGTTGGCTGCAACAGGAAATTTCAAGGATTGTAAAATTTTATGTAGAACAAGGAGGTCTGCATGTTAAAACATGTATGTGTGTTGACAAGGATGTAGAGAAAAGCGAAGAAAAGTACCATACATGTATTAACACCCTCATACTGCCCTCTCTCTCTCACACTCTTTCTCTCTCTCTCTCCCATGTCCATCGACCCTATTTAGAAGGTAAATGTTTTAACTGGAACGTGAATGTTTTTGCAGGGACGTGGCGGGAGTTCGGGATTATGGTGTTCATGTTCATTTCATGTCGGTTTAAAATCCAAATGAGCTCTGGCATTGCCGCTGCTGCAGCATTTATTTCTAAAACGTTTATATCTGCTTAATCCTTTGAAAAACTGTTAATATGTTTGTGTGTGTGTGTTTCAGCTTATCTATGCTCGTTGCATGTATGTCCGACTGTCTGTCTGTCTATCTGTGTGTGAATGTGAAACAACAAAACGAGCAACAAGAAAAAATACTTTTTGGAAAATGTTTTCTATTCTCTATTTTGGTTTTTCCTAAAGATATTTGTTCACATTAGTTGAATTGTCTGCATGGGGTTCTTTGTTGCACTGAGCGAAATAATGCTTTTTAATTATGTTAAGTGGGTATGAAACAGAAAAAAACATAGTTGCAGTCGACCGTGTGATACCTTAACTACGTTTCTTTTTTGTCCAACATTTGGCTTAGTGTAAGTTATTTTATTTGGTGGCGAAGCCTGAGAAACAGGGAAAGGTCCTTCGGGGAGTTTCGAAGTGGCTCGCAAGGAGAGTTGCAGATTATCCAAAGAGTAGCAGAGGTGCTAGGGAGGCCTCTAACCCCAACCATGAAGGGGAATTCGCCCAAACAACGATTTATCAAATTTACCTCTCAGGCGTATTATTTTATTATTTCGGTATAAAGGTCGGCCTCTGATTTATATATCTCTATAGGTCTTACAAATCGAAAAAATAAAAATAATCTCATATCCGGTTTTTATCGCTTAACGTCCCACACAGCTAAAAGATATGTGCATTTTTGGTTGACTGCTTAGAACTACTTTTATTATCACATTTTAGAAAAACATTTCCCATTCCTTTCTATTTTCTGAAATTAGACAATGACCTGTTTTTCATAGTGTGCAACACACGATGCACACACATTCACTGTTGTCCACATTGAAGTTCTCCCAGAGAAACTAAGCTAAACTAAGCTTTGAATTAAATTAAATTTACATTTGTAGTCAGAAAGAGATGCTCTGGGTTCCATTACGTGATCCACTCAATATGTTTTTATAGCAACTCACTTATACGGACATTGTTCGTTCACTCGCCCCGCATTAAATACTTTGCCTCGTACATAGTTTTGCAAATGGGAGTACATTAAGGTGAGTTCATTTTTAAAAACTTATGAATATTGAATAATTTAGGGCAAATAGGTAACCATAAAACTACTTATAGGATTTCCAAGAGTCTACCAAAAATGCAAATTGATGATCAAATTCTATTGGTAACTTGCTCCGTTCTTTTCAATAATAATTAATTAAGTTCTTGCGGCCTATTAAGTATTTCATACGCTAACATTTCAATAAGGAAGAGAGGGTGATTTTCTCCGAAAGCAGTAAGCTTTATAAGATATAATTTTTATCGTACTGCAGGGTTCTTCAATAAGAGGTGTTATCTTCAATCACCCGGTATTTCGGTTGCTGTCACGGTTTAGGCTTTTATTCTTTGACATTTGACAAGTAGAAACTAAGCCATGGAACGATACACGCTTCAACAATGCATTGCAATTCCAAAAATTCACTACAAAAATGGTGAAAATCTTGCAGTCACACTTCGCAAAACTAAAGTATTTGGCCGCAGTGAAGCACCTTATCGGACCGCAATACAGCAATTGGTGGCAAAAATTCGAGCTGGTGGAACAAGTTAGTGATGTGAAGAATAAAATCCGTGAACGTCGCTCGGAGAACCCAGTAGATATCTTAATATATATTTACCCTCGACACTGATTCACTGACTCTGTCACGCAGTACGTAGGAATTTAAATAGGCATTCTATAATTTTCTATAAATCATAATAATACAAAAAATAATATTTTTTTTTTTTGCACTGAAATTGTGTTTTCCCCAAATTTTTTTTTTTCAAAAAAATTTTTTTTTACAAAATTGTTTTTCCATTTTTTTTTCCACAAAATTTTTTTTTCGAACGAATTTTTTTTTTTTGAACAAAAATTTTTTTTTTTCAAGAAAAAATTTTTTTTTTTCAGCAGTTGTTGAGAAACCTCTCCATCCTCAACGTGTTTCTTACTTTTTGCGCTATCGAGAGATGATTAATGATTTTTTATGGTCGGACGGCGCTATGTGCCACACAAGAAGTGATCACAATTTCGAGTTCTTCTACGCCAAAAGCCCAGCGTCGATTCAAAACCTCAAAGATAGAATTTGTGAGGCTATCGAGGACATAGGGCAGCCACTTTGCAATGTGGTTATGGAAAATTTCATGAAAAGAATATTGTCCTGTAGGCGAGGTCGTGGTGGCCATTTGGCTGTTGTTGTTTCTCATTATTCACGGCATACCTTCCTCTTTATTATGGAATAAACATGTCAACAAATGTAATTTTATTTGAATACCACAATAACACCTCTTGTTGGAGAACCCAGTATTTATAGCCCGCCCAAAACAGCTAATGCTTTTCTAGAGAAGTTTAAATTGCTCTTTCGCTCGTAAAGTTGTCAGCATTCACGAGGATGCGAACCTGGGTTTGCTGAGTGATATTCGCACACACACACTGCCTATCGAAAAAATATTTGTCACCCCACCCAAAAAAAATACAAAGGAACCAACCCACTCTTTTCCACTCACTACGTATGTTGCATATCCGACTGAGGCATTCATTTTTCGCCCGGAACTTCTTACACTCTCCTTCTTCGTCCAGTCCCGATCAGTCTGTCGGTCGGTTGGTCTAATGAAACATCAACGTACATACAATTCAACAACAATATAATTGAATAGTTTTATTAACATTTCGGTTATATTTGTTGCTGGTGTAGACTGTGTCGGTGTGTGTGTGCTGCCAACATATGAAAAAAGTTTGGCTTTCTTTTTTTTTTTTTTGTTATTGTTGCTGTTCTTTCACATTGTATGAGTGTGTCGGTGTCGGGGTTATCCTCTGAATGTGTCTCTATTTTTTTTTTTTGGTTATTCTCTGCATGAGATTTTGTGCTCTCGATTAGTTTCTTAGGGGGATTTTTCTTTGTTGCTATTGCCTTTTCGATAAATTACGCTTAAGCGGTGAGTGTGCAAAAACAAAGTTGTTACATGTACCATGGCCCCCGTAGCCGGTAAGTGCGTGTGGAAGTTTGGACGTACGTGTGATTGGATAAACAATAATCGTGAATTAAGACCAAGCATAGCTATCTTAAGTATTTATTGACGGTTTTCGAATTATCATGTCTCGAAAATCACCACATCATAGGTTTTAAAAGAACTTTTTCAATGCGTGTTTTTCTATGGGGGTGGAAGTTACGGTGGACTCCTATTGGTTATTTAGTGTCAATGGTGATTCTGTGCTCTTTCATATATGCAACACGTTGGCCAGTTTTAGAAGATTTACCTTCGCCTATTCACGGTTGTGTATCCCCGACGAACAACTGAGTATGAAAGACAAAGCTTTCTGTCATTGGGAAAAGAATTGATTGGATTCACAGTCTGACTCAAAAGAACGTCAAACCTTGTTAGAAAAGACCCCATCTATAACAACTCGCATGGAACGATCTTTAAGAAAACTCGATATGTATCGAGAGGAGGTATGCGAACACATTACATCATTTTTCAAAATAATGGGAATGTTTGCTATTTGATTTTTTTCATTTTGATCAAATATAACTTGTATTTGGACCATCTGTTACATGACCCTACTCCAAGTCCACTACAGTGTTTTGTTTTTTAAAACAATTTCATACTTTTTGTTTTCCATACAACTTTGGAACAAACTCAAATGCATGTTACTTGATTCAATTAGGCAAAAACGAATCTCAAGCGAACAAATTTGCCGCCATTAAGTTCCCGTTACTGAATGCAATTTTTAACTGAGTCAGCTTGTAAGTGATAACACGGACCGCGCATCTTCAGTCCATTCCTGGTTTAGTGTGCGCTAGCGTGTTTAAGCGGCTTACAACTTTCTTCCATAAACTTATAATATGGCGGGTAATAACATAAAGAATATTATAGAAAGGATCAAATTACATACACATAAACATCAACAGATAGTATTTCATGGTGGCTGAGGAATGCAGCATTTGAAAGGATTAAAGCTGTGTGGAAGGAAGGCAGTGAGTTCAAAAAGAGCTTAATAAACATACACAGAAAAAAAAGACAACCAAAAAATGTCAATGAAAATATTTGTACAAGAATTTCATCACTTCTCAATGAAACATTTCGTTAATATGCTAAAAAATTTGTCAAATATTGAAACGAAGTTTGATGAAATGTATCAACAAAACAATTCATCAAATATTTGGATATCTTTAATGAATTTTTTTGTTGATCCCACTTATCAAATTTCGTTATAATATTTGGTACATTTTTAGCATATTTACGAAAAATGTTATCAAATGTTGAAAGAAATTTGATATATTGAATCGACAAACAATTTTATATCTAATTTATAAAATTTCTTTTAATATTACATAAATTTTTTCGTAAATATGATAAGCAATTTACCAAATATTAAACAAAATTTAAAAAATTATAATATTTTTCGATCTATTTTATTAAATTTCGTTTCAATATTTAATAGTAATTTTTCACCTACAATTTTTTTTTGTAGATATGCGAATTTTTTCATCGAAAATATTTTTGATAAACAACCTACAAATTATTTTGTTGAATGTGAATGTTTTCATCAAAAATAGTTTTAATGAACGACATACAATTTTTTTTGTATATATGAAACTTTCTTCATCAAAGATATTTTTGATAAACAGTATACGAATATTTTCTTTAAGTTGACAAATTGTTTTATCGCAGGATTTTCACTGAATTTTTTGTTTGGATTCATGAATATTTTCATTGAATCGAAAGATTTTTTTTTCTGTGTACCTACTCATATGGGGATATAGGATTATGCTTAGCATATCTCGATTATCTTATGTTTATTCCATAATAAAGAGGAAGGTATGCCGTTCATAATGAAAAACAACATCAGAAAATTTGACGTGATACAGACATTTCCACGAGTCTTCCTGCCAAAAATCAGCTCGATTGGATCACTGAAAAAGGGTTAAAAATCGGTCGAAAGGCTTTCACACAGGCCACTACGAGCTTTATACTTCAAACTTTAAAAAAAAAAATCTGACGTGTACATGAAAATCGCCAATATACGTGTATTTTTATTTTTTCCCCTCTTTCCGAATATGTGCATTTGGTTCATAGGACAGAAAAAAAAACAATTTTTTGTAACACGGTGTTATGCTGCAATTCATGTGTGAGGGAGCACCCTGGTTCCAGATTTCACGGTGATAGTCATGTATGTACATTTAATATTTTAAATATGACTAATAAGATTAGCAAGTATCCTGAGGATGCTGGAGTTGGTGCAACGTTAATAATGATATGTTTGTTTGAATTCCCTTCTATTTTTGTGGGCTCACAATAAAGCCAGTGCATATCTCAATGTGCATATAGACTAAGAACAGCCAAAAACATCGTACGTGTTTCAATTGTTATTTTTGGTTCAGATACAACTTTTTTTTTATATCTCATACTCCCCGGAACAGGCACTTGTGATGTAGTTTCTTTGCATACATTCTCTAACCCGTAATCAATCATTTATCGGATCCTTCATTATTCAATGTCCTCATGGTCGTAACCACAAGGCCACCAACTATTTGTAAATTTCCAATGATTTCAAGACAACCATGACCACTACATCAGAACTCAACATGAATTCCAGCAATAATGGCATCCTCTACATAAAGGAGATGCAAATCATAATATTTGAAAAACTCTTACAATTTCGATAACATTGAAATCCCTGATCGATGGGCGACCATTTGATATTGGCCACATAAATGTCTGCATTTTAAATGCCAACCAATTTAAATGGTTAATTGATTTAATAATTCTCTGGCCTAAATACATCCACACTCAGTGGCAATGGCTGCCGACTGCAGAAGGACGACGACAAGGACATATCTTAACTTCGGGGCACCGTAATGCATCTGCGTTGAACATGATGAGACTTTAAAGTGAGCCGACCGAATGGTCCCCAAATCCCCCGTCCAGATATTGATGACTGACTGTATAATAAGTCTGAAAGTATTTATCACAAGATGTACGAATGTCTGTGTGTGTGTGTGTGGGTATGAGTGAACGGAAGTGTATGGACGTGCAAATGAGAGCCCGGGGAAGTGTTGCCTCTGTGGCTGAATGTAGGTGGCATTAATGCATTGGACAGAAATGACAACCACAAAATGATTACTTTATACTTTCGCTTTAATTGATTCTTCTTCACTGTGGGGCTTTTCACTTTCAAATTGATTCTGTTTTCCATCGCAGTTACAGATACTTACACTGAAACCAGTATAGACAACTGAGGGTGGACAGAAAAAAAAACGAAAAATTTTACATTTCAAAGGAAGCGAACAGCGAAAACTGAAGTACAACAGAAAATGTGTAACAACAGCAGTAGCAACGACGGCAAGTTCATCTCTGGGGTCCAAGTGACTTTGAATCGTTCAGCAATTGTTGCTGCCTTACAGTGGTTTCAATAAACGGAAACTGAAATAATTTCACAAGGAAAAGAATGTGGTGAGTTTCATGAATGTGATGACATGTCGGTTGGTATGAAAACTGGATCTGGCAATACCAAATTATTCACAGATTTTTGTTAGTTCGTTAAATTTAATCAATTTTAATTTATTTATTTGTTAATTACATTACAAAGTAAATTAATAAATTCATTTTTGGTCCAAGGGTAAACCGGGTGACACAGACTATTCGGCTAGATTTTTGCAGAGACAGGCCCGCACGCTGAATCACGCTACCAACTCGCCTTCCTGGGCACCTAAAGAAAAATTTTATTTTCCCGTCTGCACTCCAATTAAAACTGAAATGACATGACATCTTCTACAGTGCTTAGAGTTTCATGAACTACACTTAAATTAGAATAGTGGGAGAATACAAATTTAATTGTAAAAAAATTGTCATGTCGTATGTATTTTATTTTGGTGTAGAATCGATTTGGAGTAGATTCGATCCACGTTTAACTGGCTCAATAGGTTGAGGAAAAAAATTTTACAAAAAAATTGCAATGCAAAAATTCTTTACTATAGTTTTTTATTTAAAAAAAAAAAGCTCCTACACAGAAAATGGAAAAAACTGTTGGATGAATGAATTTACCGAGTAATCATGTTGTGTACCCCCTCGAACCACTGTTTGACGCTGTCGTGAGGATGCAGCATAATGACAGCAGGATGACATGAAATTCAAAGAAATAAAGTTCACTGTAAAGAGGAAGTAATTTCCAGGTTATGTGCACCGTTCTTCTTATTATTCCCCTCCATTGCAACGGCAACAAGACAGCTGCTCCATTGTTGACTGCACAGCACCAACGCCCACTGGAAACAAAAACGATATAAAATCGATGATGTTGAATCACCCAAAGAAGAGCCCGAACATGATGATGCTGGTGAAAATGAACAGAACGGGGGAATGGGAGAACTGTACATCTCAACGGTAGATAATAACATAATTTATGCACGACCATAACGATGCAGTGGCAAGGGATGATGATGATGACAACTACAGCAAAGATGTGAAATGTTTTTCATATTCGTTTCGGTTTTCTTGCATCATTGAGATATTGTTGGGTGAACGAATCATTTCCGGTTCTTCATTAGGGTAATATTTAAAAAAATGTTTCAAAAATAAAATGGTTTTTAAAAAAAAATCAAAAAATTAAGTAGTAAGGCACACAGAAACCGGTGTCTCAGCTGTACAGCCAAGACACACAGAAAGCGGTGTCTCAGCTGTACAGCCAAGACACACAGAAAGCGGTGTCTCAGCTGTACAGCCAAGACACACAGAAAGCGGTGTCTCAGCTGTACAGCCAAGACACACAGAAAGCGGTGTCTCAGCTGTACAGCCAAGACACACAGAAAGCGGTGTCTCAGCTGTACAGCCAAGACACACAGAAAGCGGTGTCTCAGCTGTACAGCCAAGACACACAGAAAGCGGTGTCTCAGCTGTACAGCCAAGACACACAGAAAGCGGTGTCTCAGCTGTACAGCCAAGACACACAGAAAGCGGTGTCTCAGCTGTACAGCCAAAATAAAAATAAAAATAAAAATAAAAATAAAAATAAAAATAAAAATAAAAATAAAAATAAAAATAAAAATAAAAATAAAAATAAAAATAAAAATAAAAATAAAAATAAAAATAAAAATAAAAATAAAAATAAAAATAAAAATAAAAATAAAAATAAAAATAAAAATAAAAATAAAAATAAAAATAAAAATAAAAATAAAAATAAAAATAAAAATAAAAATAAAAATAAAAATAAAAATAAAAATAAAAATAAAAATAAAAATAAAAATAAAAATAAAAATAAAAATAAAAATAAAAATAAAAATAAAAATAAAAATAAAAATAAAAATAAAAATAAAAATAAAAATAAAAATAAAAATAAAAATAAAAATAAAAATAAAAATAAAAATAAAAATAAAAATAAAAATAAAAATAAAAATAAAAATAAAAATAAAAATAAAAATCGCCCCGGTCGACGAGTTGGTAGCGTGCTTGTCTATCAGCGTGGGGGTTGTGGGTTCGAATCCCACCAGAGGATTTGGTCAGTCGCTGCAAAAATCTAACCATATAGTCTGTGTCACCCGGTCAACCCTTGGACCAAAAACTTGAATATAAATTTACTTTGTATTGTAATTACAAAATAAATTAAAAAAAAATTGGTGAAATGTGTTTGATCGTTGGACTGCCACAAGGTTCTCTATATCTCTATCTCTCCCTTCTTCCTCCCTCCCAGTCCCGTAATTTCTCTAACCAACATTTATGGGGGTCATCCCCTGATTGTTAGTAAAATAAAAAAATATATGCTTTTTGTTGAGGTTTAATATGTTCTTCAGTCGTATAAGAGATTGTACCATTGACATATCTTCTTAAAAGATCTCCTCTGCTGCCAAACAGTGATAAGTAATCTTTAATATTTTCAAACTGTTCCCAATAGAAATATCTCATATGTAGTGCCATAGTGCCTTTGCTATATCATCTGAGATGTCATACCAGAATTTGAACAATACCAAGAATTTGGAAATTTTCAAAAGATTCCAAAGAATATGAAAACATGCAAATGGTCTTAACTAGTTTATGCAAACATGGTAACAAGATGTACACCAAGAATTGAGTTGTAGTCGGCATGTATGCATACCACATAACAACAGCAAAGCCGATTGTCGGCATATACATCTGGATCAATTTGAACGGTTATATGTTCTTGTACATGTGTATGTAATGTGTAATCCTCTCTGAATGTTGTGAATAAATAGCATGAAAGTAAGACTACAGAGTTTACCAAGACTGTTCAAATGTTCCTTAAATATGCTTTAAATGTGTTTCTGGTCCCACTTATCCCACCACTCGTCGGTGAACTTTCGTATGGATACGCATGTACAGGTGTATGGAGTACTTTATTTTCTTGCTATAACATGATTGAACTTAAATTTAATGCTTCTCCAAACGAAGGACAATTTTAAAAAAACCCTAAAGTAACACCAATTCATACATACAAACGAATGTCCGTTGTCCCTGGTTTAATTGAATTCCAAATGCACATGTATTTTTTCAAAACCTATCAGATGAGTTTTCTGAATTTTATTACATTCCTGTCTAATGAAACCAAGTTTTTAATTATATTAAATTCATACCATACAGGCTCATCAGGTTTATAATTTTGGAAAAATTTCGGACACATTAGTATAAGGAACACACTAATTAGCACATACACTGGAAGGTACATGTCTGTGTGTGTATAAATTGCAAACTGGGTCAGGTTGGCCCAAGCGAAGTACATGACACAGACCAAAGCAACAACTAACAGCTTACGAAATGAATCAGCCAAATTTCAATGGGGTTTCAACAATAATGGCGGGTATTAAAACAAAATAAGGACAGACAAAAACAAAGTTATGAGAAAATACTACAAAATTTAGAATTATTGAATTCATGCTTAGCACAACATGGTTTGCCTTTAACTTTTCCATGAAAAGCCTAAATGTTTGCTCCCAGAATGCTATCATTGAAAAATATTTCCTTGTCTCCAACCACCTTTGACTGTCTTTGGCTTTTAATCATCTTCGACATCATCTAGCTGCAAAAAACTGAAAACTACAAACATATGTTGAGCCTATTGACGTTTTTAATCAAGATATGATTAAAAGATACCAGTATTTTTCTGATTTCTCTAGCAACAATTTACTTTTTTTTTTTCGAAAATTATAGACCTTTTTAATGTCTCGGCCTTATTTAAGGCAGTGGTGCTGATGTGGATTTTGCCATTTTTCCTTTCCATTTCTTTATTTTTATTTGTGTCGGAGATAAATATGAAGAGAAGTGATATTGCATGATGACACACACACACACACTCACCCAGAGACACGAATATATGGGTGCAAATGTACCAGCCAACCTCTGTTGCTTTATGAAATTCTAAAAGCTTTTCATAGAGAATCGCAATACTCGACAAAAAAACTGCTCACTGTGTTTTAAAACCTTACAAATGATGAGAATTTACATTGAAATACTTAATTTGATAAAGATGAATAAGGTCAGGGTTCACGGCAGCTGCTCTCACCTAAGTGTAAGTGTCTGATTCGTTGGGAAAGTCGGATGAAATAAGACTTCGGTTAAAATCACTCATTTAACTCCACTGAGACTTTATTGCCCCAAAAATAAAAAATAAAAAATAAAAAATAAAAAATAAAAAATAAAAAATAAAAAATAAAAAATAAAAAATAAAAAATAAAAAATAAAAAATAAAAAATAAAAAATAAAAAATAAAAAATGAAAAAATAAAAAATGAAAAAATAAAAAATAAAAAATAAAAAATAAAAAATAAAAAATAAAAAATAAAAAATAAAAAATAAAAAATAAAAAATAAAAAATAAAAAATAAAAAATAAAAAATAAAAAATAAAAAATAAAAAATAAAAAATAAAAAATAAAAAATAAAAAATAAAAAATAAAAAATAAAAAATAAAAAATAAAAAATAAAAAATAAAAAATAAAAAATAAAAAATAAAAAATAAAAAATAAAAAATAAAAAATAAAAAATAAAAAATAAAAAATAAAAAATAAAAAATAAAAAATAAAAAATAAAAAATAAAAAATAAAAAATAAAAAATAAAAAATAAAAAATAAAAAATAAAAAATAAAAAATAAAAAATAAAAAATAAAAAATAAAAAATAAAAAATAAAAAATAAAAAATAAAAAATAAAAAATAAAAAATAAAAAATAAAAAATAAAAAATAAAAAATAAAAAATAAAAAATAAAAAATAAAAAATAAAAAATAAAAAATAAAAAATAAAAAATAAAAAATAAAAAATAAAAAATAAAAAATAAAAAATAAAAAATAAAAAATAAAAAATAAAAAATAAAAAATAAAAAATAAAAAATAAAAAATAAAAAATAAAAAATAAAAAATAAAAAATGAAAAATGAAAAATAAAAAATAAAAAATAAAAAATAAAAAATAAAAAATAAAAAATAAAAAATAAAAAATAAAAAATAAAAAATAAAAAATAAAAAATAAAAAATAAAAAATAAAAAATAAAAAATAAAAAATAAAAAATAAAAAATAAAAAATAAAAAATAAAAAATAAAAAATAAAAAATAAAAAATAAAAAATAAAAAATAAAAAATAAAAAATAAAAAATAAAAAATAAAAAATGAAAAAATAAAAAATAAAAAATAAAAAATAAAAAATAAAAAATAAAAAATAAAAAATAAAAAATAAAAAATAAAAAATAAAAAATAAAAAATAAAAAATAAAAAATAAAAAATAAAAAATAAAAAATAAAAAATAAAAAATAAAAAATAAAAAATAAAAAATAAAAAATAAAAAATAAAAAATAAAAAATAAAAAATAAAAAATAAAAAATAAAAAATAAAAAATAAAAAATAAAAAATAAAAAATAAAAAATAAAAAATAAAAAATAAAAAATAAAAAATAAAAAATAAAAAATAAAAAATAAAAAATAAAAAATAAAAAATAAAAAATAAAAAATAAAAAATAAAAAATAAAAAATAAAAAATAAAAAATAAAAAATAAAAAATAAAAAATAAAAAATAAAAAATAAAAAATAAAAAATAAAAAATAAAAAATAAAAAATAAAAAATAAAAAATAAAAAATAAAAAATAAAAAATAAAAAATAAAAAATAAAAAATAAAAAATAAAAAATAAAAAATAAAAAATAAAAAATAAAAAATAAAAAATAAAAAATAAAAAATAAAAAATAAAAAATAAAAAATAAAAAATAAAAAATAAAAAATAAAAAATAAAAAATAAAAAATAAAAAATAAAAAATAAAAAATAAAAAATAAAAAATGAAAAATAAAAAATAAAAAATAAAAAATGAAAAATAAAAAATAAAAAATAAAAAATAAAAAATAAAAAATAAAAAATAAAAAATAAAAAATAAAAAATAAAAAATAAAAAATAAAAAATAAAAAATAAAAAATAAAAAATAAAAAATAAAAAATAAAAAATAAAAAATAAAAAATAAAAAATAAAAAATAAAAAATAAAAAATAAAAAATAAAAAATAAAGAATAAAGAATATAAATAAATGATACACCCACCCTTTATTATTATTGAAACGGTATTATATTCTCTTTTGATTTCGCCAAACAATCTACATTTTCATCCATTTCTACTTCAGTACATCACTATCTTCTGCCAGTCCCGCAATTTCAATTCCGTTTTCTATTGGCAAATGGTTACGGATCGACGAGCTTCTTTTAATTTTGTAATGAGAATTGGGCCCAATATTAACAGTGATAGGAAAGTTTTAGATTATGAATTGAATGGGAGCTGCCACGCATAGTTATACGATTTTCACCTAGTATAGCCAGGAAATATCGGCCAATCAGCATAAACGTCCAGTTATACTTGTAAAACATGTGCTGCAGTGTTGGTGCCACGCTCACTTGAAATATCAAATCGTCAAAGTATCAAAAGTATCATATTTCTCAATCTGGATTCAATCATATACACGCACAAAACTTCACTGAAATCAGTTAGACGGTTTCGGAGATTAGCGATTACGAACACAATGACACGTGATTTTTATATATTAAGAAGATAGAAAGATTGTCAATCCTTTCTCGTTTGATGGCACTGTGACATGTTTCTTTAAATGAACCTCTGAATAGCAACAACCAACAGAACAACGTTGATGCACTTACAACATCATCGTTCACAACAAAAAGTTGAAAAGAGAACATAAACTATTTAAATTATACACAAAGCGAACTATACGGGCATACATACACACACTGACACATAAACACACACACAAACATACATTCAAAAAGATAATAGGCTGTATACTTATTCATCTGCATGCAACACAAAGTCTACACAATCACATTGGCAACAAGAAGCAGACGAAAACGACGACTAGGATGTGATATAGACAAGAAAACGGCATCGACATCAAAGCCATTTCGACTTGAATGTTGTAAGTCGTGTTGGCAGACGATATAGACCAGAGCTCATTAACTATTAAGTGGTGATAATCCATCGGTCTCATTAAAATGACAATTAGACAAGAGTTTCATCATCAAGAACAACAGCAACAACAACAATACAATCATTATCATTGTCGCCGTTGTCATCATTTTGTATTTTGCTCTTTTGTTATTTCCATCTGAATGTATGTACAGTCATTCACCTGAAAGATATGGGAACTTGTCAAATGTTCTTCATGAAATATTAAACTGTAGGCTGTCCTTTGACATAAAAAAAAATACATACGCCGTATTTCCCTGATAAATAGACTTATTTCTTATGGAGACATTTCATTTAAATGAAAAGGCCCGTTAAAAATACCAGATACCAGTGTATTTTTTGTCAATTCCCCCCACTGTGTGGCAACGGAGACTGCTGCTTTGTGTACAAATTGGTTTTAATGAATTTATATTCTACGTTTTTTTTAACACATATAGACGCTAACTGAAATATGGTTTAATAAACTTTTTTATATTCGTGCTTTTTTTTTCATGAGAACATTTTGATGTGCTGTACAAGGATACTTTGTAGTTTATGCAGATATTGTGTCGGGACGAATTTCTGTCTGAATGGTTGTATTCATGTGAAATGAATTTTATGTGTTGGCAAATTAATTTTAAATTATGTACATTGCGCATAGTTGCCATTATTCGTAATACTCTTTGTCCTGTTATGTATAATTGTTAAAAAATGTGAGGTTGTTGTGTGTTTCATTTGTGTTTTTTTTTTGTAGAGCTTTTGTAGCTAGAGGATAATTGAACGTTATGCAAATTATTAAAGTCATTGAATAATGCGAGAATATAAATTAAATCCTTTATCTGGTTAATGTGGTGTGTGCATATATAATCGTTGTAAGAATCAGGTGACTCATATGGAAAATCAATTTAGACTCGAAAGCTTTGGCAACCGGCTCCCATTACATTCACTTGGGGTATTTTATTTGAATCGATATCACTTTCTGGTTTCGACGGCACCTTTAATCCTAATTGGAAATGTTTTCACCCGAGAACACCATTGCTCATAATTGGAATTTTTTTCACCTGAATGCATTTTAGTAAACATTTTTGTATCCAGTCAATTGCAAAATGATATATAGACCCTTGGCATTACAGATTAGTCAATACGTTATATGGCATTACATTTTTAATGATGCGTTGCCATGTCTGTGATGCTGCCATCGCTGGCTTCGAATCCCAATCGTCTTCCAAGTCATTCACCCGTATTTCTGTACGACTGTTGTCAATATTGTTAATACAGACATTTCTTCGAAATTGTGCTAAATGGCATGAGTGTCATATGGTCTAAGTTCATGTCTAACAACATGTGTTGAGATGAAGTGCTTCCAAAGAATTTTTTTCTCTTTTCGTCCTTTGATACAGTATTCTGAATTGCAATTGGAAGTGTAAGATTATAAGTATCAAGTTCACAAACGTTCACTTATTATAATTGGTATTCAATAATATTATTATTTTTTTTTTGTGTCAAAATTCTGAAAAGAAAAATAATCCAAATCGTGTATGAACGCAAAATGTAAATTGTTTACTTTTTGAAAATTCAGACGGATTGGATTGGATCATTCTATTTTTTTAATTGACTGACACTCAAGTGATAAGTTAAATAAACTGTTTTCGCGATACGAGTATTGAAAGGACTATTTTTTGTCACATTTTTGGGAATGATGTACCATAAATATTTGAAATGTGTGCTTACTCCGTTTTTATTGGACTGTAATCAATGTTGAACATGGTTTTTGGCCCGCCCAACGTTTATTAAGTATTACTTTATTATTCAGTAACATCTAAGTTGTTCTGTCGTCCTAAGTGTGTGACAGTGGTTATGAGACTAATACAACCCACTCGCCCACCCAACTCGACCTTCGGAACGTAACCACGTTTTCTTCTTCTTAGTAATTTAATTTGTATTTTACGTCTTAAGTAAATGAAGATATTTTCTACGACATATGTCAATATTACTTCTGATTTCTGCAGAGATGTGGTATAATAACCCTGGCACTGGTCGTTTATATTTCGACAATCCCCCACACATATCAAAAACCACAACTAAACTCACTACCAACAAGCTGTCATTAACCGGGTACACCATGTCGTATACGTGCTGAATGTGTGTGACCTCAACAAAAAAAGATAATATTACTCATACGTACTGTCATTCATTTCAAAGGCATCTGCGATATTTCCAGTATTGTTTTCTTATCTTTGCGAAAGTTTGTCATGACCAATGACTGAATTGTCTTGTCGCAAAATCAATAAAAACAACACGATAGAAATTAATTTTATTTCTTGCAGATAAAATCATACAACTGCATTGTCTTGACAGATTTCTTTTAGTGAGAGTACATTAGACAGGGCTGAAAATTGTATGTTTTTTTTTTTAAATATTTCGAGCACTTATATTTTAATTGTTTGGCTTTGAATCAATTTTTTTTATATTTTATATTGTTGTTGTTTTAATAATAATAATATATATGTTAGCAATTAGGCGCCCTGGTAGGCGAGTTGGTAGCGTGCTTGTCTATCAGCGTGGGGGTTGTGGGTTCGATTCCCACCAGAGTCTTTGGTCTGTCACTGCAAAAATGTAGCCAAAAATCGGTCACCCGGTTTATCTTTGGACCCAAAATAAATTTACTTTATTTTGTAATTAACCAAACATTGATATTGTCTTGAAATTGTTATTTCTCTGGCTATCACATTAGGGCGGATACAAACGAACACACATCATCTCATCCTACATTTCCCCATCTCCCAGCCACTTCCTCCTGGTAAAGACCAATTCTATTCTAAACTGAAATTGCAATATAAATAATAAAGGCAAAAGCAATATATAGACAAAAAAGAAGCCAAATTGAACTCAATGAGCAGCATGAGTGGCCGGTCGTCCACATTTTCTAATTTTCTAATGATGACTAAACAAGAAAAAATTGGATTAAGGTTTTTTTTTTTTTTTTTTGAAAGATGTGCAAATTGTGATATGAGAACACAGAACTCTAGCAACGAACATGTCTGATGTGTTGAGCACCACTCTTTGTAATTCAATGATAAAGCAGAATTTTCTTGATATTTGTTTCTTGCGCACGGATGGATTTCTTTTACTTATCACCCAAATACCCTCACACTGCACAGTGTTATAAAACTGAAATAGTAAGGCATCTTATTAAAGATGATGATGAGCAACGTCTTCATATTAAGATCCATTTCGGTTGGCTTAACGACACAGCGTCGCCTGCAAAAGTAGTTAATCTCTTTTTATTTAATTTTTATTTTAAGAGATTTTGATAAGCCCATCTCGAACCGAGTCTCCGGTGGGAGGACCAAATGGAAGAAGATATGCAAATCCTTGCTGTGGCAAACTGGAGAATGTACGCACAAAACCGAAGTGCCTGCAAATCATTTATTAAGCTGGCCAAGGCCAACCATAGGTTGTACAGTCAACTGAAGTTTAAAAGTAAATTTTTTTTAATTTTTTCGTTGATTTTGAAGCTTCAACTGACTGTGCATCGACGAAACCCACCAATCTATAATTCTTGAGGTGTATGGTGCTATTCTGGGGGGTTCTTCTCAATTCTTTATGACTTTGGTTCTTTTTATTTGCGGTCGATTGTATTGTTGCTGTTGTCCTTGTCTGCTCTGCTGGAGATTTTATATTAAAAACTTTTGTTTTTTTTGTTCGCCTCATTTCGGTTACAAAATCAAAATTTCCGATTACGTTTGATTTCCATTATCTGTTGTCTATACACCATGAATTGTAATGAATTTTCAGCCAGCCAACAAAACATACCGCAGCACTACCAGAATATTGAATAGAAGAACAAGAAAGTCAGAGATAATATTTCATGTTGCCTGTGTGTGTGTTTCAGAGTGAATCGCATTTATATTGACACAAAATCAATTCAATTAAATGGAAATAATTTAAATTCTGTGGCATATTTTGCGTCGTTTTTTATTTTAGCGTTGTTTTTTTTTTTTGTTGTTCGGAGTATAATTTCTGTATACAAGTATTTGTTTAAAAAAAAAACTGGTAGAAAAAATTTCGTTAAGTTTGAATTGAGCTGAATGGTAAATTCCCTACATCATGGAATGCATTTCAAATAGATCTTGGGGAAATTTTAGAAAGTTCATATTTGGGTTGGTAACATTTTTGTTATGGGATTTCGAGAATATTTATATACAAATGATAATACAACGAGGCTGAGTGAGTTTGCCGGAGCACAGTGGTCCTGAATCCCATGTCCACGGTCTGTAATTTTTTATGTAGCAAACATTTTCGAGTTCTGTAAAAAATGAATGCCTTTTAGAAATTAATCCGAAGTTGAATACTTTTCGTATTTTTAATTTTTAGACTTTTTAAGGAGTCCATTTTGATGGCACCAATGAACATGTGAATTAGAAGGACAATTTTTTTGTAATTTTTAATTTTTAAATATTAGGTTTTTTACGCCCAATGAAAGTTTCTCCCATTTTTCGTTTCTAGGCGGAAATATTTTTTGTATTCTTAATTTTTAATTTTTAGATTTTTTAAGGGGCTCATTTGACGTCATGAAAGAGTATGGATTGTTCGCATTGTTGACAACGCAGTGACACATTTTGCAGACAACCTCCTCTGGCGAAGGGTGTAGAAATGTTGTGAACAAATTAAATCGAAAATTATTTTTCACTTTACTAAAGAGCATTCATTTAAACCACACGCACGCAATTTCATAAAATAAATATGCATATTTGTTTGTGTTCAATTAACACTATGAATAATAATGTTATTTCTTCAATAGACTGACAGTTTGCAATTTTAATTCACATACGTTATGGTCGTAAATTATGTGAGCAGAGGTTCTTATATACGGAGTTTTTTTTTAAGTTAAATAATGAATGATATGGTTTTCTATTTAATGAGACAATTGGAAAAAAAATGTCTCCGAATCAGGGATTTCATAATTTTTTTGTGTGGCAAGGTTGGCCTGATTATCAGCAGAGTTTATTTTCATTTTAACTTTGGATAAACACATGTTTAGAAAAGAATTCATTTCAATCCAGTGAATCAATTTTAAAAAGGAAATTTTCCACAAAGTGACATTTATTTACCCCAAATATTGGGGGAATTCCAGAAGCACCATATCAACCAGATCGTTGTCTATCACCAGTGTTGGAAAAGTCTCGGTATATCTACAAATGACACAGATCTTAACATAAGGCCAAATCCCACGGAGGCTAAACTGATACATGACATTTATGGCTGCTTAATAGTAGAATTTAAAAATAAAAAGGCAAGCTGTGAATGCAAACATAAGTGACACCGTCTCTTGCAGTCTAGCAATACTATATCTATGCGTACAGCTATCTGTTTGTTTCATTTTGTTGCGACACTGACATTTCACCCACCTTCACCCCCCCCCGCTTTATATGCGCTCACCAACATTCCGAGTTCTGTTTACAATTTACAATTGAAACGAAATGATGTGATGACACAAGTCGCTACAATTCCATACGATACGTATGCATGGAATTGTATGAGCAACGAAAACATCATTAATTTGAAATTTCTGCAAAAATTGTGTTTTATTATTTGCATAGTTATGAGCTCGCCAAGTGTTTACGCTGTTCTCTTGTCCATCAGTCAACGTGATTCGCGATAGACGCCGCTGAAATGAAGAGTAATTAAACAACAAAAAAATGTACAGCATAACTCGAGATTTCAGGGTTGTTCCGGAGGGTTTAGTTGTCTTTGTATTTCATGTGCATTGCGACCTTCTCTAGTCACGAATGGGGAACTACAAACTGCACTCCCCACCGGAAAATAGTTTGCTGAACACATGAGACTAAAATTTGGGTTTGGTTTATTTCTATACACACTAGGTCCCCTAGTCCTAAGGAGCCTGGGAAATCAACAGAAGATTTCTCAGCGTTTCTGTGTGATGCTACCAGTGAGTTTTTAACTAATTGCAGCTCCAGTCTAATTGTCTTCGCCAAGTGTAGGCGGGACGTCCTCTTCTCCGGCTACCATGTGGATCCCTGTCAATGGCATAGAGGGTGATCTTCGTTATGCGTGGCGAATCCTTCGACCTTTCCTTTTCAATACTTCGCAATATATATATTTAGATTTTAAGCGCCCCGGTATGCGAGTTGGCAGCGTGCTTGTCTATCAGCGTTGTTGTTGTTCGAGACATTGGTCTGTCGGTGCAAAAAACTAGCCAAATGGTCTGTGTCACCCGGTTTACCCTTGGACCCAATACCACAATATAAATTATTGTAATTAAATAAAAATAAAAGTAAAAAATAAAAAATAAAAAATAAAAATAAAAAATAAAAAAAAAAAAAAATAAAAAATAAAAAATAAAAAATAAAAAATAAAAAATAAAAAATAAAAAATAAAAAATAAAAAATAAAAAATAAAAAATAAAAAATAAAAAATAAAAAATAAAAAATAAAAAATAAAAAATAAAAAATAAAAAATAAAAAATAAAAAATAAAAAATAAAAAATAAAAAATAAAAAATAAAAAATAAAAAATAAAAAATAAAAAATAAAAAATAAAAAATAAAAAATAAAAAATAAAAAATAAAAAATAAAAAATAAAAAATAAAAAATAAAAAATAAAAAATAAAAAATAAAAAATAAAAAATAAAAAATAAAAAATAAAAAATAAAAAATAAAAAATAAAAAATAAAAAATAAAAAATAAAAAATAAAAAATAAAAAATAAAAAATAAAAAATAAAAAATAAAAAATAAAAAATAAAAAATAAAAAATAAAAAATAAAAAATAAAAAATAAAAAATAAAAAATAAAAAATAAAAAATAAAAAATAAAAAATAAAAAATAAAAAATAAAAAATAAAAAATAAAAAATAAAAAATAATCAGATGTAGCCGCGATTTTTCCAAACGGATTCTGGTATCGAACATTTTTTTTTTGCTTACCACTCAGTAGATGCCCCCTATGAATGCAATGCACTGCGTTAGCGATAGGAAATAAGGGTATTGGAGGGAGGAAAGAGGGAGAAGTGTAAATAAAGTGTTAAAATATCTATAGAATAGAATTCTTTGATTTGGCTCTTCTGAGAAGTTTACTAGTATCACTTCTGTTGTTATTTGTGTAAAACACAGATCTCTTTTCTCATTGTTATGAAATTCCACGTACCATGGGATATAAACTTTGTTCTTTCGGGTGTCTAGCTGCCGCATTACATAAGAGCTGTGCAATAGTTCGAAACTCAGCTGGGAATGTTTTATTGGTCTCTGTTGAATTGTGGGAAATATTTCCAGAAGTTACCGTTGGTTTTGAAAACATTATGTACAATTACCATCTGAGGAGACAGAAATCATCGTGACGTAGATAATAGAAGCTGATCGCGTATCAGTGAAGGTAGCTCTATGCTGCAGACTACATAACATTCGCCTCCGAATAACGTACACTTTTTTTACTTTCAGCATTAAAGTTGTTGTTCATTTTTTGTTTCTGTTCTCTGTTTTCATTATCCCTTAAATAAAACTAAACCAAGAAGAATATATTGAGCTGTTCATTAAAACAATTTGGTACGGCTGCCGAACATGAACTGAAGGAAAACCCCAAATGCAAGTAGAGGAAAAACAATAGTTGTGTCCCCAGCACTACTTCTCATCTTAATACTTAAGTGAGTTCTCTTACCCAACAGCTGTTATTGGTGCTGCGCTGTGTGCGCAGAGGTGGCACTCGTGTTTGGAGGACCATCACCTTTTTCAGCTTAGTTAATTATATAACGTTTATGTATGCAATCCTTAAAAGGTATTCCTGTCGTCCAAGGTTTTTTTTTTTGTTTCAGTTTCTTGTGTTTACTAATTTCGTTTTATTTCATTTATTTTCTACGTCCTTGTGTGTTTGACTGCGTCGGTGATAAATGAGGCACACTGGAGTTGAGTTGATTAATGTAAAAGTTATTCAAAGAAAAAAGAAAAATATTAATTTCCACATTTAAATATGTTTCGGCCTACACGGCTGCCGCATAGTACATTAAAATTTCTTTTTCGTTGTAGCAAACTTTTTGAATTAATTAAGCCTGCTGGGGTGGGGGTGATGTGGAAATCGTAATTTGAGAACGTGTATTTGTTAAGGGATTTGGATAACAACTGGAATTTCGTGTGCTGTGTTAGTCAAGTTTACCAAATTGTCGGACAAATTAACCGAAACTCGTTGTGCGATTCCCGATTTAATAAAAGTAAATATATGTCGGCTATGTAATAAAGCTTAATAATCTTCCAAAACCTATATTTTAAGATAAATTGTTCGTCTAATACTACCCTGCTGTTCAGCGACTATTACTGACACTTGTTAATAGCTCAATTACCGACCTAGTTACAAATAAAGGCTTAGTGTCAAAATATATGTCAAAACAATGGATAATATCCTTAAACAAATTGTGCAATTTTTGTTTTTTCTCAGTGATGGGTTCTGTCAAGATTTCATGACTTACAAACGAACAACGAATTACGAAATAAACATCCGATCATTTATCTCAAAAAATTCAATTTTTCTTTGATTACCAAAATGAGGTTTTGACACCAAAATTCCTACATTTACAATGTTGATTAGATTTGTCTTAACTTTTATTGAAGATAATGTATCGTTACTGATTGTTTTTTTTTTTTTTGAGCAAAACAATGTTTCTAAAAGTAGTTTTCATCATTAACAACGGCTACAAAACTGTGTTCATTTCATCAATGAAAAAATTAGTATGAAATTAAGAAGTGAAATGACAGTTGGAAAAATTGAGCTGAGACCAAAATATCTGGGTTTTCATCCAACCGACGACCAACCTATGACCGACTTGATCAAATTGTACAACCAGTTGTTAAAATCAAATGACTTACATTGATTTGTCTAACCAAACAAATATTTCATTCACTTGGAAAAATTTACCATATTTGCTTTTATTTTCCAAAATCAAACTCATAAAAAATTATACTAAAATTAAAAAAAAAATTAACTAAAAACTTAAATTAAACCATAACAATAAATAATAAAAAATCGCTGCGTGTATTTGTTTCTTTTCTTTTTTATCATCTCCATAGAATCCCTCCTCCTTTTCTGCCAGAGTGGGATAATGTCTTATCTCAAACCACTTCAGCAGTTCTTGTCAATTTGTTTTCGATGAGATGCCACTAAGGTCGTTTTACCAACACCGATAATAGAGAACCAACAGCGGCAATAACGAAAGGGAGACAACAAGAAATACGAAACAACAGATTCACTTTTTTTTGTCGATGGTAAATTCGGTGAATTTTTAAATGTGGCTAAAGTCGTTGTCGTTGTTAAACGAACTCACATGAACATGTATGAAGAGAAAAAGAGGGAAACCGACAGGCACTAAAACCACAGTGGTGGGATTACCAGGCCTTTCAAGAAAGATTATGAAAAGCATTAGTTTTTATCTATTTCCCTTACCATTTTCCATTTTCCAAAGGAATATACGAGGAACTTCTTTGAAATCAGTTAATTTGTATTCTCACCGACAAGAACCCACTGTTTAACTCCACCACTGTACGGCTAATGTTTTTTTTAGAAAACCTGCACTTAGGTGTCGCACCCTAGATACAAAAGGGTTACAACTCAATATTTTCCAAAGCAGACTTTTTTCCATAAATTAATTCAAAATGTCTTTCGCATCACTATCTTCGTTTCGGGGATTCGAACATGGAATTCTTCTCTCCTTTTAAAGCCCCGTGTATAACTTTGCCTTATCCAGTAATATCACATCTGAAATGTTTTACCCCTTGGTGAATACATTATTGCTGTCATTTTATTGTGAGTAAGGATTCCCTGATCCTACCAGAATGCCTGAAACTACCTTACATACACCGACCATCCACATATTCGTTTCGAGTACGTCAATATAAAAAAGAGCGTGAATCGATGAGAAATCCTTGAAAATAAAATACAATCACAACATCCACAGCGTATACCCTCAAAGACAGACACATACACGTACTCTCTCACACAAGCAAACACATACTCGCACAAATCAACGAACAGTTAATGGTGTAAAAAAAAGAAACTTCTTAGCACGATAATACCAAAGTCGGTTATGTTGAGCTTTGAAACAATGGGTAATGGGTACAATAAAAAGGGATCTTTGGTGGGATTTCATTTTTTTTTTCTTTTGCAAAAATCATCATTCACATCCATACAAGGACGTATAGTGTTTGTGTGTGTGTGTGGGTGTGTACCTCTCAACTTACATGTACGTACGGAATTCCTTCAACAATATTTATGTAAAATGACGTTAAACTTAATTTAGTCAATCAATTTTTTTTTTTGGAATTGCCAACTTAGTAATTTAACAACTATTTTTCAATTAAATAATATTACTCATCCGCCAAAAAAAAAATATTGATGGCTACTTTGCCGACGACAACAGTTGTGCTATAATTTCAAAGGGACACGACTTTGTCCTATTAGGATATTAGTACAGATAGTAGAGTTTGGCAAACATAGCAATCCCGTGGATATGACTGGGTTTTAAAGTTTTGATAACTAACCCAACACCGCTTGGTTAGCAAATCGTTTAGCGTTAGCTTCATAGAATGAACCACAAAATTGTAGCTAAGCTTTCAGTTAACAATCTCACTTACTTGTATCCGGTCGCACAGTCTGATAAACCCCTATCAGCTACTACTTTTTATATTCGTGAAACACTATTACACATGTCCTCAAAAAAAAAAAAAACCTTAACCAAACATGCACTTCCCTTATATGAAATATTTACCACACCTCTACTTAGTTACTATCTTAATATATATTTAACCTCGACACTGATTCACTGATACACTGATTCACTGACTCTGTCACGCAGTACGTAGGAATTTAAATAGGCATTCTATAATAATTCTATAAATAATAATAATAAAAAAAATAATATTTTTTTTTTGTACAGAAATTGTGTTTTCCCCAAATTTTTTTTTTTACCAAATTTTTTTTTTTACCAAAATTTTTTTTTCTTACAATTTTTTTTTTTACAAAAATTTTTTTTTACAAATTTTTTTTTTTCAAGAAATTTTTTTTTTCAAAAAAATTTTTTTTTCCACAAAATTTTTTTTTTCAAGAAAATTTTTTTTTTCAACAAATTTTTTTTTTCAGCAAACATTTTTTTTTCAACAAAAATTTTTTTTTCAACAAAATTTTTTTTTTTCCACAAAAATTTTTTTTTTTAACAAAAATTTTTTTTTTCCAGAACAATTTTTTTTTTTAACTAAAATTTTTTTTTTCAACATAAATTTTTTTTTCAACAAAAAAATTTTTTTTCAGCAAAAATTTTTTTTCCACAAATTTTATTTTTTTTCGACATTTTTTTTTACAAAATAGTTTTCTCAAAATATTTTTTACAAAATTTTTAAAATTAAGTAACAAATACTTTCTCAAGCAAATTAACGGGCGCCATAGGCGCATTACAACTTACTAGTTAAATAATATTACTCATCCGCCGCAAAACAAAAAAAATATTGATGGCTTCTTTGCCGACGACAACAATCTTAATATATATTTACCCTTGACACTGATTCACTGACTCTGTCACGCAGTAAGTAGGAATTTAAATAGGCATTCTATAATTTTCTATAAATAATAATAATAAAAAAAATAATATTTTTTTTTACAGAAATTGTGTTTTCCCCAAATTTTTTTTTTTCACATTTTTTTTTTTACAAAATTTTTTTTTCCAAATTTTTTTTTTCAACAAAATTTTTTTTTCCACAAAATTTTTTTTTTTCAACAAAATTTTTTTTTTCAACAAAAATTTTTTTTTTCCACAAATTTATTTTTTTTTTTTTCATATTTCAACGGGCGCCGTAGGCGCATTACAACTTACTAGTTGTGCTATAATTTCCAAGGGACACGACTTTGTCCTATTAGGATATTAGTACGGATAGTAGAGTTTGGCAAACATAGAAATCCCATCTCCGCTTTGTTAACAAATCGTCAACGTTTAGCGTTAGCTTCATAGTATGAACCACAAAATTTTAGCTAAGCTTTCAGTTAACAATCTCACTTACTTGTATCCGGTCGCACAGTCCCTATCAGCTACTACTTTTATGTAAATACTTCAAGCAAACACAAACACTATTTACACATGACCTCAAAAAAAAAAAACTTAACCAAACTTCCATTTCCCTTATATGAAATATTTGCCACACCTCTACTTAGTTACTATATCTATATAACTGCAAAAAGTGGAGCACTCCCCGCTGGGAGTTTGCTTTGAAATATTCTAGTGTCAATTTGTGTTTATTAAAAACGAAAAAAAAATGATATTGAAAAAAGTTCAGTCGTGTAATAATAAACACCCATGTAACTATTTTCGAATCTAACCTAGAGATACTAGAAAAGAGAGAGATACAACAAAATTTGTGGAATTTAATACAACAACAACAAAAAAACTGGCCAAACCGTGTGATGTTGCAAATTTCGAGAAGGTTGAACTGAATTGGACGAATGAAAAGAGGCATAATAACTTCTATGATATCCTCCAGACAGTTCAATATGACTCAAAAGAATTAAAAACTTTTAGAATGAATTTGGTCTAAACATATTCATGACCTTGAGGTCTGATCTCACTTAGGACTAAATACACGAACGCATTTGGCAAAACAAAAAAAAAATGTTTTTCAAAAATAAAATATGGCCTTGGTTAAGTATTCCCACTCTCAGTTCAATATACTTTCTGTGTGGTATCTGTGTATATTTGAAACTAAAACAACAACGTTCAAGGCTGCCATGGTTTTTCATTGGTTTGGCTGTTGGTTTTTTTGTTTTAGGCTCTTGACTAAATCTGCTGCCGCTTTTACACAAGCACAATGATGTCATGCCATGCGAGCAGATTATTTTTCTCTATAAAGCGAAGTCCCTATCTCATAGAATGCACAGTGGGATATTTCGATTTTAGGGTACTCTTAGCGATGGGATTGAAGTGAATGGTATTTTGTTATTCGACACCATGACGATTGCTTATAGTCATCGTAAATTGAAGAAAACGTTAGAAACGTTAGTTTTGTGGTTATTTTGGTTTACTGGAAAAAAAATCTCAAATATTTAATAAATCTACCTCCTTCGATACACACAGAAGATCCGTGGTACATACAGAAATTGATCTGCCCGAAACTCTTTTTCTACAACAAGCCTGAGGCAGAATTTATTGCAATTTATTTATTATACACCTGTTGAAAATATAAAACCGGCAGAGAGAACATATCTTTCTCGCCTTAGCCAAAGTCATTATTATAATTTGAAATCTAGAGCCAGAATCCAAAAACATGAAAATTGGGTGTGATGATTAAGGAGGGGCAAGATGAAAACGGTGTTTGTAAACCAATGAGATGAAAACAAAAATGCAACATAGAAGAGAGTGACTTTTCAAAATTAAAGGTCTTGATTACCTTGGATCGATTAACAGAATCCGTTCAATCAGCCTCCATATCAGAAGAAGAATGGGCTCAACAAACAGCTAAAGGTTTGAGTCCTCCTTCAACAATCTAAAGCAACAGTCTACAAAATTCCTAAACCATCTGCAGTTCGAGGGAATGAACCTTTTGTGAAATCGATGTCGGCCGTTTGGCGAATTAGCGTAATTCTAAGATAGACATTTTCGCTGTTATTGAGCAATCAGGGCCCTATCGATCGATTGCATTCAAACGCTTCGGCCAGAAAAGCCTTAGGCGACAGCTATATCGAAAGGCATAGAAATGTAAGACAGCGACTCCGTTGAAAAGACCAAAAAGATTGGGTACTAAAAACTAAAGAGAGTTTGCATCACACAGATTGGAGAGCTCGCATCACAACAAATTGCTTGGATTTGTTTAACAAGTTGTCCAAGGCAAACATAAGATGTTAATTTATCCGATGAGTTTGTTTAGAAAAGATTTTCGTAATAAGGCCATTCATTTGCGATCTAATAACCCACTGTCAAACGTATGTATGGATATTAGAGTGTATTGATTTTCATTTCGAAAGTTTCAATTATATTGTTGTTTCAAATGGGGAAAAAAAAAATAAAAAAAAAATCTTATAAATCGTTTGGGGAAATTAATTATGTTCCAGTCAAACATTACAATATTGGGAGTGCAAATGAATTTTCGCCATTTTGTTTTTTGTAACTTTGAAAAATTAAACAAAAAAACTGGCCAACCATTTGAAGTGCCAATTTTCAAGAAGTTTAAACTCGAATTGGAAGTATGAAAAGAGTCATGATAGAATATATGTATGTATTCTCCATGAATCCTGGCGGTACTCGGCATCTTCATCTGATGTGAAATGCTGCCCAGCGGAACAATGTGCACTTTCGTTAAGTCACTTCTACACTCAGTGATAGTTCTTATCATTCGGTGTAGGTCTCATCCAGCAAAAAGAAAGAAATTAAAATCGATACACTCTAATGGATGTTATGTGATATGTCTGCACGTTTCTGCACGAGTATCACGAATCGGAAATAAAGTATCAAACGCATCGAAATCGGTTTTTTTTTTGCCAATTTGCATAATCCTATGGGTAAATTAAAATGAAAGTATGTACAAATGTTTACGACACAACACATCTTTCCACACAGACACAAGCGGATATGCCGTACAGACGTATCTGGCATATCTGCTAGAACGTCTCTCATGTGGTGGTGGTGGTGGGTGTTGCTGGTGCTGATATTGGTGGTGGAAATGGAATTGGAAGCTGATAAGAGTTCATAAAACCACAGTCGAATCGATTGCAAATGAAGTCGATTTATCTTGACGTTCTCCACATACATTTTCAAAATTATGCTAAGTTCATTTACATTGTGAGATTTGTAATCGTTTTCTTTTTTGTATCATGGCTGACTATTTTCCTAAAAAGCATACATTAGACTTCAAAGACATGTAATTTATAATTTAAATTCGTTTTTTTTTAGCAAATTTTCAAAGTTCAGTTATACAAGTGTGTAATTTATTATTTAAAAAAAACGGCAAGCTTTCAAAGAGAGTTGATATGGTGTAGTAGGACATAGATCCTTTCTGCGGTTATATGTATGCACTTTGGCTGTTGACTGATAGATCTGTAAAGATACAACAGTCAATGTAGAACTGGCAACAATAGTCGTGGCAATTTTAAAATTAAAAAATCCTTGGGGGACAGAATTTTATCCCATTCTATTTTCCTTTTTTTTTTTAAATATCTATGAAATATTCTTCATTAACAAAGTTATGGTAAATTGCTTTGATTTGAATGAAAACGTTTTCAAAAATATTCCTTATATTCTTTTTGAAATATTTACATTGGGATGTAAATTATTGGAAGTATTTTAGACGAAATAATCTTTGTAATTTCATACCTGGTAGTCCATCTAGTAGTTTCTTTTAGAATAATATTCATTTTCTCACCCGTAATTTTGACAGAAAATCAATGTCGAACCTCAGTGCAAGGAAATGAATCGGCTTACACTTGGACAATGTTGGGAATTTACGCAAATGTATTTTCAAAGTCAATCAGGTGTAGGCCAAACTGTGCGTTTATTGAAAATGAAATGCAATTAGCTTAGTATTTTAATTAATTAAAACTGTCGTAATAGTTAAGCTATGAGTTTAAATTGTTTAAAATATATTTGCCAATTTGACTCAAAAATGTTTTTGCGACGCTGAGGCTTAAACTTATTTTGTTATGTACTTATAACAGGTGGCTCAAAAGTAAACTTCCGATGTTTTTTGGCTGTAATTAAAAAAAAAATGAAAAACTTTGATTCTTCTTGTGGATTATTTTTATTTGGTCTTTTAATTTTTTTTTGACATCAAGTCGAGAATATGATGTCATGTAAATGGCCGCCGCCAGAGTTGCCACTGACATTAGGGGCCAATCGCAAAATTTATAGCATTTTCTGATAGGAGGATTACTTTTGCGCCACCCTTTACATTGTTATCTTCTTAATATATATTTACCCTCGACACTGATTCACTGACTCTGTCACGCAGTACGTAGGAATTTAAATAGGCATTCTATAATTTTCTATAAATAATAATAATAAAAACCAGTGGAAAAGTTGCAGTCGGGTAAACCGACTTATATATACCCTCACCCTCAGTAAAAACATACAAGTCTCATACTCATAAGTATCGGAAAGTCAAAAGTGACCGTAGCTACCATCATTTGATGTAACATCTGATGAAGTCATAATAGCAACCTAAAATACCGAATGCTATAGAAAAATATTGGATGGTACATTTGTATGGGAGGTACCAGAAGGGGAGTTGCCAGACTTCCAAGTTTTTGTCCAAAACTTTGTCTAGCTATAACTGTACTAAATACAAAATGTGGGCAAGATAGCGTTGATCATACTGATAGTATTAGACGGTTTATCAGGGGCGGGATGGTACATTTGTATGGGAGGTACCAGAAGGGGAGTTGCCAGACTTCCAAGTTTTTGTCCAAAACTTTGTCTAGCAATAGATTTACTAAATACAGAATTTGGACAAGATCGCGTTGGTCATATTGGTGTTACTACACGATTGCTAAGGTAGGCGGGATGGTACATTTGTATGGGAGGTACCAGAAGGGGAGTTGCCAGACTTCCAAGTTTTTGTCAGAAACTTTGTTCAGTTACACTTTTACTAAATACGGATTTTTGCCAAGATCGGAGTGGGCATATTGATATTATTACACGTTTACTAAAGTGGGCGAAATAGCAGATTTGTATGGGAGGTACCCGAAGGGGTGTGGCCATATAGCCCATATGCAATCCCATAAGCAGTTTTGGGAAAATATTAAGCCATGCCAAATTTCAGAGTGATCGTTTAACTCTTTCGAAAGTTATCGTGCGTACCAGCAGGACAGACAGACGGACAGACGGACAGACGGACGGACAGACGGACATGGCTCAAACGATTCAGAAAGTCATGAATCGAATTTGGTTCAAAGACACCTGGGGTCTAATTTGAATATTTCTAGGTGTTACACTTTTGGGTCGTATCAAATGATATATACCCTCCTACCCGTAGGGTGAGGGTATAATAATATTTTTCTTTTGTACAGAAATTGTGTTTCCCCAAATTTTTTTTTAACCAAAATTTTTTTTTCCAAATTTTTTTTTTTTTTACAAAATTTTTTTTACAAATTTTTTTTTTCAATTTTTTTTTTTCAGCAAAATTTTTTTTTTTAACAAAATTTTTTTTTCAACAAAATTTTTTTTTCAACAAAATTTTTTTTTTTTCCACAAAATTTTTTTTTTCAACAAAATTTTTTTTTTCCACAAAAATTTTTTTTTTTAACAAAATTTTTTTTTTTTCAACAAAATTTTTTTTTTGAAGTAGATTGTTAACAAATTCTCCCGGACCTAATTTCTCGACTCAGACTACGATTTTCCTTACTTACACTACCATAAAATAAAATAAAAAAAAATAAGTTAATTTTTTTTTTTTTAAATTTGAAATATCTTTGATTGTTCAGCCTGAGGTAGATCCCAAATTACACAATGACTTTTTGCTTGATTTTAAAATCATGAATTTTAAGTTCGTAGGCGAAATGTGTCGAAAAAAATTCACAAATCACAAATTTGAGTTTTCTTTTTTTACTTCACACATTCTGAGGTTTTTTTTAAAATTTCTTTTGGACATCACACATTTTGGTTTTTTTTTTTGGAAATTTCTTTTTCACTTCACACATTTTGCTTTTCGAAAATTTTTTGAATTATCGATATACAAGTATGTGTAAACGCCAAAAAAAAAATCAAACGGAGTCGCAAGCAAAAAGTCAACGTATAAATGCATTTAAAAAAAAGTCAAGCCAAAAAGGCATCGTATAAATTGGGAAACACAATTTTCTAAATTTTATTATTGAACTGAACTAAAGCCCGATTCGGAGGCTACCAATTTATGTTTTTTTTTTAAAATAACGTACGCAGCTGAAAAGATGATCAAATTTCCTAATGCTGAATTTTATTCAAATCAAAGTTAGTTTGCCGGTGGTATGGGCATATAATTCCCGCAACGACGAATTTAAACAAAATTTACCGCAAAACTGGCAGAAATGTGGTACTGAGCAAATATGAGCAAATTACTTTTCCCCTAAAGTGTTTTTTATAGGAATTTCAGACCATTTGCCAGTTCTATGGCAATTTCATGTGTTGGTCTTCTATCGTAAAGGATCAACAATTCATTAGCGATTTATAAATACCAAGCCAACCTTTCGCGAAATACAGCCAGACACCATCACCAAAGTCTGACAAAATTCGGTCCTTGCAATCGTTTTCAATAAAATGGATTTAAATTTATTGTAATTTTTGTCTTTCGCAGAAAAATAAAAACATAGTTATCTCTGAATATTGCATTAATTGTATTCTGTCTACTTTTGTTATGCCATCAATTACTGTAACAGAATGTGTATTTTGTGGAAGAATAAAAACATTGAATTTATTTCAGGACTAGGACTGTATTTTTTCTCCTAGAATTTCATTAACCCTAACACATACACATAATGTATTGTTTCCAGTTACGCTCACTCTGCCAACGTGGCCTGACCTTTTCTCCGAAGTTCGGTACACAGCAAAGGTCTTCTGAAAAACAGGTGTTATGATTCGGTGGAATTTAATTTTATAAATGGAAAACATTGTAAAATCAGTCAGGTTTTTTTCACATTTTTTTTCATTTCAATAACAAGCAATAAATTTTACCTATTTGACATTTCACCCCTCTTCACGGTGTTTATAAGCCGATAGTAAAAAAAAGATATTCATTAAAATATTTTTTTCATTTCTATGCTAAATTTTGTTGTGTTCAGTTCGCAAGTAGATTTTTTTAGCCAACAATTCACAGTTGATAAAAATTGCCTTTCTGAACTTTGCACTTACCGTTTAAATTATGAAATCATCATCAAACGGCATCGGAGGTGTTTTATTTATCCTGCTCAGAGGCGCCCCGCTAGGCGAGTTGGTAGCGTGCTTGCGTATCAGCGTGGGGATTGTTGGTTCGATAACCACTAGAGGCTGCAAAAAATCTAGCCATATGATCTGTGTCTTAAGCGCCCCGGTAGGCGAGTTGGTAGCGTGCTTGCCTATCAGCGTGGGGGTTGTGGGTTCGATTCCCACCAGAGGCTTTGGTCTGTCGCTGCAAAAAATCTAAACATATGGTCTGTGTCACCCGGTTTACCCTTGGACCCAAAAATTAGAATATAAATTTACTTTGTATTGTAATTAATAATAAATAAATAAATAAAAAAATAAATGATCTGTGTCACCTGGTTTACCATGGATCCAAAATTAGAATATAAATTTAATTTGTATTTTAATTAAATGAAAATAAAAAAATTGCCTGCTCAGCCCACAGAACACAACAGCAGCAATTCAAACAGTCAGACATTTATTTGCACGCCTTGCAGTTGGACAATTCGAAGTGCAGTTGCCAGCTAAAATTGACTGCTGTCGTTTTATTGACAGCAGTCATAATATGGGTCGCAAACTCATGTTGCTTTTCAAAACCACAGCTTTTACTATCAACCAAAAATTCCAAAAAAAAAATTACTGCTTTGTATTCTGTGCTCTTCACTTTATCTTCACTTTATATTAAAGCGTAATTAATAAAAGTTCATACACAAGTTATGTTTTTAACCTTTGAAAAATGTATTTCCTTTTGCATTCACAGTACAAAAAAAAAAAAAAACAGGAAGAGAATCTGTAAAACCTTTCAGGCCTTTAACGGGCTGAGACTTGACAACATCAACAACACTACGGTCAAGTGTTTTTTTCTTTCATGCTAAACGGTTCCATCACGGCTCCAGTACGGCAACAACAGAAATAATGCTGGTCAGCGGAATTTGTATTGAAAAAAAAAATAACAAACGTTGCCAAGCGTAGACGGACGATACTTGAATTTCATAAAAGTTGCTATGAAAAAGTGAAATGCAAAAACTTTTCAACACGATTTTGCCATCATGCCATAGATGAATACGCGGAGATTGCCGCTGATTTAAATGTATTGTGGAAAATTCGCTTTTATTTCATTTTGATCTGATTTCCTTTTCCGATGTCATTCGCTTTGAAAGCCCTGCAACAAATAAACTCGACTTTAGAAACAAGTAAATGATATTTTCTATTGTTACAGAAATTGTAGTGTTTTCTGTGGTGTTTCCCTCAAACTCAAAGTAAGATGTTTTTGTATGGCTTGGCTTTGGCAATACATTTTTTTTGGTTTTCGACGAGGTTGACATTTGTCGGAATGGTGAAAGTACATTGAAAATAATCGTTGCGAAGTGTAACCTCGGTGTGGAAAGTATCGGGGCCAAGAAACACTGTCTGACAAAAGTATTCGTTGTATCGTGTCGAATTTTGTTGAGCACGGATCAGTCAGAGTGATGGTCACATTAATCCAATAAACTGGTATAGTCGGTGGGAGAAACTATTGGCGAGAACATGCATGTGCCGAATCGTCACTTTACTCAGCAATTATCAGTCGATTGAACCAATTTCAGCAACAATTTCAGACGTGTGGTTTTCATGTATAAATAAAACACAAACAATGCGCTCACCAAAAGTGCCCTTCAATAAATTGATTGTTTCGTTGGCTGTCTTGTGGGCACCAAAGGTCATCCACATCAACAATTTTGTTTATTAACGTGGCTATTCAACCAAAACTGAGCTTCATCGTGGAACAAAATTTTCTTGTGTAAATCGGAATCGGTCGCAAATATTTTGTTTATTATTGTTCCGGAGTAAGTCTATTCGTTATCAAAACGCAAACCAAAGTCAGCATTAATCAAGTGGCAGCCGACAAAAAGACCAACCAGAAAGAAGTGGGGCCAGATTGAAAACCACACCTCTAAAAAATACACCCTTTATATTAACCTACTCTCTGAATAATCCCCATAATCCTGTTATACCAAAATTAACAACATTCCACATACTGCCCTCGTATGATGACTACAAGTGTTGAGACTTTGAACTGGAATACCGGGTTTAATTCCCTTTCCCTTTTGCTGTTTTTATGTTTCTGCAAGCACATTTATTGGATTTAATTCCGTGTTGTTGGTGTTGCAAATGTTGCTGCTGCAGTCGTTGATGTTGTTTGTTTTTTCTACTACGTATTCGTAGTTTTTAATCATTTCGAGTTTACTTAGTGTAAGGGTGGGCGGACAAACTTAAATGCAACACTTTTTGAAATGTTCTTAATTAAAATTTTATTTGCAACACATTGTATATATGAACCTCTCACTTATAGAACTTCAATTAAATGTAAGCAAATAACAACAGCAACAACATTATTCTAACATCCACATGGTGATAGAGTCACACACATTCGCTCCTGAATACTCGTATTGGTTGTGTTTTTTTTTTTTGAACTTGGTAAATTTTTAAAATATTTTTTTTTGGTTATTTTGCGGCTTTTAAAGTGACATTGAAAGTAATTTTTGAATTTAAATCGACAACCCTTTTTTGGGCTGGGCCTACTAAATTTAAATATTGATACAAATGTAATCTTATCTTAATATATATTTACCCTCGACACTGATTCACTGAGTCTGTCACGCAGTACGTAGGAATTTAAATAGGCATTCTATAATCTATAATTTTCTATAAATAATACTAACTAGTAAGTGGTAATGCGCCTATGGCGCCCGTTAATTTGCTTGAGAAAGTATTAGTTACTTAATTTTAAAAATTTTGTAAAAATTTGAGAAAACTATTTTGTAAAAAAAAATTTCGAAAAAAAATAAAATTGGGAAAAAAAAAATTTGTGGAAAAAAATTTTTGCTGAAAAAAAAAATTTTTGTGGAAAAAAAAATTTGTGGAAAAAAAAATTTTTTGTGGAAAAAAAAAAATTTTGTCGAAAAAAAAAGTTTGCTGAAAAAAAAAAATTGTTAGAAAAAAAATTTTGTTGAAAAAAAAAATGTTGAAAAAAAAAATTTGTTGAAAAAAAAAGTTTGCTGAAAAAAAAATTTTTTGTGGAAAAAAAAATTTTTCGAAAAAAAAAAATTTGTGGAAAAAAAAAATTTTGTGGAAAAAAAAAATTTTGGAAAAAAAAAAAAATGTAAAAAAAAAAAAATTTGGTAAAAAAAAAATTTGGGGAAAACACAATTTCTGTACAAAAAAAAATATTATTTTTTTTATTATTATTATTTATAGAATTATTATAGAATGCCTATTTAAATTCCTACGTACTGCGTGACAGAGTCAGTGAATCAGTGAATCAGGGAATCAGTGTATCAGTGAATCACTGAATCAGTGTCGAGGGTAAATATATATTAAGAAAGATAATAAAAAAAATAATATTTTTTTTGTACAAAAATTGTGTTTTCCCCAAATTTTTTTTTTTTTCAAATTTTTTTTTTTCAACAAAATTTTTTTTTTCCACAAAAAATTTTTTTTTCCAACAAAATTTTTTTTTTCAAGAAAAAATTTTTTTTTCAACAAATTTTTTTTTTCCACAAAAAATTTTTTTTTTTCAACAAAATTTTTTTTTTCAAGAAAACAATTTTTTTTCAAATTTTTTTTTTTTTTTTCAACAAAATTTTTTTTTTTGTCCACAAAATTTTTTTTTTCAACAAAATTTTTTTTCCATATTTCAACGACTTACTAGTATTGATATATTTGTACAGAGCCTCGATATTTACCGATATATTGTCAACACTCGAGTTAGTTATCGAGTCTCGATATTCAATTATATATTTTTAAGTGTTATTCTTCGTTTGATCTAAAATGAAAAATATGCACGATCCTATTCATGGCCAACGAAAGGGGAAAAAACGCAACTATTGTATAGGTGCCTAGTGAGGCGGACAAATGTTTAGCTGGTACATATGGCTGAGTTTGAGTATAACCCAATTGGAACAACGTGAACAACATTACACTTAAAAGTGTTCTACACATGCACACTCTTAAATACACGCATAGAGTCAATGTAGGATTCGAACGGAGACACGCACTCATACACATGTACATTTAAGCATATTGCATTGTAGAACAGTTTTACATGAATGTCCAATGACATTTTCAAATGACCAAATATGTACCAGTGTGTGTATGTGTTTAGTGGAGCATTGCTTAACATATTGCGAGTTTCTTCGTTTTGTAAAATTTTATCGTTTTCGTTGAAAATTTATTTAGAATAAAACATACAAATTGGGAAATTATGACATATTGTTTACAAAGTCAATGTAGGCCAAATAGTATTGAAATGAAGAGATAAATGAGTTAATAATGAAAAACAACATCACCACGACCACGCTTACAGGACCATATGCTTTTAATGAAATTTTCCATAACCAAAGTGCTGACTTGTGTCCTTGATAGCCACACGAATTCCATCTTTGAGGTCTTGAATCGACGCTGGACCTTATCTTTCTCGTGGCCCCAAAGGAAGAAGTCGCAAGTTGTTAAATCACAAGATCTCGGTGGCCAATCCTCGAGAGATAACACGGTCCGTATACTTTCCCCATAAAAGAGCAATGGTTTCGTTGCTTGTATGGCACGTAGCGCTGTCTTGTTGAAAGCAAACTTTGTCCTGATCAATATCATCCAACTTCGAAAATAAAAAATCATTAATCATCTCTCGATAGCGCAATCCATTTACCGTAACTGTTGATCCAAACTCTCATTTTTGAAAAAGTAAGGGACAATGAACCCGCCGGACCTTAAACCGCACCAAACAGTCACACATTGAGGATGGAGAGACTTCTCACCAATAACTCTGAGCCCCAGATGCGACAATTTTGCTTGTTGACGTTGCCAATTAGGTGGAAATGGGCCGATCAGTCAAGATAATTTTTCGATGGAATTCCAGATCATTTTCATGCAGTTCAAGGACTCAATCAGCAAAGACACTTCGTTGTTGATGATCGGCCGGCTTGAATTCTTGTATTAACTGAACTTTATAAGCCTTAAGATCCAAGTTTTTCTGCAAATCTCGTTTGTGAAATGCCCAATTCCAAAGAACGAAGAGGAATGGACCATCCTGGGTTCTCTTCAACACTTTGGGTTCTCAGTTGTTCTTGAGCGACGTGCACGGGTTTTGTTCTTCACATCACATCAACTTGTCCCAACAATTCGAATTTTTCCACAAATTTCTGTATTGCGGTCCGATAAGGTCCGATGACACAAAAATACTTTAGTTTTGCCAGCTGTGACTGCAAGATTTTCACCATTTTTGTAGTGAATTTTAATAATTTCAATGCCTTGTCGAAGCGTCTATTCATTTTTAGTAATGGCCTAGTCTCTACTTGTCAAATGTCAAAGAACAAAATCTTCAAAAGTGGCAGCTATCGAAATACCGGGTGATTCAAGATAACACCTCTTGTTGGAAAACCCTATAGATTTATTTAAATTTCAGAAAACCAGAGAAGCTTTTCAAATTCGAAAATTTTATTTGATATGCGGCAAACGCGTTTGTTATTAAATGTAGTTGGCCTTTTCTCTCAATCACCATCCATAAATTTTCAACGTCATCTGGTCGACTTTTTCTTGTATATCCCGGCATTTCCAAATTTTTTACTATTGTTCTATGCAATCCAATAACGATTTCTGCGATATTTGAAAAAAAAAACGCTCATAGTCAACACTTTGCTGTTTCGTCAATTCTGTATTTACATCGATCACACCCCCAATGTTGGACTACGCCTAAAAATGCCGCATTGTATCAGCATCGCAATACATTGACAAAGGGGCAGTTTGTTGCAACAACAGTTGCAATTGGTAGCACAGACAGAATGGCTGGCATTAAAATATTAGCAGTTGAGCTTTGTTATTATCGAAAGGAAATAAGCCAACCAAAACAAAATAACCGTTGTAAAGCAGCTCGTACATTCCTCCTAAAGCGACAGATAACAATGACTAATAACACCCACTCTACTGAAAGGGTCAGCATTATTGTGGGACAATCGAAAACATTTTGCCCATGGATGTCGTGTGGGTGTGGATGAGGGATAACAGCAGGCTGGTCAGCCGGAACGGAAGTGAACACAATACAGACCCACACACACGCACTCCATCAGCATAAATAATGATGTACTCATTATTTTTGTTTGTTAATTTAAATATTTAATGCTGCCATAAAGTCCAGCAACCAACGAACGGACAACGGCAGACAAACAGCCCGCCGAAGATCACGGCGAATGGCACACGGCACACAAAAGCGAAAATGTATCTTTTGTTATTGCAACACTTGATAAATACCGACAAATTACGCAAGAAACAAATGATTCGGGATAAGAAGGGTCATAACACGCAGATAAACACCATTACATGGAACAAAAAGCGAGCGGCAACAAAAGGACTTACCCACCACCACCACGACCACGGCCAGCGCCTCCACGAACACGACCATTGCCATCAAAACCATTACCAACGACAACTGCGACAAAAGGAATAAAAGTAAATAAAAGCATAACACAAAAGAGCTCAGAGAAAGGAAAAAAAAAACACAGTAAAAGAGCAGAGAAAAAAAAACATAAAGGACAACCGGTACAAAGCGACAGACATTTGGTGACATTTGTTTTAAGCTCAACACAAATACAAACGCACTCACACACACACACATACACAAAAAGAAATATGAAACAAAACACAAAAAGAGGAGACAATGTTATTTGCCAACAGGCCTACGGACAAGGTGAACTGCAATCAAAGGCAACGGTTCGCCCAGCACCGAACTAAGAAGGGCCGAGACTAAAGTTTGTTTAATTTTCATACAGCTGAAGTGGATTTCAAGCTGTCGGCTGTCCCCTTAACTCTTGGCAGATACCAACGAAAGGACAATAAACAAACGTTTTGGGGATGGACTACACCGGTAGACCCCCCCCCCCCCCCAACCCTATAGAAGGCCACCCTTCGATGTATGAAAGTCTCAGCCGCCAAGATTCGGTTACAATAGACACCCAATCACAACGAAAAGGAGAGCTTTAAATTTTTTGAACTAAGAACACCGGGCTACCTTAAAAATGAACACAATTTCCGTGGTGATTTTTTTGTAACCCCATGTATCGTCATTTGAATGGAAGATGGATGGCAGTCACTATCCATATCATGGCCAAATACTTGCATGCGACGATGAATCAGAAAGATGAATTGACCAAGAATCTGTGTTTCTAGCGCCTGGAGCGAACACGCCACCGTTGTCCCTACCAAGACATTACAATTGTACTTGAGGATTTTAATGAGAAACTTGGGAGAACACCGGTAAGTTCAGCATCTTTGACGACATTTCCATTAACGACATATTGCTGATCGATTTCGCCAACGCAAGGAATAGTGAAGTACTCAGCAGCAGATTTAAACTTCGCAAAACCCTTAAGTCACCATGGCTGTCACCTGATACTGAACCGAAGATCTGAGTCAAGCACGTGATAGACACAGACTATCGCAAGGGCTCCTCCTGAAGATATTATAAGCGAACAATGACAACATATACACAACTCTATTAAAAAAGCCGCTGAACAAGATATTGGTTGACAAAACCGTCCCACAAGAAATCAATGGCATGAAGAGGAGTGTAAGACCCTCATGGAAGTAGCGAGCTTGGGCAGCCGGGATACCCGTAGTTGAGAAGGGATTAAAGTCCTTTATAAAATATAAAGTTGGAAATGTAAGGAAATTGAAGTCCTTGGAAATAGAAATGACACCAGAAAATTCTTCGCAGAAGTTAAACATAAACTGAGATGGAAATGGGAATCAGGTGACAGAGACATCCAGAGTGCAGCATTTCTCCGGAATTTTAGCGGAGAGACTCTGTACGATCTGGGATCATTGCAAGCACTGCGTACCATGACCAATTCAGAAGAAAGGAGACAAAACCCGTTTGTTCCAACGACCGCAGAATAAGTCTCCGATCCATGGCATATAATATCCTATCTAGAATATTGTGCTAAAAACTGAAGACCGAATCCGACGAAATGATTCAATCCATCCCGAACAAATCAACTATTGACCAAACTGTGGAATATTGAAAAAAAAACGATATTTTCTTCGGTTTAAAGTCACCTTCGATTATCCACTAAGTAAACAATTACGTCAAATGTTTTAAAAAATAGATTTTTATCAATTCTCAGATTTTCCTAATTTTTTTTTTAAATGGTTATCGTTTTTTTTAAGGTTTCAGTTCAAAAAACATTTTTTTTCGTAACGCTAAAGTAGTTTAAAAATTTGGAGTCTCTTCAAGTTATGCTAAGAAAAGTGAAAACAATATTTTTTTTCAAAAATAATAAAAATTGTGGAAAATCCGGGAATTGATAAAATTTTTTTTTCAAAAATTTTACGTGATACAGACATTTCCACGAGTCTGCCTGCAAAAAATCAGCTCGATTGGATCACTTAAAAAGGGCCACTACGGGCTTCATACTTAAAAAAAAAATTGTGACGTGTACATGAAAATCGCTGATATACGTGTATTTTTATTTTTTCCCCTCTTTCCGAATATGTACATTTGGTTCATAGGACAGAAAACCAGTGAAAAAGTTGCAGTCGGGTAAACCGACTTATATATACCCTCACCCTCAGTAAAAACATACAAGTCTCATACTCATAAGTATCGGAAAGTCAAAAGTGACCGTGGCTACCATCATTTGATGTAACATCTGATGAAAAGTCATAATAGCAACCTAAAATACCGAATGCTATAGAAAAAAAATATTGGATGGTACATTTGTATGGGAGGTACCAGAAGGGGAGTTGCCAGACTTCCAAGTTTTTGTCCAAAACTTTGTATAGCTATAGGTTTACTAAGTACAAAATTTGGGCAAGATATCGTTGGTCATACTGATAGTATTAGACGGTTTATCAGGGGCGGGATGGTACATTTGTATGGGAGGTACCAGAAGGGGAGTTGCCAGACTTCCAAGTTTTTGTCCGAAACTTTGTCCACTTATACCTTTACTAAATACGGAATTTGGGCAAGATCGCGTTGGCCATATTGATGTTACTACACGATTTCTAAGGTAGTCGGGATGGTACATTTTGATGGGAGGTACCAGAAGGGGAGTTGCCAGACTTCCAAGTTTTTGTCCAGAACTTTGTCTAGCTATAACTGTACTAAATACAAAATGTGGGCAAGATCGCGTTGGTCATATTGGTGTTACTACACGATTTCTAAGGTAGGCGGGATGGTACATTTGTATGGGAGGTACCAGAAGGGGAGTTGCCAGACTTCCACGTTTTTGTCCGAAACTTTGTCCACTTATACCTTTACTAAATACGGAATTTGGGCAAGATCGCGTTGGCCATATTGATGTTACTACACGATTTCTAAGGTAGGCGGGATGGTACATTTGTATGGGAGGTACCAGAAGGGGAGTTGCCAGACTTCCAAGTTTTTGTCCGAAACTTTATCCACTTATACCTTTACTAAATACGGAATTTGGCCAAGATCGAACTTGAGCGTGTTGATATTATTACACGATTTATAAAGTGGGCGAAATAGCAGATTTGTATGGGAGGTACCCGAAGGGGTGTGGCCATATAGCCCATATGCAATCCCATAAGCAGTTTTGGGAAAATATTAAGCCATGCCAAATTTCAGAGTGATTGCTTAACTTTTTCGAAAGTTATCGTGCGTACCAGCAGGACAGACGGACAGACGGACGGACAGACGGACATGGCTCAAACGATTCAGAAAGTCATGAATCGAATTTGGTTCAAAGACACCTGGGGTCTAATGTGAATATTTCTAGGTGTTACACTTTTGGGTCGTATCAAATGATATATACCCTCCTACCCGTAGGGTGAGGGTATAAAAATCTATTTTTTGTAACACGGTGTTATAATCGAGTTTCTGTCTGCATGTTTACGTAGTCGTCTTTTTCCGGGAAATGTGTAACATTATTCCAGTGAACTTCCTGCAGTTCCCTCCGCTAGAGAAAAATCACTCATATCTGCCAACCCAAATACAGCTCAAGTTAAAGGCAACTCAACTGAAGTCAATGTCATAAAGCCAGACCAGAACAACGCCCAGCAACCCTCACACTCTCCGCGCACATATACCCACAAAACGGAACAGACCCGAAAAACAAAAGGAACTTTACTGTGTGTGTGTTTTTTTTTTTTTGAACAGTGTCTATTTGGATTTCCTTCCGTTGTTTTAGTTGTATTTAATTTTTTTTTTGGGCTGGAACTCTTGTTGTTTTAAGGCCATAAAAGTTGTAAACTTTTTCTGTGTGAGGCTTTTTTGCGTAATCTGGATAAAGAATTAGGCTTTTAATGTGTCCCAGGAAAAGCAACTGTAAATCCTACCAAATACTCTGTAGTGCTATGTGTCTGTACATTTGTATGTGTCTACAGTTGTACACCCGTACATTGGGTATTCTTAAACATTAAAAATGTTTTATTTCGTTGTCGCTATCATTGTTGTTGCTGCTGCTGTTCGGTAATGCTTAAGCCATTCATTTCTTAAGTCAGTCCGTCATTCATTCCATTTGCAACAAACAGTTGAATATAATTCGCCATCTTCGGCGACAGCTGCAAGTCCATATATTTCACTGGCAGCCGAAAAAGAAAACAAAAGGAATGTGAGACTGCGACTTTTTAGTGTTTCGTTTTTTTCTCTCTCTAAGGAGTTGATCTGTTCCTGGAATAAATAATAAATTTATAAAATATTCAAATATTTTTTCAAAATGTTAATACCGCGAAGAATAATGAACACTGTATCCTCCAGTGTTAATGGAGATCGCGATTTGTCCAAAACAACAACTTGGCTTTGTGATATTCGTTCACCTGGAAGATTTTACGTAAGGATCTCGGCCGAAAGCCATACAAAATACAACTGGTGGAGCATCTGAAATTAATTCACCTACCACATAGACAACCTCTCGGGGAATGGGCCTTAGAAACGGCTACGAGGTTAATTTTTCTCTCAATGCGCACTTCAATTCCAGATTTGAAGAATTTAGTCCGAATAGCAGACAGAGACAGTTCAAGAGCCCGCAGTGTACGGTTTGGTTCAGTGTATAGGTCGGAGGCACCATTCAACTGTAACTTCTTCAAAGCGACGTTACGGTCAATGTTACCGCTTGTAGTTCAGGGTATTTTTCTCCACAAAACGAAAGACATTATGTGTGAAACACTACATCATTTAAATGACCACCACGCGAAGTGTTGCAAGCATTGATTCTGTTGAGGTAATTTTGGATCACTTTTTGTCACTTATAGGGCTGTATCTCAGCCATAACTTGAGGAATGTTGGTTCTTAAGTGCTCAAGAGTTAAAGGTTTATTTGAATAAACACGGTCTCTGGCATAGCCCCACAAAAAAAAGTGTAATGGTGTCAAATCGCATGATCTTGGTGGCCAGTTGATGTCGCCAAGACGAGAAATTACGCGGCCAGGAAATGTCTCTTGCAATAAAGCCATATTCGCTCGAGTTGTGAGGCATGTGACACCGTCTTGTTGAAACCACATATTCTCCAAGTCGTATACCTCAATAGCAGGCAAAAAAAATCGGTTCTCATACGACCATTATACTCCGAACAGTCGTTCCCTCATCATTTTCGAAGAAGTAAGGTCCAATCACACCTTCGGACCAAAGAGCGCACCAAACAGTGGCTTTTTGTGGATGTAATGGCCTCTCTTCAATTACTTGAGGATTCTCAGAACCCCAAATACGACAATTTTGTTTATTAACATACCCACCGAGTGAGAAATGTGCTTCATCGCTGAAGAAAATTTTGTTCGAAAAATCGCCGTCCAATGTCTGTTGTTCAAGCAGCCATTCCACGTATCTACGACATTGTAAATGGTCAGCTGGCTTCAGTTGTTCTGTGAGCTGGACTTTATATGGATGTAGGTGTAGATCCGAATGCAAAATACGCCATAATGTACCGTAAAATAGTCCTAATTCCTGAGAACGACGAGGAATCGACAGCAGCGATATTTTCAGCGCAACGAGCGAAACGATGATGCTCAGCCCTTACAATATCTGTAGCGGCTCCAGTTTCTTCAAATTTCTTCAGAATTTTACCAATTGCTTGCATAGTTGGGCGATTATGTAAACCATATTCTCCTCTTAAATCACGTTATGTGGCTGTGCCAGAATCACAATTTTTGTAGTAGGTTTTAATAATTTTTACTCCTTGTGTGATAGTTAAGCGATCCATTTTCATCAATGTCAGACTTTCAACTGAAAAAAAAAAAAATTGGTTTAACAACTTAGCTTGACAGATGTCGAATTCCAGCCCTATACTTTTGAAACCAGGAAATGGATAACCCTATACGAAAGATAAACAACTTGTGGGAAAAGGTGGTGTAGCGTGTCCTGAATGTTAAATCCGATCATATATCACATAGGAGAAATACAAATCTCTGGATAACTATTGAAGACTAGTAAGTTGTAATGCGCCTATGGCGCCCGTTGAAATATGGAAAAAAAATATGGAAATATTATTTTTTTATTATTATTATTTATAGAATTATTATAGAATGCCTATTTAAATTCCTACGTACTGCGTGACAGAGTCAGTGAATCAGTGAATCAGGGAATCAGGGAATCAGTGAATCAGTGTCGAGGGTAAATATATATTAAGATTGAAAATCTAAACTTGAAAATCATACTGAAAACATTTGCGGGTACAGTTTTGAAAAAAAAACGCATACTTCACTTTGGGCTTGCTACAGCTCTGGTTGTTGGGACGGTGTTAATATTTTTAAATGTAAACATATTTAAAGTGAAATAAATGAAAAATAAAAAAACCCCACAAGAAACAATGAATTTTCAAAATCATATCATTTAAACGGAATAAGATAATCGAATAATTCAAATGGCATATGCCAGATATAGTTTTTGCCATCTCATGAGACAGACATACATTCTAATGAATGTGATACGGTTTAAAATTCATTATAAAATGTTGTCAACATTCAAACAATTTTAGAATGAACTTTTTTGTAATTTCCTGGAATATCTTGAAATCAGGTTTGGGTTAATTCACTTTCATACAAAAGCTTACTATGACCGTTACGTTTTTTTCACTTTTCTTAGCATAACTTGAAGAGACTCCAAATTTTTAAACTACTTAAGCGTTACGAAAAAAAATGTTTTTTGAATTGAACCTTAAAAAAAACGATAAAAAAATTTTTGGAAAATCTGAGAATTGATAAAAATCTATTTTTTAAAAAATTTGACGTGATACAGACATTTCCACGAGTCTGCCTGCAAAAAAATCAGCTCCATTGGATCACTGAAAAAGGGTTAAAAATCGGTCGAAAGGCTTTCACACAGGCCACTACGAGCTTCATACTTCAAACTTAAAAAAAAAAAATTCTGACGTGTACATGAAAATCGCCGATACACGTGTATTTTTATTTTTTATCACCTTGCCGAAAAAGTAAATTTGGTTCATAGGAATTTACTTGTGCATGTGTGCAACACGGTGATATCAAACAAAAATCTACAATTGCTTTCGCAAACGCCTGCAACTGAGATAATTAAATTTTTATATTTGTCAAAATTATATGCGAATATATATTGAAATTGGGCAACAATAAATGTAGGCGTAATGTACACTATAGAATATAGAATGTCCAATGTAAGTCACTTAAGACAACATGTGTCCTGTAATAAACCTCATACTCATTCCTAATACAAACGAATCACTTTGCCGTTGGAATGGCAGGAGGATCGTCAATTGTCTATTCCGTTCCATGTCGTTTCACTCACAGCCGTCCGACCAACCAACCTGGGCCCATTTGCATACAACGTGTCATCTGAGTGTAAAGTAATGGTGGCGGTGTCGGTGATGGTGATGGTGATGGTGTCGGTGTTGTAGTTGCCATTGTTGGAGTGTTGTGATGATGTTGCCGCTGATGTTGCTGTTGTTCGACTATTTGTGTATGCAAAACAAGACTTAAGCAAAAGTTTTTGCGCTCACCATTCGTAATACGTTCATTCGTTGTTTAAAACCATTCACCATAATTACAAAAAGCTTTCAACGTGCGCATTTACAATTCACAATTTTTCCTTTCCTTTTCTTTTGTTGCTGTTGCTGTGTTGCTGTTGTTTCGGAAAAATTGTATCTGTGCAGAGTACACAACAACACCGCAGCCAGAGAAGTTGTAGACACAACTGACTGTAGTAGTAGTGGTGGCGGTGGTGTTGGTGGCGGTGGTGGTAGTGGCGGCGTCGGCACTAGAATGAAAAGTTGCCATTTCGACTGGTGTGTTTCTTTATGTTTAACCGTGTTTTTCAAATTTTGTTATTACAAATGTGGCCGTGTCGGTGCTACAGCTGTTGAAAAATGTTTATATGAAAACCGCTAATATCGCCATAAAACTAATTTTAGTTACATTTTTGCAATCTGTTTTCATGTGCACACCTGAACCACTTGACCTAACAAAATTGAAGTTAACACTACACAAGTATACTCACACACATACACACACACACCGACCCTCCATCTGACTGGGGGTCATAGGAGAGAAAGCTCGTGGCTGATTTCGGTGGGCTGTAGGGAAGGTAGTGTACCGAAAATGAGGCGATAAACATGAAGACTGCCGGAGAAAAAAAACAAATAGAAATCGGTGAAACCTCTGCAGATGGCGGAGGTGGTTGTAATGGTGGCTTTGGTTGCGTTATGGTGTTGGTAACTGAAGGTTTGTTATTACATAAAACGCACACCTACTCAGAAACATAGAAACATGTATTCGCGTCCGCAGTAGACCGGGTGGAACGAATATCCAGCATAGAATGCATAACAAAAATTACTAAAGTTATACTAAGTTGTACACCTGTTGTGGTTTAGGCGTTTTAACTTTTCTGAATAGTTATGCAAAATCGCTTAAATGAATTTACAATTATTACACCGTGTTACAAAAAATAGATTTTTTTCTGTCCTATGAACCAAATGTACATATTCGGAAAGAGGGGAGAAAATGAAAATATACGTGTATCGGCGATTATCATGTACACGTCAGAATTTTTTTTTTTTAATTTTGAAGTATAAAGCTCGTAGTGGCCTGTGTGAAAGCCTTTGGACCGATTTTTAACCCTTTTTTAATGTGATCCAATCGAGCTGCTTTTTGGCGTGCAGACTCGTGGAAATGTCTGTATCACGACAATTTTTTTAAAAAATAGATTTTTATCAATTCTCAGATTTCCCCCAATTTTTATTATTTTTGAAAAAAAAAATTTTTTTTTCACTTTTCTTAGCATAACTTAAAGAGACTCCAAATTTTTAAACTACTTAAGCATTACGAAAAAAAAATGTTTTTTGACTGAAACCTTAAAAAAAACGATAAAAATTTAAAAAAACAAAATTAGGAAAATCTGAGAATTGATAAAAATCTATTTTTTAACAAATTTGTCGTGATACAGACATTTCCACGATTCTGCCTGCCCAAAATCAGCTCAATTGGATCACTGAAAAAGGGTTAAAAATCGGTCCAAAGGCTTTCACACAGGTCACTACGAGCTTTATACTTCAAACTTAAAAAAAAAAAAATTCTGACATGTACATGAAAATCGCCAACACACGTGTATTTTTATTTTTTATCCCCTTTCCGAAAAAGTAAATTCGGTTCATAGGACAGAATGTGTGTAACACGGTGTTATTTATTTATTAATTTCGGTTAAAATGAAACACCCAAAGTGACTGCTCTAACAGGTTTCCAGATGAGACTGGCCTTCTCACATCACGGTCCCCATAGAACAATGGTCCACAATCTAATGACATCGACCAAACCTTTGAAACGTTTGATATAGGAATGATTTTTGAGATCTGTACAATATATGATGTTGGCAAGGACGAAGGGAGTATTACTATCAGAGAACAACCTAAACTGAAACTTGAATACCGTAGCGAGCACCACTAAAGAGGCACTTAAATGTTACTGATACAACCAGGCCATAGACCTCAACTGGGGATATGAATCGCCATGAATCCTCTCACTGATTGTAAACAGTTAATATCAAGGAAACTTCATCTCATTGCAGACGATCGTTGGAGAAAGGAACAAACTGCCAGGAAATCAACAAAATCGAACATGGTATGTGTGTGTAGAGGACCAGAACTCAATTAATCTGCCACGATTCCATCAGAGAATGCTCATTGCAGTCACCACTGGTCACTCGGCTCACGCGCTCCACAATGATGGTGGGAGATAACCGATCACCGTCATTTGTGGACTTAAGACGAAAGATGTTTGGTCTAAAAATTCTTGCAAACAAACCCTGTCTCTCCAAAGATAACGTGTGTAGAATTCCCTCCTTCATTTCGGTAACGGGTTGGCTGGAAAAAGACGACCGAAACAGAAAATATGCGGGCGATCTTTCTTGTTTCCCTTAACATTCCATGAATGAAGAGACGGGAACATCTCTTGAGTCAGCGAGTTGTGCGCGATATAATTGTGTATACTCACTGGCCGGGGCCTACCGAACGGCTAATGCTTTCCTAGAGAAGTTTTACATGGCTTAGAGATTATTCTCTTACTCATAAAGTCACCAGCATTTACGAGGTGGACGAGTATCACAACGGGATCTCCTGATGGTGCCAAGTGAGATATACTTCGGGCAGCTACTCAATTAACGTAACCTAATCTATTGCGAGGCAAACACAAGACTGAAATCTTACTTACGTAATTATTTCCCTTAACATTCCATGAAGGAACAGATGGAGAACTTCTCTCGAATCAGTGAGATATAATTTTGAATACTCACTGGCCGGGGCCTACTGTTTGAAGCCGGCTAATGCTTTTCTAGAGAAGTTTTACATGGCTTAGAGATTATTCTCTTACTCATGAAGTCGCCAGCTGAAAAGAAATAGAGCCGCTGAAAAATGTTTGTTGTTCTAACCCGGCTTCGAACTCGTGTTCTTCTGTGTGACTACCCATCACACCACGGCTGTCCACAAGACCGAAATCTTGTCTTTCGTAAATAATGGAATTGTGTGCTCTCTTGATTACCCCCAAAATGCCGAGAAAAGACATTGCGGTTTTTTAGTTTTTGTTTTTAAATCTAGCATTTGAATTGCCTGGTATATTCTTATCATGAGATATATTTTTCGTATTTTCGACCCTGATCCGTACCCTGTACGGCTTTTGCATATTATCTCAGTAATTATTAACAACTTCTACACACAAACATAATTTCGACCCCGTCTATTGCACACTGAATCGCAGTTACCACTACAAACTCATACACATATACAAATTTATGTGTAAAGTTTTTGCTTTCTTCTTTTTTTTTTTGTTTGTTTGTTTTGTTTTTGGTGGGCTGAATTGTTTTTGGTCGTTTGTTGTGGTACATGCAACCAGCCATTAGTTTAACAGCACCATAATAACATTATATGCCGCACAGTGACTGCCTGCCACATGCCACACAGCGTTCTATGATGTTGATGGCAATACATTCACAGTGTACGGGGCGATACGGTGCTGCTCCGCCGCTATGAATATGAGCTGCAGCGATTGCTGTAACAATAAATACGTTGAATACGTTGGGGGGTTTGGGCTTTCAGCAGGAAAACTTGATCCGTGTTTGATAAAGTACAGCACAACAACAAAACAAACAAACGGGTGGGGTGAAACAAAACAAAACCAAAAAAAAAAAACTAAAACCGGACGTCGGTTGAATACGAATAAAGACAAAAACAAAACAAAAATGTTGGTAGAACAGGCAAATAGTAGTATGTGAGCCATCATGCGAGAGTGGTGCAGAAAGTTTTCTAAATCAAGGTAAACGGAAATGATTCATGCTGGAATAATTATAATCGAAATGCTTTGAAATGGTAAACATGTATGTACAGAAAATGCAAATAAGTTGCAGTGTGTGTGTTCTCTCAGCAGTACAACACGATATAATTTCAATATTTAATGATGTGCTTAAAGTAGCTTAAAGTCGGCTCCAAATGGCCAATGATTGGGTAGATGAAACTACCGCTTAATACTATACGATTTTTATAAGATTTTAAATATGGGTTGATTCTGTGATGGTGACTCACTCTACCTACAAGAAAAAAAATTTCAGCCCTATGACCGACTGACTCTCCACTCAAGATATCCACCATTTCTGTGGACTGTCATGTCATATTTTCCAGCCGCCCAACGCATGCATATTACAAGAAAAATATTGGCAATTTTGTGATGAAGTTGATGCATAACTCTCCAAGTATTTTCCATTTATTTCTTTGTTTTTTTTTTCCCTTGACTTGTTTTCTTGCTGCTGGCGCTCGCCCCTTGTCGCTAACAATGGTTTAATGCCACACTTGCCGGATATGGACAAAGTTGTGAGAGTGTACAACGATTTAATGCCACGTTATCCGGATATGAACATAGTTGTGAGAGTGTGTTAGTACTGTGTGTGTGTTTGTGTGCATTTATATACGGGTGTGTGGCATTGTGACGATGTGTTTGTGCTGGTGTTTACTTTTGTTTTTACGTTCTTTCGCAAAATATGTTGGAACATTGTGTTAATCCATTATCGGGTTAGCCCCGCTCATTCTACATATGATGGATCCTTTTATAATAAATATAAATTATTCTTATAAACCGCATCCACACACACACACACATGTGGACAGACATTTATCACAGCGGCAGGAAATACTAAATAAACAGGCGTTCCAACAGACCTTCAAATGAAATTGGTAACAGTGTTTTGGAACGGCACTGTTTGAAGAGAGTACAGCCCAATACACTGACTCTATGCCGGACCATCGACTTTACGAATTAAGAAATTAATCGCTTACAAATAAAAACGGGGGAGGAATTCGAACTTGGTGAATCTTATCCGGCATAGATTGTTTTTTCTTCTTCTAAAATATAATCTGACAATAGGAATTTTCGAATGTCATGACCAAATCGAATGCAAAGGTTAAAAAACATAAACTTAATATCTTTAATAGTTCATGAGATGACGGCTACAATCAGGGGATGTTGTGGAGATAGGAATTTAGGTATATTAGGGTGTACCGAAAAGCTAATTATGTCATATCCCAACATTGTTTTCTAGGCAGATCAGCTTGGCCTCGAAGCAAAAGTATTCAGTAATTTAAATATTCGTTCGTTACAAATCGTCAATATTGGAAGCGTTATAAAATGGGTTTCAGACATTATTCAACTCTGTTTTTTAGATATATGTTAGATATCGACATATGGAACACAGTCCCAAAAGAATAAGCACTTAGTAGTGATAAAAATCCATTTTATTGCACTTTGAATTTTCACAATTTCTAACGAACGAACAAATTCGTTTTATGGAAACAGGCAGTATGTGTTTTAAAAAATGTTGTCAAGCAAATTCGAAAGGTTTAAGTCAAGCAATATTTTTGGCGAAGGGCCAGATGTAATTTCGTACAATAATTTGTTGTATTTATTTAGTTCATTAATCCCTATACGTAATATAAAGCCATCGAGGCTTTTACATTGTAATTTAATTAACATTAATCAAAGATTAGCATTAAAGGTAACCAAATAGCAACCCTCACATTTGGCTCCCCAGCCATAAAGTCAGAGAAATTGCATTAGTGCAATTTATTCAATTTCTTAAAAATAAAAGTCGTAAGACGACCATTAGGGTGTCAGCTAACGGGTTGATAGCTTATGGTGTAAATTTTTTTTGAGATTTTTTGAACAATCTTTAGAGGTGCCACAAACCGATTTTTTTTTTCAGAAACTCGGGTTTTTTAATTTTTTCGTATTTCAAGCACAAGTTGATCAATAGGTTATGGCGTACATTTTTTTGAGAGTTTTTTCAGATTTTTTGAACAATCTTTAGAGGTGCCACAAACCGATTTTTTTTCCAGAAACTCGGGTTTTTTCGTATTTCAAGCACAAGTTGATTAATAAAAAGCATTTTGAAAGTCGTTGAGCCATCATTTAAAAAAAAAATGTTCCTGCTTTAATTGGATATATGTAAATCATAAGTTATGTTTGGCTGTCACATATGAGTCATTCCATGTGAGACCGTACGATTTTTGCTAAAAACTGACTTTGACGTCTCCGATATCTTTCAAAATTTTAGTAAAAAAAAATTTTACACGTGTTTCCAGAAAAAAATTAAAACAACAAAATTTTAAATGTTACGGGCATTTGAAAATTGTCAAAATCGTGAAAAGTCATCCGACATGACAACTTTTAAACTGATGGTTTTCAAAAACTACTCAATAGATTTTAAAGTTGAATACCTTATTTTAAAAGTATTTGAACCTTGTTTTTTTAATTAACTTCAGGTTTTAAATGGAAAAAAATCGAGAAAAAAAATAAAATCCATTCGACTTCCATTCTGAAATTTACGGGGAATGTTAAGACATTTTTATAATTCCCTTTTGAACTTTCCTCATGTGTTCACACAAGGCAATTCGGTTTCGACAATTTTTGGTTTAATTAGTGCCTTCTCAAATGCAAATGCCTTTCAAAATGTCCAAATACTCTGGAATTCCCAAAACAAGCAAGTTTTGTTTCCTTTCCATTCTCCTTACCTCTCTCCCTCCAACAAACTGAGAATTGCGGAAATACAAATTTTCCAGTGTGAACTGGGGACCTACCAACGAATGTCTCTTTACTGACCTTTAAGAAAATATTTTTTTCAGATTTTCGACTTGAAAATAGAAATTAAGTTTAAAAAATCGTATTTTAGAAAAAAAAACAAAAAATAAATTTGAAAAAAAAAATATTAATTTGTAAAAAGAAGGTCCAGATACATTTAAAATAAGGTATTAAACTTTAAAATCCATATTTTTTAGGATTAAAAGCATTGGACAATTTTCTGTCGAATTTCATTAAAAAGTTAGTTTCGAAAAAAATTATCTTTTAAATTTCGCCACACAATATTATATTGTTGTACCCGACATACCAGAACGTGGTGAGTTTTACATGATTATCAAAGTAAGACGATGAACCGTATGTCCAGAGGACTTGTCAACCGCTCGAGACACACCAGAGTAGAATATATCTTGGTTAGACTGAAATTTTTCCATGTTTAACAATTCGCTTAAATGACTGACCACCATGTTGGTCCTTAAATCTTTCACATCAACCATTTGCCCCCAAATTCTTTGTTAATTCTTAGTTCTAGCACAACTTTCTTATACGTGGACATCCTGATCTCATTTCATATTCCCTTCTAATTGAACCATGAAGCCGGTGTTGTGAAAGTCTGGATAAATATCATCTAAGAAATCATGAAAATATAACATGTCATAACTTATTTTTCAAGACGGAGTCAATATTTTCGTATTTATCTTCTATGATTTGAACTTACAACCAAGGGTTTTATAAGAAGGCACAATCTACAAACTAAGTTTTATTTTGGTAACCTTTACATGTTCCCACTCCCCTTTAAATACTGGAATCTGGTCTTCTTAAGGAAAGGAAACTGAAAGGTGTACCAACTTACAAAAATACTCGTACTTCTGAAAGCAGACTGCTATTAAAACTTCGAAAAGAAGCGTAAAAGTATACATCCGGACATACATCCTATTATGAAGATTTCCTTTCAACCCTCAGTATTGAAATCAATCAGGAATATGTAACGGATATTCGCCTAAGATTATCGGTTGTATTTTTTTTTTATATTCCAAGGCCTTGTCAATTCCCCCCCACTGTGCTGTGTTGATATTACAAGTCAGCGGGGGACAATGAACACACTCCAATACGGCTGGCACCGATAAGAACGACATAACTGGCGCTGGTATCGCCGCTAACAGTCAAACCACACCATTTTTGCCACATAGTTTGTTGCCGTTGTTTGTTGTTGGCTTGGACAATTTGTGCATGCACCACTTCACTACACACACACACCCTTTCGTGAAATGCTACACACTCATGCCACAGCCACCACATGCACACATTGAGAGATATCTAACTCTGTTTTTATTTTTAAAATTTTAAAGAGTATTAGGAAAACGGGTGCAACCGATTATCTTAGACTTTATCAACTTTCAAATTTTCTACACTTCTTCAGATCACACCACTAGCATTTATTGTAGTCTTGAATTTTGGTAGCAGCCATTGGTGGACTACCGAAGTAATCTTTCATAAAGAAGTTAGGAAATTTAAACATAAAATTTACATGGCCAGAAAATTTTTTTTTTTTTTTTTAATTAATTATTTTTATCTTTGACTTTTAGGTTAATTTTGGTAAATGTTAATAAAAATCGAGCTCGAGGTCTGATGTTATATTTTTGTTTTTATTTCCCACTATTTCGCAATTCTTTGATTTTATTATTATACCCTCACCCTACGGGTAGGAGGGTATATATCATTTGATACGACCCAAAAGTGTAACACATAGAAATATTCACATTAGACCCCAGGTGTCTTTGAACCAAATTCGATTCATGACTTTCTGAATCGTTTGAGCCATGTCCGTCTGTCCGTCTGTCCGTCTGTCCGTCTGTCCGTCCGTCCGTCTGTCCTGCTGGTACGCATGATAACTTTCGAAAGAGTTAAGCAATCACTCTGAAATTTGGCATGACTGAATATTTTCCCAAAACTGCTTATGGGATTGCATATGGGCAATATGGCCACACCCCTTCGGGTACATCCCATACAAATCTGCTATTTCGCCCACTTTATAAATCGTATAATAATAACAACACGCGCATGTTCGATCTTGGCCAAATTCCGTATTTAGTAATGGTATAACTGGACAAAGTTTCGGACAAAAACTTGGAAGTCTGGCAACTCCCCTTCTGGCACCTCCCATACAAATGTACCATCCCGCCTACCTTAGAAATCGTGTAATAACACCAATACGCCCAATGCGATCTTGCCCAAATTTTGTATTTAATAAACGTATAGTTAGACTAAGTTTTGGACAAAAACTTGTCAGTCTGGCAACTCCCCTTCTGGTACCGCCCATACAAAAGTACCATTCCGCCTACCTTAGAAATCGTGTAATATATCCAATATGCCCAACGCGATCTTGTCCAAATTTTGTATTTAGTAAACGTATAGTTGGACTAAGTTTTGGACAAAAACTTGGCAGTCTGGCAACTCTCCTTCTGGTACCCGCCATACAAATGTACCATCCCGCCCCTGATAAACCTAATACTATCAGTATGACCAACGCTATCTTGCCCAAATTTTGTATTTAATAAAGTTATAGCTAGACAAAGTTCGGACAAAAACTTGTCAGTCTGGCAACTCCCCTTCTGGTACCGCCCATACAAAAGTACCATTCCGCCTACCTTAGAAATCGTGTAATAACACCAATATGCCCAACGCGATCTTGCCCAAATTTTGTATTAAGAAAAGCTATAGTTGGTATAACTTTTGGACAAAAACTTGGAAGTCTGGCAACTCCCCTTCCGGCATCTCCCATACAAATGTAATATCACGCCTACCTTAGAAATCGTGTAATATCACCAATATGCCCAACGCGATCTTGCCCAAATTTTGTATTAAGAAAAGCTATAGTTGGTATAACTTTTGGACAAAAACTTGGAAGTCTGGCAACTCCCCTTCCGGCATCTCCCATACAAATGTACCATCACGCCTACCTTAGAAATCGTGTAATATCACCAATATACCCAACGCGATCTTGCCCAAATTTTGTATTAAGAAAAGCTATAGTTGGTATAAGTTTTTGACAAAAACTTGGAAGTCTGGCAACTCCCCTTCTGGTACCTCCCATACAAATGTACCATCCCGCCTACATTAGAAATCGTGAATTAAATCAATATGCCCAACGCGATCCTGCCCAAATTCTGTATTTAGTAAAGGTATAAGTGGACAAAGTTTCGGACAAAAACTTGGAAGTCTGGCAACTCCCCTTCTGGTACCTCCCATACAAATGTACCATCCCGCCCATTATAAACCGTGTAGTATTATAAATATGACCAATTATATCTTGCCCAAATTCTGTATTTAGTAAAGCTATAGCTAGACACAGTTTCGGACAAAAACTTGGAAGTCTGGCAACTCCCCTTCTGGTACCTGTCATACAAATGTACCATCCCACCACTTAAAAACCCTGTAATACTATCAATATGACCAACACGATCTTGCCAAAATTCCGTATTTAGTAAAGGTATAAGTGGACAAAGTTTCGGACAAAAACTTGGAAGTCTGGCAACTCCCCTTCTGGTACCTGTAATACAAATGTACCATCCCGCCTACCTTAGAAATCGTGTAATAACACTAATATGACCAACGCGATCTTGCCCAAATTCTGTATTTAGTAAAGGTATAACTGGACAAAGTTTCGGACAAAAACTTGGAAGTCTGGCAACTCCACTTCTGGTACCTGTCATACAAATGTACCATCCCGCCTACCTTAGAAATCGTGTGATAACACCAATATGACCAACGCGATCTTGCCCACATTTTGTATTTAGTAAAGCTATAGCAAGACAAAGTTTTGGACAAAAACTTGGAAGTCTGGCAACTCCCCTTCTGGTACCTCCCATACAAATGTACCATCCAATATTTATACCCTCACCCTACGGGTAGGAGGGTATATATCATTTGATACGACCCAAAAGTGTAACACCTAGAAATATTCACATTAGACCTCAGGTGTCTTTGAACCAAATTCGATTCATGACTTTCTGAATCGTTTGAGCCATGTCCGTCTGTCCGTCTGTCCGTCCGTCCGTCTGTTCGTCTGTCTGTCCTGCTGGTACGCACGATAACTTTCGAAAGAGTTAAACGATCACTCTGAAATTTGGCATGGCTTAATATTTTCCCAAAACTGCTTATGGGATTGCATATGGGCTATATGGCCACACCCCTTCGGGTACCTCCCATACAAATCTGCTTTTCGCCCACTTTAGTAAACGTGTAATAATATCAATATGCCCACTCCGATCTTGGCAAAAATCCGTATTTAGTAAAAGTATAACTGAACAAAGTTTCTGACAAAAACTTGGAAGTCTGGCTACTCCCCTTCCTCCCATACAAATGTACCATCCCGCCCCTGAGAAACCGTCTAATACTATCAGTATGACCAACGCTATCTTGCCCAAATTTTGTACTTAGTAAACCTATAGCTATACAAAGTTTTGGACAAAAACTTGGAAGTCTGGCAACTCCCCTTCTGGTACCTCCCATACAAATGTACCATCCCGCCCTTGATAAACCGTCTAATACTATCAGTATAACCAACGCTATCTTGCCCACATTTTGTATTTAGTACAGTTATAGCTAGACAAAGTTTTGGACAAAAACTTGGAAGTCTGGCAACTCCCCTTCTAGTACCTCCCATACAAATGTATCATCCCGCCCCTGATAAACCGTCTAATACTATCAGTATGACCAAAGATATCTTGCCCAAATTTTGTATTTACTAAAGTTATAGCTAGACAAAATTTTTGACAAATACTTGGAAGTCTGGCAACTCCCCTTCTGGTACCTCCCATACAAATGTACCATCCCGCCTACCTTAGAAATCGTGTAGTAACACCAATATGACCAACGCGATCTTGCCCAAATTCTGTATTTAGTAAATCTATAGCTAGACAAAGTTTTGGACAAAAACTTGGAAGTCTGGCAACTCCTCTTCTGGTACCTCCCATACAAATGTACCGTCCCGCCTACCTTAGAAATCGTGTAGTAACACCAATATGACCAACGCGATCTTGCCCAAATTCTGTATTTAGTAAATCTATAGCTAGACAAAGTTTTGGACAAAAACTTGGAAGTCTGGCAACTCCCCTTCTGGTACCTCCCATACAAATGTACCGTCCCGCCTACCTTAGAAATCGTGTAGTAACACCAATATGACCAACGCGATCTTGCCCAAATTCTGTATTTAGTAAATCTATAGCTAGACAAAGTTTTGGACAAATACTTGGAAGTCTGGCAACTCCCCTTCTGGTACCTCCCATACAAATGTACCGTCCCGCCTACCTTAGAAATCGTGTAGTAACACCAATATGACCAACGCGATCTTGCCCAAATTCTGTATTTAGTAAATCTATAGCTAGACAAAGTTTTGGACAAAAACTTGGAAGTCTGGCAACTCCCCTTCTGGTACCTCCCATACAAATGTACCATCCAATATTTTTCTATAGCATTCGGTATTTTAGGTTGCTATTCTGACTTTTCATCAGATGTTACATCAAATGATGGTAGCTACGGTCACTTTTGACTTTCCGATACTTATGAGTATGAGACTTGTATGTTTTTACTGAGGGTGAGGGTATATATAAGTCGGTTTACCCGACTGCAACTTTTCCACTGGTTTTTTATTAATTACAATACAAAGTAAATTTATATTTTAATACTAGTAAGTTGTAATGCGCCTATGGCGCCCGTTAATTTGCTTGAGAAAGTATTAGTTACTTAATTTTAAAAATTTTGTAAAAAATATTTTGAGAAAACTATTTTGAAAAAAAAAATTTCGAAAAAAAATAAAATTGGGAAAAAAAAAAATTGTGGAAAAAAAAATTTTTGCTAAAAAAAAAAATTTTTGTTGAAAAAAAAAATGTTTGTTGAAAAAAAAAATATACGTTGAAAAAAAAAGTTTGCTGAAAAAAAAATTTTTGTTGAAAAAAAAAAATTTTGTTGAAAAAAAAAATTTTTGTGGAAAAAAAAATGTTTTGAAAAAAAAAATTTGTGGAAAAAAAAAATTTTGTAAAAAAAAAAAAATTTGTAAAAAAAAATTTTTTTTGGTAAAAAAAAATATGAAGAAAACACAATTTCTGTACAAACAAAATATTTATTATACACTCCATCATAGGATGGAGTATATACTAAGTTTGTCATTCCGTTTGCAACACCTCGAAAGAGTGATTTGCGACCCTATAAAGTATATATATTATTGGTCAGTGTAACATTCTAAGACATTCTAGCGATGTCCGTCTGTCCGTCCGTCCGTCCGTCCGTCCGTCCGTCCGTCCGTCCGTCTGTTGTCTGTTGAAATCACGATAGAGCGCGAACGACTAACCCTAAAAAGCTGAAATTTTGTAGGAAGATGTTTTTTGCCCATAAGCAGGTTAAGTTCGAGAATGGGCCATATCGGACCAAAGGGGGAAAAGTTCTCCTTTACGGGACTAAATATATTCCGGCCATAATCAAATTTTTCAAATATTTTTTTTCACTACATCTAAGTTCTAAGTTTATATAATTTATAGATGGGGAAAAAATCCCAAAAATGGGCGTGCTCATGGGTTCCGTAGACCCTTGGGGCCCAAAAAAGGGCCCATGATAAACATGCGCATATGGGTATCGAAGTGCAACGAAATTTACTCACGAACCCAAATATGCCTTTATTTTCACGATTTTACTAAATTTTTTGATCTGGTTTCTGGGACTATCGGGTCACCAGCGGCCCAAAAACCGTCCCTTGACAAACATGGACATATGGGTATCGAAATGCAACGAAATTTTCTCGCGAACCCAAATATGCATTTATTTTCATGATTTGGATACAATTTGTGATCGGGTTCCTGGGACTATCGGGTCACGAGCGGCTTAAAAACTCAGTTAGTTATACCCTCACCCTACGGTGGGAGGGTATATATCATTTGATACGGCTCAAAAGTGTAACACATAGAAATATCCACATTAGACCCCAGGTGTCTTTGAACCAAATTCGTTTTATGACTTTCTGAATCGTTTGAGCCATGTCCGTCCGTCTGTCCTGCTGGTACGCGCGATAACTTTCGAAAGAGTTAAGCAATCACTCTGAAATTTGGCATGGGTTAATATTTTCCCAAAACTGCTTATGGGATAGCAAATGGGCTATATGGCCACACCCCTTCGGGTACCTCCCATACAATGCTGCTATTTCGCGGATTTTCACATTCCTGGTTATCACACTCTCTCCTCTTTCTCTTCTCACAGAGGCCTTGTGATATATATACGTAATGGTGTTGTATTCCAGAGTCAGCAACATTTGAACTCACAAGATCCAGAATTTAACTCTCTCTGGGTTAAATTCAGGATTGGAACACATCTATTACACTTCGGGTTTCTTTATAGAAGTCCAAACTTGGAAAGGGAGGCTACCCTAAATGGCTTCGACGCCCTTTCCGACTCTATTTCTAAAGTCTTAGAAGATTATCCGGACAGTGAAATTGTAGTTGCTGGGGATTTCAATGTCCATAATAATTCTTGGCTTTCCCATTCGAGCCATACATCTCCGGAGGGCCAGTACGCTGAGCTTTTTGCCGCGCACAATGACTTGGCGCAATTAGTGAATGAACCAACACACATTCCGCGTGTTGAAGGGCAACAACAAAATATTCTTGACCTTTTTTTAACCTCCCACCCTGGAAAGTATGAGGTTAACATTCTTGCACCTCTTGGTAACTCGGATCACTGCACCATTTCAGCATCCTTTTCGTTCTCCGATCTTCGAGCCACTTCAAAACCAGTCACGAAGCGGACAATGTATATATACGAAAAGGCACGTTGGGCCGAGCTCAACAATTTTTATCAGCAATTTAACTGGAAATTATGTTTCCTAGACAATAATGTCGATGCTGCTGCTGAAATGGTTGAGAAAATAATTCTTCTTGGCATAAACATGTTTATTCCCTCGAAGACTACTTCGATTGAACCTCCAAAAAATTGTTGGTTTAATCAGACATGCAAAGAAGCTGTCAGATCCAAAGAGGAAGCATTCAGAAAATGGCGTTTAAATAAAAATACCACTACTGAACTGCTACGCAAGCAGGCAAGATCAAATTGTGCCAGAGTACTTAGGCGCGAAAAACTTCTTCACGAACAGCGTCTTCGTGCAAAAGTTCTTTCTTCTCCCAGGGGAAGTAAGAGCTTTTGGTCATTCGTTAAAAGGGTAAGGAACAATTCTTCATCTTCTATTTCAACCCTTGTTAACGGTGACCAGATATTCACTGACCCGGTTGACAAAGCTAATCTTATGGCTGAAATATTTGCAAAGAATTCATCTTTGCCAGACAGCAGTCAACCACTCCCCGTGATCGAGAACGTATCTAGTTCGATGCCTCAGATATTTTTTCGAACACGTGGAGTCAAAAGGGTTCTTGCAGATCTCAATGTAAACAAAACTCCGGGCCCGGATGGTATCTCAGCACTTGTCCTATGTAAGTGCTCTTCGACGCTAGCTCGTCCATTGCGCAATCTTTTCAACATGTCGTACCGTGCTGGTATTTACCCTTCACGTTGGAAAGTTGCCAATGTTCAGCCGATCCCCAAGAAAGGTGAGGCTACCAATCCTGCGAATTACCGTCCAATTGCAATATGTTCTGCGCTCTCGAAGGTTATGGAGAGCATGGTTAACCACCATCTTGTCAAATATTTAGAGTCTAACGGCCTTCTCAATGATCGACAGTATGGCTTCCGTAGAAATCGATCTACTGGAGACCTGATGGCGTTCCTTTCGGAGCGATGGAGTCGATCTATTCACGCCCTTGGTGAAAGTAAGGTCGTGGCTCTGGATATTTCCAAGGCGTTCGATAGGGTCTGGCACGGAGCACTCATATCAAAACTTATTGCATTTGGTGTCGGTAATACCTTCTCTCGATTCATATCGAGTTTTCTCAGGGATCGCTCTATACGAGTTGTTATAGATGGGGTCTCATCCAACGAGCATAGGTTGACCGCAGGAGTGCCACAAGGCTCTGTCCTCTCTCCTTCTCTGTTTCTTATTTTCATTGACGACCTGTTGGGTCAGACTGTGAACCCAATCTACTCCTTTGCAGATGACAGCAACCTCTGTCATTCGTACTCATTTGATCATCGGCCAGGTCCTCTGGAAGTCGAGGAAAAAAGGCGAACGATGAACGACTCACTTAACCGCGATTTGGCGACGATTTGTGAGTGGGGCCAAATGAACAGAGTAGATTTTAATGCACAAAAGACCCAGTGCTGTTTGTTGTCACACAAACGTTCACCAGATCCAGCATCGTCGTCAATTTCTATGGGTGGTGTGGATATCGACGAATCAGACACTCTTGATGTTCTGGGCATGAAGATACAGGGTGATGCTCGTTGGGCTAGCCATATATTCGAAGTGTCGAAAGAAGCATTCAAGTGTTTAGGCTTTTTAAAGCGGTGCAAGAAATACTTCACCCCATCTGATCTCGTAAATATTTACACCACTTACATCCGGCCTAAAATGGAATACAACTCGCATATATGGGCAGGGGCTCCATTAACATCTTTGAAGCTTCTGGACCGTGTACAGAGGAGAGCGGTGGTGATGATAGGGGATGGTAGGGTATCCAGCTCTATTGTCTCCCTACAGCATCGCCGAAATGTGGGTTGTGTATCGCTATTCTATAGATATTTTAATGGTATCTGTTCAGAAGATATCCGTCGTCTGGTCCCTGACGTTAGAACATTTAGCCGGAATACTCGGCTATCCAGGGTCTCTCATCCGTTCATTGTCAAATGGCCGGTTGACCGGACGACGCACTATAGAGAAAATTCGTTCTTTAGCCGGACTGTTCGTTTGTGGAATAATCTTCCTGAAAGTGTTTTTCCTGCCTGCTTTGACATTACCAAATTCAAGGCCAACGTCAACAAACACTACTCCCTCTTTCCTCCCTCCAATACCCTTATTTCCCATCGCTAACACAGTGCATTGCATTTATAGGGGGCATCCCCTGAGTGTTAGTCAAAAAAAAAAAAAAAAAAAACTCCCCTTCTGGTACATGCCATACAAATGTGCCATCCCGCCTACCTTAGAAATCGTGTAATAACACCAATATGCCCAACGCGATCTTGCCCAAATTTTGTATTTAGTAAACGTATAGTAATACTAAGTCGTGGACAAAAAGTTGGCAGTCTGGCAACTCTCCTTCGGGTACCTCCCATACAAATCTGCTATTTCGCCCACTTTATAAATCGTGTAATAATATAAACACTTGCAAGTTCGATCTTGTCCAAAATCCGTAGTTAGTAAAGGTATAACCGGACAAAGTTTCCGACAAAATCTTGGCTGTCTGGCAACTCCTCTTCTGGTACCTCCCATACGAATGTACCATCCCGCCTGCCTTAGAAATCGTGTAATAACACCAATATGCCCAACGACATTTTGCCCAAATTTTGTATTTAGTAAAAGTATAGCTAGACAAATTTTTAGACAAAAACTTGGAAGTCTGGCAACTCCCCTTCTGGTACCTGTCATACAAATTTACCATTCCACCCATTATAAACCGTGTAATACTTTCAATACGACCAACGCGATCTGCCCAAATTCCGTATTTAGTAATGGTATAACTGGACTAAGTTTTGGACAAAAACTTGGCAGTCTGGCAACTCCTTTTCTGGTACCTCCCATACAAATGTACCATTGCACCCACTTTAGAAATCGTGTAATTATATAAACTCGATCAACGATTCTTTCCGAAACTCTATATTTAGTAAAGCTTTAACTACATACAATTTTCTAGTAAAAACTCTGCTTTATATTCCGTCCTTTTTGTAAAATCATGTAATACAATATTTTTCTAAAACATTCGGTATTCTAGGTTGCTATTATGACTTTTCATCAGATGTTACATCAAATGATGGTAGCTACTCACACATTTAACTATCCGATACTTTGAAATATGAGACTTGTATGTTTTTAATGAGAGTGATGGTATATATAAGTCGGTTTACCCGACTGCAACTTTTTCACTGGTTTTCTTATTTATTGACTTTTTAAGGATCCATGATGGAGGGTATATAAGATTCGGCCCGGCCGAACTTACTATTTGTCCACTTGTTTTTATTATTATTATTTATAGAATTATTATAGAATGCCTATTTAAATTCCTACGTACTGCGTGACAGAGTCAGTGAATCAGTGAATCAGTGAATCAGTGAATCAGGGAATCAGTGTATCAGTGAATCAGTGTCGAGGGTAAATATATATTAAGATTGGCACATACCAAATCCTCCGGTGGGAATCGATCCCACAACCCACACGCTGATAGGCCAGCTCAATGGCATCTCGCCTACCGCGGCGCTTATGGCAAGAAAATTCATCGACAGGGAGATAGCAAAACGTCGATTCAAAGAGTGATTCTGATTCGGTATAATAAATGTTAAGTCCACCTCAAAATGTTCTGGCTAGTAAACAAGACATTCGTGTAGGGACATCTATTTTACAATATTTGTTATATTGCCTGGTTTAGCAACATATATGGATAGCTGAGAATCCGGGGTTCTAGGATTTCTGGAGGATATCGAAGGGTATGCACATCCGACGATGAACATATTCTATCCACCCTTTGCGGTAATCGGGATTTTTCGTAGAGTTTTTATACAGATAAAACGTTCTTAATCATGTTAAAACTAAGAAGAACTACAGTTGTTATGTTCCGATTAGTAGTCGAATTTGAAGTCGGATTTGTAAACTACATGAAGGGGATCAAATTCCGCATCCACTTGTCAAATTTATATACACCTTTCTAAATATTTACTGTCAATCGGCTTCACCTGTTGCTTCTAAATTTTGCTTTATAAATTTATCATAACGCCCCACTTGTCTAGGCATTTCTTGGATTATCCACAATTATAACTTTCTAACAAATGTAAAGTAAATTTAAACTTATTCAGACCATGGTCAACTTAATTGTCAAATTAGTAGAAACAACTTTTGTGAATCAAATATTTCAATTATAAAAAAAATCTAAATCATCTGTTAAACTTCCAACATTGTCTTTTGGAGCTTGGTGTCTTTTTTTCCGGTTCCAGCCCACCGTGTTTCGGAGGTGTCCCTTCACCCTTCAACAAACTATGTTGTATTTTTGCACAAGTGAAGTACATAAAACTAAGGATTATAGATAAAATGGAGCAGGGAGTTTTTTGCGTTTGTTATTCTGTTCTACGGGGGGAGGTTGGACAATTTCGGTAGTTTGTGACTAAAAAAGGGAGTTTGTGACAATTTCCATAGTAATTTAAAACTATAACTGTTTGTTGGGTCTAACTGGACTAATTAATGGATATGTTGTTTTTCTTTCAAATAATAAGTATTCTGGAGTCTTCCAACATCTTAATATATATTTACCCGCGACACTGATTCACTGACTCTGTCACGCAGTACGTAGGAATTTAAATAGGCATTCTATAATAATTCTATAAATAATAATAATAAAAAAAATAATATTTTTTTTTGTACAGAAATTGTGTTTTCCCCAATTTTTTTTTTCGAAAATTTTTTTTTTACAAATTTTTTTTTTTACAAAATTTTTTTTTTTTACAAAATTTTTTTTTTCCACAAATTTTTTTTTTTTCAACAAAATTTTTTTTTGTCCACAAAAATTTTTTTTTCCAACAAAATTTTTTTTTTCAACAAAAATTTTTTTTTCAGCAAAAATTGTTTTTCCACAAATGTTTTTTTCCCAATTTAATTTTTTTACGAAATAGTTTTCTCAAAATTTTTAAAATTAAGTAACAAATACTTTCTCAAGCAAATTAAGCAAATTAGGCGCATTACAACTTACTAGTAAATAATAATAATAAAAAAATAATATTTTTTTTTTGTACAGAAATTGTGTTTTCCCCAAATTTTTTTTCACCCAAAATTTTTTTTTCCCAAATTTTTTACATTTTTTTTTTTTACAAAATTTTTTTTTTCAACAGAATTTTTTTTTTCCACAAAATTTTTTTTTTTCACCAAAATTTTTTTTTTCTACAAAAATTTTTTTTTTAACAAAGTTTTTTTTTTTCACCAAATTTTTTTTTTTCCACAAAAAATTTTTTTTTTCAACAAAATTTTTTTTCCATATTTCAACGGGCGCATTACAACTTACTAGTATAAAAATAAGTGATGACCTCTTTAATGGAAAACACTCGCCATAGACCGAAATCTTTTGGTTTGGTATGAGAAAATCATCAGTAGGGCCTTAATCGGAATAGTCTGATGAATGAGGTAATAACTTTCCTCTTTCCTCTTTCCTCTTTCCTCTTTCCTCTTTCCTCTTTCCTCTTTCCTCTTTCCTCTTTCCTCTTTCCTCTTTCCTCTTTCCTCTTTCCTCTTTCCTCTTTCCTCTTTCCTCTTTCCTCTTTCCTCTTTCCTCTTTCCTCTTTCCTCTTTCCTCTTTCCTCTTTCCTCTTTCCTCTTTCCTCTTTCCTCTTTCCTCTTTCCTCTTTCCTCTTTCCTCTTTCCTCTTTCCTCTTTCCTCTTTCCTCTTTCCTCTTTCCTCTTTCCTCTTTCCTCTTTCCTCTTTCCTCTTTCCTCTTTCCTCTTTCCTCTTTCCTCTTTCCTCTTTCCTCTTTCCTCTTTCCTCTTTCCTCTTTCCTCTTTCCTCTTTCCTCTTTCCTCTTTCCTCTTTCCTCTTTCCTCTTTCCTCTTTCCTCTTTCCTCTTTCCTCTTTCCTCTTTCCTCTTTCCTCTTTCCTCTTTCCTCTTTCCTCTTTCCTCTTTCCTCTTTCCTCTTTCCTCTTTCCTCTTTCCTCTTTCCTCTTTCCTCTATCTACGAGAGTAGTACAAAAAGTCACCGCTTTGTCAAACTGCCCTCGCCGATTTATGTACGTTCCCTCATTTGGCAATTGGCAATTATTGCAAATGGGATTTTCTCTTCAATTTCAATTAATTTCATTTTACTGCCATCACTTTCAAAGTGTTACAATCTTCTTCCGTAACCCATAGCCGAGCACCCTATCAAAACCGTACCAAATCCACTTGGCTGAAAAGGGAGGGTGTCAGCAAATCTGAATCGGTTAAGCTAATGGTAAAAGGTTTTACAGTTTTATGTACGGTATTCTTTTTTCTGACATTGATGTCTGTATGTGGGACTTTTTGGGTTGTAGGATGCTGTTGGCATGCGTATGAGGAGCGGGGGTGTTTTATTTCTTTTGAAAATTTAAAATAATTTTAGTTGTATTTTATGGACAAACTTTGCCAATTTACTATTACAGCCCTTAAAAGCATTTTACACTACCCCTCCTCACCGGTAGACATTAGTTAAATATTTACCAAGGGGTAAGGGATATGCTCATTTTCCATCCAGCCCCTATCCCTTTCAAGGGGCCCGCTAGTCGGCTTGTGTAACATTCTTTTTTTAAATAAGCCATTAACCGCTATGTGCGTAAATGTATACAAGTAACATTATTTACCCTTTTTTTTTATTTATATTGCCTTTTAGGTTTCAAGGTCATAAATGTAACTCATATTCTGCAGCGGTTGTCATATGTGTTTGAGTGTTTGTTTATATCTGGGGCCCCCTTCGAGCATTATCTTTATTTTGCTACAATATGTTAAGTACACATGGCAGCGTTTTCAATATAAATTTTAAAACTTATAATGTGGCTGATGAAAAAGATACAACGATTTCCGGTGGTAGCACCGGTAATCAAACATTCATACACCATAAACTCGACGTTCGGCCATTAGCTGAACATTCTCCCATCAAGCGGGAGTGCGACAGCGAGCAAACATGCGAGACCGATGTCCCAGCAAACACAAACAAACCTATTGCCTATGGCTTTATTTTCTATTTTCAGACCTATTTACAATTTATAGTCCACAAACAGTGGAAATTGTGAAAAATAAACTCATATATCAAGAGCAACAATGAGGGAGATGACGATGACTTCATGTGCTTGTTCAAAACAAATTTTCCAAAATAAAAAATTTCCCTATGAGTTATGTGAGTGAAACGCATCATAAATCTGATAATAAAAAAATTTTTTTTTCCACAATATTTTTTTTTTCAACAAATTTTTTTTTAACAAATTTTTTTTTTCAAAAGAAAATTTTTTTTTTAAGAAAAATTTTTTTTTTTTCAACAAAATTTTTTTTCCATATTTCAACGGGCGCCATAGGCGCATTACAACTTACTAGTTAGCCAATAGAAACACACTTCGCGTGATGTCACTGACCCAACATGCGCACAACATTTCTATTTTCATTCTTGTACCCAGTCTCCATTTTATGACATTCATTTCTTCTTACGATAACTTCATTCCTGGACGAATCCCTTCGAGTCAGAATAACTTCACATCACCTCTCCAACTTGTGTATGATATCACGAAGGTTGTGTAGGGTGAGCAACCTCATGTTTAGTTTCACTTATCAAATGACTTTTAGTGTTATCAATCCTTTCATATCATGTAGGCCCAAACTTTGTAAATTATCGACTTTGTTTGAACTTTCAATCTTTGCATAATAAAATGAAATCTACACCGATTCTTGGAATTTGTTAAAGGTAACAAAACTCATTAGTCTTACATTGAGATTGAGATAATTTCAAATGAGATGAAGCCTTTCAATTCAATTGTGTATTTGTGGGTCATATGTCATATTTTATTTTGTTGGGTTTTGTTGGGGATTTGTGGCATACGCAGCGTGGTATGGTACAAAATCAAAATTTTGTGCAATCGACGACTCAGTTTATATATTTCAAGTTTCTTCCATTATTTAAGGTGAATTGCCGAAAGATAATATATCAGAAAAGTAACTCTTTAAAAACTGTTAAAGATTTCTAAAATTTTTTGATATTACTTCATATTCTTATATCCGCTTATATTATATATTTAAGTGAGCTATGCCCTCACACACTTACGCGTATAAGACTGAAAAGTGCTATGTATTTATTTCCGATATGTGCTATTATTGCTGTTATATAAAAGAACCCAAATGTTGTGGCAGGTATCCTTCTTTTGCTAATGTTGTTGTAGTTGCCATTATGGCCACTGCCTTTACTTGGTTGGATGATGCCCTGCCCGATGTTGTTGTTGTTGTTGTGGTTGTTTGTTAAACGAACAATGCAAGTCGAGATGGCTCAAAGTGAAGTTTATGGTGATTGATGATACCCTCGCTTGCGTACATTGTTCCTTCGTTCGGTTAGTATGCAAATAGTGTAATGTAACTTTTAGACTCTTTACGTTAATCAAAACAACTACAATGCAACCATCAACATAAATGGTCCACATTGTCCCTTATATATACACAGATGCATCTTAGTTTTTGCCAACGGCAGGATATGTTTTTCATGCGACACGAACAAAGGACACAAGCTCCGAGTGGATCAAATAGAAAAACTTTCGAATTAAAGTTTAATGTTGTTTCGATTAAGAAAGTTGACTAAATTAAAGTGAAATTTCATAGTTTGCATTTGTTCGTTCGTTGTTGTTTTTTTTTTTTTTGTATTTGTATAATTTTCCAAAGTTGACCGACAACAAAAAATATTAACTCAACCAGTTATAAATATTATGGACGTTTAACCACAAGCCGCAAACATTTTTGGTTTACCCTCTGAGAGAGCAAGAGATAGGCAACGAGCTGAGCTGAGCGGAGCCAACAATTGTATGGAATCCGCACAATGTTTGAATTTAGTCAAGTATACGATTTGAACTGTTTTTTTTTTGATTTTAACTAACTTTAGTGTCATTTGTCCATGAATATTTCTCTATGAAAATATCACAATGGCACATATTGGTGCCAAACATTTTCCCAGTCATGTGGAGATTATGGATTATGAGTTTCACTCGAATGTAATTATTATACGTAATGGTTTCAATATATTTGGAAAGATACTTGGCTGTGGTTTTGATTATTTAAAAAAAAACGAAACGAAAATTTCAAATGACAGAACTTAGAAATTCTGTGATGGAAATTCGTAAGCAAATTTAAAAAAGGGAAAGGGAAAAAAATAAAGGTAACAGTCATAAAAGATTTAAGTATATCAAGCAAACACTTTACAGAGGTTGTTTTTGATACATATTGATCAATTGATACAATTGGCATATCAATATTTGAAAGGTTTTCAAAGCAAATAATGTATTTTTTAAGACAATTACTGTACCCTCTTGGAAATGTCCAACAAACGACTTGGGACGTCTGCCTTCTGTATGGTCGTAGTATAAAGTATAGACGTTCCACTAACATTGTGTATACCCATGAGAGTTCTTGGTGTGATGGATAATAGAGCTAGATAAGAACATGAACAAGAATTTTCAAAGTGAGTTTAAGAGTTAGTAAGGGATAGGGATAGATGGTAAGGTATCCAACTCTTTTCTATAGTCGGAATATGGGTTTTGTATCGCTGTTCTATAGATATTTCAATGGCATCCATCGTCTGGTCTCTGATATTAGAACATTTAGCCGGAATACACAGCTATCCAGGTTTTCTCATCTAGTCACTGTCAAATGGCCGGTTGACCGGACTGTATAAAAAATACTGTTTTTCCTGTCTGCTATGACATTATCAACTTCAAAGTCAACACCAACCCGTTTTCCTGCCTCCAATACCCATCTTTCCTAACACAGTGTATTGCATTTATTGGTGGCATAACCTGACTGTTAACCTGACTGTCAAACAAAAAATCAATGAGTCATGTAGAACTCTCCAAAAAAAATTAAATACAAATTCCAGGTCACTCAATATAGAAGTTATAGTAATAGGTCCTAGTTTTCATTACCACGGAGTGTATTCCCGTACGAAACGTTTCTCTTTCGAGTAACCGGAAAAACATATCTACTAGGGAATCAAATTTCCTGTTAATAGAAAACCCCTGGATGAATTCTACTTTTCATTAAAACTATTTTGACGAAACTGCCCACCTTTGCATGGAAAGAGCCACCCTGGTGTTCCGGTATGTTTAAAAAACTGATTCATGAGTTTTTAAGATATTTGAAATATAACCGTCTGCATCTGGATAATATTGATTAAGATCATTACATTAAAAAGTGGCGATCTAGGCTTTCTGCGGTTCATGATTTCAATTATTGTCAGGCTTTCTTCCACTTGGTCCTTCTACCGTAGTCTCAGCTCAGCCATGGAGTAAATGACAATAAGGCATTTTCAGCAGCGGCTTTGAGGTTGAAAATTAAAAAAAAAAATTCTAAAAAGCCACTTTCTACTGCACATTATTAATTTATTGAAACACGATGAATGCCAGATACCAAAAGGGGCTTTAATTAAATGGTGCCTATAAGCGAAAATTCAGGTAACTTTTCTTTTTGAAATTTTAAAAAAAAAATACTGGATATTTTCTCAACTTTTTTTTATTTGAAAGTACAATGCTTCCGGTTAATAATGGAAAATAATTTCATTGTAATAGCGGCCTCGGCTGGCCATGCAGTAGCCTAACAACATCAGCTCTGCGGCTGATAATGCGATCTTCAAAAACAGGGCGCAAAACATTGAGTGGGGCTTCCGCAGTGTGGCACGTAGCGCCGTCCTGTTGAAACCAAATATCCTCCTCTTCAAATTTTGGAAACCAAAATTCGTTCAACATGGCCCGATAACGAAAACGAAATAAGCACTAGTTAAAAAAAAACGTTAGATGGCGGACTCTTTACTATATATCCATTGAATTGTCAGATAAGGGTATTTCTTATAAGCTATTGAAAATGAACACTTTTCGTCATATTCAAATTTTCTTGATTTTATTAAAAACAAGTGGACAAATAGTAAGTTCGGCCGGGCCGATTCTTATATACCCTCCATCATGGATTCGTTGCATTTCGATACCCATATATCCATGTTTGTCAGGGGCCGGTTTTTGGGCCGCTCGTGACCCGATAGTCCCAGGAACCCGATCACAAATTTTATCCAAATCATGAAAATAAATGCATATTTGGGTTCGCGAGAAAATTTCGTTGCATTTCGATACCCATATGTCCATGTTTGTCAAGGGACGGTTTTTGGGCCGCTGGTGACCCGATAGTCCCAGAAATCGGATCAAAAAATTTAGGCAAATCATGAAAATAAAGGCATATTTGGGTTCGTGAGTAAATTTCGTTGCACTTCGATACCCATATGCGCATGTTTATCATGGGCCCTTTTTTGGGCCCCAAGGGTCCACGGAACCCATGAGCACGCCCATTTTTGGGATTTTTTCCCCCATCTATAAATTATATAAACTTAGAACTTATATGTAGTGAAAAAAAATATTTGAAAAATTTGATTATGGCCGGAATATATTTAGTCCCGTAAAGGGGAACTTTTTCCCCTTTGGTCCGATATGGCCCATTCTCGAACTTAACCTGCTTATGGGCAAAAAACATCTTCCGACAAAATTTCAGCTTTTTAGCGTTAGTCGTTCGCACTCTATCGTGATTTCAACAGACAACAGACGGACGGACGGACGGACGGACGGACAGACGGACATCGCTAGAATGTCTTAGAATGTTACACTGACCAATAATATATATACTTTATAGGGTCGCAGATCACTCTTTCGAGGTGTTGCAAACGGAATGACAAACTTAGTATATACTCCATCCTATGATGGAGTGTATAAAAACGACCATATTTGACCGCAGTATACATAATAGCGTAGTGGTTATTCATTAATTTTTTTTGTTTTTAATGCATTATTTTATAAATGGAACAATATTTCATTCATGTTGCTGCCTCGGATCGCTTTGATATGGACATAGAACAGAAATTTCCTCGCAAATCGGTCCTAGGAGATGAGCTCCAAATGCTGTCAGCTCTTAAAATTAAACGGGCACTGTACGATAAGCAAAGAGTATGGGTATATCGGAAGAATACTACGCGAGAGCTTGCAACGATACAGAAGAGGAAGAATTATATGAAGAATCTGATATGCCACTGTCCAGGTCTGCAGGAACGTCGATTAACTCACCTTGGGAGCAGGTTTATGTCTATCCTTGAGAGCTGACCAGTGTAGCACTGATTTCCGTAAAAAACCCTTTAGAAGTACCAAATGGATATAAGTTTATATTCAGTCATACTAACAAATGTGGTTTTCCGCACAATCCTCCAACCTCTTTCTACTACCTTTCCCCATCATCCTCTATCTACAAGGGTATAACAGTGTCTTTCGAGTGCACCCTCACTCACAATCTCAACCCATTGAGCCAAACTTATGGTTTCGATAGGTAATTTGTTTGCCTATTTAAACAGGCAACTTAGGTTTTCTTTTAACTAATTCGTATTAGTGATTTTTTGATTGTTTCGTTCTAATACATATATTGTCATATTTGGAATATTTTTCGCACACCTGGACCCTACAATTTGGCCAAATCTTAAAACGAAATGTGTATTTTGGTTCCCGAGTTTTCCAAGAATTTCAGCAGGCCATATTTATTTCGTTTGGAATATATTTGTTTTGGAATATTCAAAGCAAGAGTTATTCACATTCTGTTCACATACTTCTTCGGAATGTTCTTATCCTTTCCATATAATCTATCAGTAGGTCCGGTACGGAGTTTGTTAGAGAACCCTTACATTACACTTAAAGAATATGTAAATGAAACATGATAAAATCATTAAAAAAATTACCAAAAACTTATCTCTTTTTTCTAAAATGTGATATAAGTCAAGCATACCGGATCCCTCTATATATTTTATTATCTATTCTTTATCCAACGCTTTGCCATATTTACCTATATAATATTTTCAAATTGTCTAGTTGTTTTTCTTTTAATTTCAATTTCATTAGAATTTCCAGTTCACATACACACATATCACAATTATATTTGTGCATGGATATGTGCCTGTAGTCGCTAACATTTTTAATTTACCATGAGGATACAATTCTAGTTGTATTTAATGCCAACAAGTGTAGCAATTACTACGATTTGGCAGAGAACGTCAAAAATAAGTCGATGTATACTAGGCAAAATTAAAAACTTGTAGACAATTCTGAGAATCATAATCTAGTTTTTGTCATTAAGTCATTACTTACTTATATCCCTTAACATTCGATGAAGGAACAGACGGGTAACATAATTGTGTATACTCATTGACCGGGACCTACTGTTAAAGGCCGGCTTCGAACGGCTAATGCTTTTCTAGAGAAGTTTTACATGGCTTAGAGATTACTTTCTTACTCTCAAAGTAACTAGCATTTACGAGGTGGAAAACAGACACTGGAAAAAGTTTTATGGCTTTAACCGGTTTTGAATTTGGTTTAGTTGTTAGTCGACTAAATTATTTAACTTTGAACATCGACTGTTTTTAGTCGGAGAAAAAGGAAATACATTTTTTTTTTTAAATAAATATTTACTATACAAATCTGATGTACAAAAATACAAAAATGGTCGATTTATGGAATTTTTGGAGACACAAAATTAATATTAATGATTCATTAAAGAAGCCGTCAATATCACCAATATTACCTATACTTTTTGTACTGATAGATTGGTCAACTTGAAAATGACTAGTCCGATTTGGTTAAAATAAATTTTTGAAAATTTAAAACTATATTGGTTGTATTCTTCTTTAGTACATTTGCATATTCCTTCTGGAATCTCCCATACAAATGTTTGTATATGTGGGATTTATGGAAAAGGCGGATTGGTATGGGAGATTCCAAAAGGGACCTTCACTAAATTGTGAATAAAAGCGAAAATCCTACGCGGTATATAAATTGTTTTATTTGTAATATATGTAGCTTTATGAAAACCTACTGAAAATAAATATTTTTTTTCATTTTCGATTTTTTTTATAAATAAGTTCACTAAAAAAGCTATGAAAAAAAATTTCGACTTTCGTTTTTTTTTTATTCTGAAAATGCCATTCAGATTCAAAAGCACTGAAGGAGAGGAATACAAATAATTAGATTTTACATTTTTGTAAATTTATTTCAACCGAAGTATGATAATTAATGGCTCAAAGATTTATCCACGTATTTATAAAAATTTAAGAAAAATTTATGAAATTTTTATTTAAAGTTTTATGAATAATTAATTTTTTTTTTTTTTAAAAAAATCGACCACCTTTATACTCAGTGGACATCAGAATTGTATAGTGTTTATTTATTAAAACATTTTCCGTTGCGAGTAATCGATCACGTCAAATCAGCTGGAATATAAATGTAATACATGCAATTTCTATTAAAATTACAAACTTTGTTGTAAATTAAAAACGCCTACAATATCCCACTGACTTATTGTTGACGCCAGCTGTATAATGTGTAAACGTACGCTGCCAGCGGAGACTGTATTAGATTCTTGTAAGTTCTCGTTTTACTTCCTTTTTTTTGTGTACTGTTTCCTAAGGGAAACAAATGGCAGAAACGCCACTACTCGCATGAGCAGGATAACAAGCAGCCGAGCGTTACACCATTTTCACATCATAATTAGACGTGTTGTTGTCTCCAGCATTCGCTCTGACTTGCAGCCATTCGTTCGTTCTTGCATTTAAATACTCACACCGACATGCGGCACACAGATAGAGCGACGAGCGGGCATACCCAACTAACGCACTCATACATACACAGACAAAAAAAAAAACGAATTTGTTAAAATTCTTTTTAAAAATATGTAACATTTTGTCGATAGTGTGTAGAATATTCGTACCGAAATGAATGTGTTTGAAAAAGTGAGGGAATAATGGAGCTAACAGATAGAGAAACCCGGGTTGTCAGCATTTTAAGAATTAATCGTTAAAATGAAATAAGTCGACAACATAAAATACTTATTAATTTTGTAGTAAAATTTTTTCAAATAAATGTTTTTAAAAAAAGTAAATTTTTTAAATTGTTTGGTTTAACCTAATAAATCAGGTCGAAAAATATAAAAATTTAAAACTCACATTTCGATCTTTAATATCTCTCTAATGGGTTAATGATAGAGATGAGGTACCATAATAAAGATGATCGCTGTAATATTACAAGAAGATTTGTAATATTATAAGAAGATTTTGAAAATTTATATATGACTCGAAATTTAATTCGTTAAACTTCCCAAAGACACTGATTTTTCCCCGCTCCGATAGAAGATAAAGGAGGTATGTTTACGAACTTTGGGGGCCCCTAACGCGGAAAATATCGACTGGGGGGATATAGGCGACATGGGACCGTATCCTTTTCATGAAATTTTGCATAACCTGTGGCTGCCCTATGTCCTCGATAGCCTCACGAATTCTATCTTTGAGGTCTTGAATCGACGCTGGCCTCTTGGCGTATACCTTATCTTTCGCGTGGCCCCAAAAGGAAGAAGCTTAATTTGAATTCTATTTAAACCTCGTCTGTTCTTCGACTGAAAACAACAAGTGGTAAATTTTAATGCAATAGAACGTCGATATTGGATCATTTACCTTATTTTATTAATAGGGCCACCATTTCTCATGATGAATTTTAGTGCAATTGTTTTAACTATGCGGTGGTTGAATAGTTTGCAACCGTAGGTTGATTTAGTAAGACTGGTTTTCTCGAATTCATGATTAGTTTTAGAGGTTGTCAAATGGATGAGAAACGGCCCAGGATGGGAAAGCTGATCAGCGAAGTCTATTTCCAAAGCAGTCCTTAATTTTTTTTCGATTGGAATTTAAGGGTTATCCAGTTTGCTTTTTAAAAGTAAACACATATAAAATATTTTTTTTCATGATATTTCTTTTTTATTATAAAGTTTGAACGTTGACATTATGTGTGAAAGACTACATCATCTAAATCAGTGTTCCGCAAACTTTTTTTGTTCAAGGTACACCTATCAAATCTAAAAATTGTAGAGGTACACCAAAAAAAAACAATGTTTATTTAACATTTATATTACAATAGGTATATTGATTCCTTATATAAAAAGATGTTTAGTGATAAAAGTGAACCTGTTTAGTGAGAACAGTGAGCCTGTTTATCGGAGCATAGGCGATCAAAATTTGGAGCAATCGTTGATAAGGCTGCTCTCATCTCTTCATTGATCGTCCTCAGGCGTTCTCTATTTTTGGATTTTATAGTTGTGAGAGTTGAAAATCCTAATTCGCATAAGTAGGTTGTGGCGAATGGTAATATAATACCAATGGTAATAATACGCTTTGAAAGCAGAGGATACTCATATTTTATATGCAGCCAAAAATGTGCTAGCTCTACTTCGGAAAATTTTAGTTTTAATGTCCGATCAGTTTTTAATTCTTCCTGCTCATTTATCGGTAAGTGTCCAAGGGAAATGTTATTCGAGAATGGATTTCGTACCCAATCCATAGGTTGCGGGTCACACTCAGGAAAATATTTATTCAATTTTTCTGCTAATAGCTCTAAGTGTTTCACTATCAAAGCCTGCATTTTTTTTTCTGAGTCGGCAGCCATGACATTTGGAAACATGTCATTACCACCATTGATAGCGTGGTTGATCCATAACACCAACTTAGTACGAAAGCTTTCAATTTTATCCGAAGACGTTAAAATGTTAGAATTCCTGCCTTGCATTTTTCTGTTTAGGTCATTTAAATGAGCGAATATGTCTGCCAGGTATGCAAGTTTTATAACCGATTCTTCTTTTTTAAACACAGAAGCAAAATCTGAACCCTGGGCCTCCGTGATAGCACTTTTCCGCGAGAAAGCCATCGTACTTCTGTATGAAACAGAAGTGACTGATGATTTGCTCCCATTTCCTGGCACACTGCATTAAACAGACGAGAGTTCAGCGGTCGCGACTTGATGTAGTTGACAATTTTAACAACTTCTTGTAGGACCGACAACAATTCATCAGGCAGAGACTTCATCAGCAGAGCAGTTGCAATTATTTTCTTCATATAAAGAGAACACAAACACACAAATAAAGAGAACATTCAATTTGTTCTGTGCAAAGACACTCCATGAGCAATTGAGAAGAGAAACTTGTAACTTTTATTTTTCCTTATTACTGTCCCTCCACATCCTAAAGAAGCCCACAATTTCTGTTTGATTAACATGTTCAGAGTGCAACAACATCTTCATAGATCTTATAGTTTTTGACAAAACTTTGACTTTTTCCCGCGGCACACCAACTGATGACCACGGCACACCAGTGTGCCGCGGCACACGCTTTGCGGAACACTGATCTAAATGACCACCACGCAAAGTGTTGCAAGGATTGATTCTTTTGAGGTAATTTTGGACCACTTTTTGGCACATGTTGGTTCTTAAGTGCTCAAGAGTTAAAGGTTTAGTTAAAGGTAGCCCCACAAAAAAAAAGCCTAATGGTGTCAAATCGCATGATCTTGGTGGCTAGTTGATGTCGCCACGACGAGAAATTACGCGGCCAGGAAATGTCTCTTGCAATTAAGCCATATTCGCTGGAGTTGTGTGGCATGTGGCAACGTCTTGTTGAAACCACATATTCTCCACGTCGTATACTTCGATAACAGGCAAAAAAACCGGTTATCATACGACCATAACGCTCCGAATTGACGGTGACAGTCACTCCCTCGTCGTTTTCGAAGAACTAAAGTCCCATCACACCTTCGGACCAAAGAACGCACCAAACAGTGACTTTTTGTGGATGTAATGGCCTCTCTTCAACTACTTGAGGATTCTCAGATCTCCCCAAATACGACAATTTTGTTTATTAACACACCCACCGAGTGAGAAATGTGCTTCATCGCTGTAAACCATAATCTCCTCTTAAAGCGCGATATGTGGCTGTGCCAGAATCACCGTTTTTGTAGTAGGTTTTAATAATTTTTACGCGTTGTGTGATAGTTACGCGATCCATTTTCATCAATGTCCGACTTCTAACTGAAAAGAAAAAAAATGGTTTAACAACTTAGTTTGACAGATGACTTTTGAAACCACGAAATGGATAACCCTACATATTCATACCAGAACGATTTCCTACAATTTCAACTGGGTCCGTTCTTTATAATTTAAGATTACGAACTCCACATTAAATCCCCGTTTCATATGACCAACAATGGAAAACATCCATCGTTAAATCTACTCCCACGATAATTGTAAATAAAAGTCTGTTCTTTTCTAAGTGTAAAATTTAAATACCTTACATACAGTAGTTTAGGGTATAAACAGGTACTCATGTCTGTATACCTATGATCGTCTCTGTATGGGTGTGAGCGGCTTACATGTGTGTGTGTGTGTGTGCGTGTGTGTGCAGATAGCTTTTTATCTTCCTGCAACGGGAACAGGAGATTACTGCACGATTTCGTTAAACGTAATTGTATCCTTTAACATGAAATGGAAGTGCAAATGAAGGAAATACGTTGTCAAGGCAACGGAGAGGAAGCTCGCGGCAAGGCAAACGCAGAAAATAGACAATATTCCACTAATACACTCTACACTCCCAAGTCATCACACACACACACACACACAGGCATCCGTGCTCAAATTACATATAATAGTACGTGCTATGTCAGCAGTGTAGGCATAAAATGGCGACGCACAGTGTAAAATCTTTTGAAGAAAACTGTAAAATTTAAAGGAGATAGAAAAAAGTATATCTGAGAGGAGTAAAACATTTTAAACTGGAATAAGTAATTCTTCAGTGGAGGGTGCTTAGGGCATTTTAAACATTGTTAAGACAAATTTGTGAAAATTTTTATTGTTTATTATTTATTTACTAGTAAGTTGTAATGCGCCTATGGCGCCCGTTGAAATATGGAAAAAAAAAATTTGTTGAAAAAAAAAATGTTTGTGGAAAAAAAAATTTTGTTGAAAAAAAATTTTGTAAAAAAAAAATTTTGTTGAAAAAAAATTTAGTAAGAAAAAAAAAAATTTAAAAAAAAAAATTCAAAAAAAAAAAATTTTGGAAAAAAAAAATTTGGGGAAAACACAATTTCTGTACGAAAAAAAAATATTATTTTTTTTATTATAGAATTATAGAATGCCTATTTAAATTCCTACGTACTGCGTGACAGAGTCAGTGAATCAGTGTATCAGTGAATCAGTGTCGAGGGTAAATATATATTAAGATTATTAATTATTAATTACAAAATTTTGGATACAACGGTAAACCGGTTGACACAGACCATATGGCTAGATTTTTGCAACGACAGGCCAATGCCTCTGTTTGAATCGAACCCACAACCCCCACACTGATAGTCAGGCAGGCTACCAACTCGCCTGATGGGGCTTTTAATTGTTATTGTGTTTTCATATATATTTTTTAACAACGATTGGTGTTTAAGGTGTTTTAAATATTTATGAATACATTTGCATTTGGGAATTTAAATTTTATTGGGGATAAATTATAAACTATTTGGGGTTTTTTTGGGAAATTTTCATACTGGACTTTTAGGGGGATTTTTCATTTTTTTGGGGGGGGTAAGATTATAAATTTTCCATACGAATTTAATAATTCTTTACCGGATAGCATCTCGTGAATCACAAGTGCTGTCTATTGGAGGAATATTGGTAATTTGTGTCCTAAATTTAATGCAACTTAAAGACTTTCTTAGAAAAACATCCATTTACAAAATCTACTTCTTCTTTATACATTTCAAGTGATTCAATTCGTTACAGAGTGAAAATCCATTTTTTTTTTTTTTTTTTTTTTTGGTTTTTTGGCAACACCTTCTCTCAATAAGTTCTATTGTGCAACAACAGCGGCGTCTGTAAAGACATCACATTTTATGTTTTAACAATGGCTCAACGGGATTGTAAAATCACTTGGATTTTGCATGCTGCCGCAACGTTCTAGACACAATCGCAGATGTGGCAAATTGCACTGGCGGTAGGCTGCGTGCATTTGTGTGCGTTGCTGTGGCAGTTGTGTTCTACGGCAGCTTGGGTTAGTCGTGCCATTGATGTTTTGCATTTGGAGAATGGCAGAAATTCCATTCAAACAATTGTGCTTGACTCGTTTTATTACAAACGTATTAAATGCTAAGTAGGAAATTTGAATAAGCTCATTCTCCTTCTGCTGGGAGTTAAGTGACTTAAGGCAGTGACAAATATTTTCTTAACTAAATTCAACGTTTACATGAGAAAAGTTAACAATTTATTTCTTGTCACGACAAAATGGAACTACGATTTGTATATTCTTCGATTGTTAAGGGGTTAATAGGATGTGACAAATGCGAATATAAACCAAATCGAATAGATGAATATTTATTTCTTTATGTCGTCTATGGAAGTACAACTCCATATAGACTAGTGCCTTATAATAAATTCGGTCTAGCAATTTTTGTTAAATTCATTTATGTTGTAAGAAGAATCTATTTCAAATTTACAGCATATTACATTGAATTCTCTAAGCGACCTTATTTTAGGTTCATTCGTACAATAGTTTGTTTTGAAGAAGTTACACCATATGGTGTAGTTTCAAATATCTTTTACTCTTCAGTAAGCTGAATAGAAAACTTGTGATGGGAGTTTATCGCTAAAGAACAAATGAAAACAATCTGTTTTCCATACAGCAAATCTCCGTAAATTATAACAGCAATGATGGATTATTAAAGTTTTTTTTGTTGGAATAGAATTGTAATTCAAAGTCGTGCAATTAAAAACTCCACATGAAGCTTTCTGTCAACATATTCACATACCTGAATAGACTATCCACAAATATGAATGCTTTACATCATGGGGCACAATTAGTTGTCACACTATTCCCGAATTAGAATATTCTCAGGCAGAGTAATTTCAATATTGAAATCTGAGAGTTATGTTTGACTAGGTACTTGTATTTAATTACTAGTATATGTTGACATAAATAGACTATACGAAATATTAGTTATAATTAAAACATTGTGTTAACTTTAGACACCTAATCAGATTTTTTATTATTACATGCTCAAATTCTATTTAATTAACCATATATTAGCGAATGTTTACAAATTAAGGTAGAAAAATAAATAATGTTCAATGAAAAGAATAAATAACCCTTTCACAGTAAGACAAGAGTCAGCAAAGTAAGGAAGTGGGAGGACTGAGGCTACATATTTCGAAGTGTCCTTGGAATGGTCAATGGCCCTTAGCCTATCGCCTGCCGGTACCTTAGAAATATTTGATTTTTCTAGCTGTGGCATTTGTAATTGCCTGTATTAGGCGTTCTATCGCACGCACACACATTCAGTGTTATTATTAAAGTCATTGACACTCATACGCCCCATGGCGATAAAGTCCTGCCGGGTAATACCAAACATGATGCATAGCGTTTTATTGATTTCCCGTTAACGCTGTTTGTTGCTGCCTTTATAAACGAGTTCTAAAAATGACTTGTGTCACTATTAAACGCCATTAATTGTTAAATTGATTAAGATACCTCCTGGGGTTTCCGAATTTGTGAAAAAGCGGAAACAATGGACGTCCGTGTTTTACACCACATTGTATTAAGATATCTAAGAGGGAATCTTAAAGTAAATTTAAAAGTTTGGATATTTTGGTATTCAAAGAAAAATGAAATTTTTTGGAGAAAAATTATCGAATATTTATTTCATAATAAAGGAGGAAGGTATGCCATTAATAACACTGTGCGACAGCCACAATCGGTTTGGGATGAAACCACCGGGGAAAGTTATATCGGCCAAAAAAAGGTCATACGTGTCCCAGCGTTTCGCTGGGTCTCGTCTAGGAATCGAGATATATCGATTTGAAGTTAGTAAGTATCGTATAGGGGAATTTGTCACGTTTTAGGCTCTTTTGTTTGACATAACTCGAGAACCACTCGTCCGATTTAGCTGAAATAAATTTTAAAAAACCAAGAATTACAATTCCTCTAATCTGTTCTTAAACCGTTTTCCTACTTAAGCAACAGTTTCGCAATTATAAATAAATGTATGAAAAAAAAAATTATTTTTGCCTAAAAATTAAAATTTTTTTTTTTTTAATTCATAAAAAATCCAAAACGGTAAAAAGTGTCAAGTCCTATTAAAATGTAAATAAATGTATTTAAAAAAAAAAATTTCTTCATGTGCTTATTTTTAACTTGGAAACTATTACTTGTAAAGGAAAATAATATATGAACAGATTAAGGGAATTGTAATTCTTGGTTTTTTAAAATTTATTTCAGCTAAAATTTATTTCAGACGAGTGGTTCTCAAGTTATGTCAAACAAAAGAGCCAAAAACGTGACAAATTCCCCTATACGATACTTACTAACTTCAAATCGATATATCTCGATTCCTAGATGAGACCCAACGAAACGCTGGGACACGTATGACCTTTTTTTTGGCCGATATAACTTTCCCCGGTGGTTTCATCCCAAACCGATTGTGGCTGTCGCACAGTGTAAAGAAACCTGAGTAGCGAATGATTTGTGGTAAATAAGAGTTTACTTTAATGAAAAGGCCTTTGAAAATGTCGCACTTTGACATCAATAAATGAAAATCCCCTAAAATGTACTTAAGCGGTTATTCGTGAAAAACACAGATATATCGCTGTTCGATAGACATTTGAATGGTATCTGATATGCGGAACTCTCATCAGTTTCCGGCATCTCTAACAAACCAAGTTTTTTTATCTACCGCATATTGTCATACAGTTTGTTTGAGATAACCTCAATGTATCGTAAGGCAAACATTTATTTAAATTCCTCCGCCAGGCTATGACCTTCTCAATCAAAATCAAATGTCGAAATTTTTTTCTCCTTGATTAATATTTGTGCACTTTTTGCTGTCATCTTTGATTTTGGTCATTTTCCTTAGATGGCATCGTTGAAATGTCGCACAGTGGTTAAGCAGCGATTCTTGAGGGACAAAATTTCATATATTGACGAATTTTTAGTAGGCAAGAACTTGCAAAAGAAGAACTTGGTCAATTCTCAGGCATAACGACATCCATGTTGTCAATGAATTCTGCAGATCACCTCTGTAATTTCGGTATGTCTATCAAATTCGGTATAAACAGGACATTTTTAAGAGTAAATGCTTTCGTAATGCGAGAAGAACTTGATCGATTATCAGGTATAACCACATTAATGTAGTCAATGAATTATGTAGATCGCCTGAAATGTATTTCTAAGCTTCAGCGAATAATACGCCAGTAGTAGTTTGGAATAGCTTTTATTGAAATTTATAATAATAATTGGCCGTGAGACTTTAAATTACAAAATCTGTGCAGTCATGTTGGGGTGTAAGAAAATATTGAAAATGTGAAGGCTTTTAAAAAAAACAAAATTCTGAAATTTAAATTTTTTTAAACTGTATCTTCTTTAATATATATTTACCCTCGACACTGATTCACGCAGTACGTAGGAATTTAAATATGCATTCTATAATTTTCTATAAATAATAATAATAAAAAAAATAATATATTTTTTTTGTACAGAAAGTGTGTTTTCCCCAAATTTTTTTTTTTACCAAAATTTTTTTTTTTACAAAATTTTTTTTTTACAATTTTTTTTTTTTTTTACAAAAATATTTTTTCAAAAAAAATTTTTGGTTTTTCAACAAAATTTTTTTTTCCACTAAAATTTTTTTTTTCAACAAATTTTTTTTTTTCCATATTTCAACGGGCGCCATAGGCGCATTACAACTTACTAGTTTTTAAATAATTTTTGAAAAGAAAAATATAAGTAGTTGAATTTTTTTCAATTAGTTTTTTTTGCACATTGAGTATTAACAGACTATAAAAGATTAATATGTTGAACTGTATTGAATTTTAGGCCATGGAAATCCATTCAAACTACTGTGCTTCCATCGATGTGTACATGTCGTCTTAGAAAGAGGGCAACCACACAGGAAAAATCAAAAGAAATATTTCTGAAACGCTGTCCTTTACTTAAACTACGAAATGCTTTGGCTAACAAAAACCATATGTTCTTCCTAAACCGAGCAACTCCGTAATGGTTGGACAAAATTAATTTCTATTAACAATCATCCATCCGCAAGCACTTTTCCTGCTGTCGCGTCTCCCAAATGACTCGAACAAAAACATCAAGTGGTCTCCGAAAGGGAGAACGTAGAAAAGGCACAATGTGTCATTTAAATAATAACATTGACAGCGGTCTAAGGCAAAAGCACAACACCAACCCACAGTAGCAACAAACAGAAGAGAATAAACAAAGACGGAGTTGCACACACAAACAGTCGGACACATATTTCCCCACCAACAAAAAGAAAACGAAGAGCAGAACGTCCAATCAGACCCAAATCAACTGAGCTAACATTTACTTAAAGCGCCTAACCAAATCCATTGCAATATGTTATGGCCAAAGAGCAGGAGAGCCGAAAGAATAGACATACACCAAAAAAATGTCTGAAAGTCTGGGACAGTTAGACAAAAACCGTAAGTTAAATTGTCAAAATGATGGTACAAGTTTTATAAACTATGCCGTAACGTCATCACTATTTCACAGTGGTTTCCATATACATTACTGGAGAAATTTTCACAAGTATTTAATAGACCCATTGCTAGCTCGAACATTTTCCTTTTGAAATGATGACTCAACAAGTTTGTAAATGCTTCTTATTGACCAACTTGTGGTTTAAATATGGAAAAATTCAGAAAAGCCGAATTTTTCGCAAAAACCTGAAAAAAAAAATTGAAAAATATTTAACCCCATATGCTTCAAAAAAAAAACTAATCAACTCCTGTGGAATTCGAAAAATAAAAATTTTTGGAAACCCTAATATACAGTGCTATTATTGAAAAGATATGTTGGCCATCGCGTCTGCTGTTAGCAAGATTGTGCCAAAAATTCCTGAGCTGGCATTCTAGTGGACAACACTCGCTGAGCACGTACGAGAATGTGGCTGCCGACGCAAAGAGCGTGGGGATTATTCCTGGAGCAATGGCTAGCCTTCGATATCAACTACTCAACATTTCTCGCACCTTCCTGATGCGAATTTTGCAAAAAATATTTCACATTTTTTCCTTTACATTTACCCATTTACTCATGTTATTAGTTTCCTCTTACACCGGCTGGAAAGTTACAATGATTTTGGCCGAAAAAATATCCTTGTTGAGGATTGGAAAAACCCCGAATACTCAAAGAGTGACAGTTTGTTAAGGATTTGGAGCTGTGCTACCTTTATTCTTTTTTTTTTTGGTTTTTTTTTTAATGGATTTTACTTTTACTGCACTAATTATTTTTTCATTAGTGTGATAACATTTACAGATAAATACTATTGTGAATGGCAAATGATGAAAATCTTATCAATACTTTTCTTTTCCAAATTTTCTGATCAAACTTATACTTAAATTACATATTGGACATAAACATATATATTCTCTCAAAAGAAATGAGAATGGTTATCGTATATCTGGGACCACATAGAACTAAAAGAAAGACATTCAAGTTTCTGATGTTCGGGTTTAGTAGTAGTAAATTCTAAGGTACTGCGATTTCCATTCAACTCATTTTAGCGCTCAAAAAACCTCTGTTTGTAGCATGGAGATTTCGAGTATGTTGGGCTTTTCAAATAGTGTTACTCAATATTATCATATTATATTTGATTGAATCTATTTCATTCAAGTCCTCTTGAACTCTTCTAATCACTCTCCATTATCCTAATACTTGTGCATTCCCCATAATTTAAAGTATTAATGAGAAAAAACTAATTTCAGTTAATGTCTAGATATTTGTAATAACTACAATATTTAATTGATCCCATAGTACTTGGAAATACTAGAGTTACGAGTGGGCTGTAATGGCCAACATTATGGGATATAATTGTGCCCGTAATGCATGCGTGTGTGTTTTGTGTGTAGAAATGAACATCTACATTTTATGGCATTCAAAAGAAATCTCCTCCATCGCTGGAGGTTATAAAGGGATTATAGTTTATGGGCTTAATCAAATAACAAGCAGAAATCCTTCAAAGGACGAGAGATATTTTTATGGCGCAGCAGACAATGAAATGAGCTGCACGGAGAGGGCCGGCTGGAACGAAAGGTATCATAGTTTGCCCAGTAAATACTTTATGTGACGTTTTATGATAACAGAGATCAAAAAGATTTATTATTCATCCAGATGATAATTCATTTTTAAGGCTAACGTATGTTAGGACATTACTTCCATAGAGACGGTAATGGGCAGACATTAACTACTACCGATGCTGATGTTGAATTAAGTAAAGTGCATAAAGTCACCGAAGGTAGAGAGTTTTGGAAATTCCACAAAACAAATTTTATGTTGTTTAGAAAAGAATATTTAAATAATTCAGAGAATTATACACAGTCTAATAAAATGTTAAATATTAATTAAATTTTAAACACTCAAACTATTTTATAATTTGCAGTCCACCCTCACTACCTGATTCATGTTATTATGACATTGTACTTTTAATGATAACAACCGGTTGGATATGTGTTAGATATAAATTAAAATGTGACATGACATTCTCTTCGTAAATTCCAAAAACCAATATCTGTTATATCAAGTGCGCATAATAATATTTTCATATTTTCATGAAATTTATCAATCATTAGCTAGAAATTTCAAAACATCGAACAAACCGAAAACTGTAATTAATGAAAACCAGCGACCGTGTAAGCTGAGCGCTTTTGTTAGTATTGCATGACCTGTGGACGTATGAGTGACACGGCATACATGAGTAATAATTATACGCCACATGGTACAATTAGTGTGTGCTCATTGCCAGCGATGGGAGTTAACGAAGTTTAAAAAGTACCTAAAGGTTACCAATGATGTAAGCAAAAATAAAATTTGGATTTGTACAGTAATAATCTTGTGTTAATGTAAGATTAATTCATACCACTCCGAAAGAGACGTTACTCTCAAATTAACATATAAAACCATTATATGGATCTGTCGATAGTTGATAAGTTTTAAATAAAAAAATTCAATATAGCTCTCTCCAAGGACATCCCGACCGTATAGAGAGGAGAGCCGTGGTGATGATAGGCGATAGTATGGCATCCAAGACTCCCTTGAGATTGGCCGGAACGTGGGAACGTAGTATATCGCTGTTCTAAAGATATTTGAATGGTATTTGTCTTTTCAGATATCCATCTTCTAGTCCCTGGTGTTCTCACATTTAGATGGGATAAGCCGCTTTACAGGATAAGCCGTTCATTGTAAAATGTCAAGTCAATCGGACGACGCGGAGAACATTCATTCATCAGCCAAACCGTTCGTATGTAAAATTCTCATCCACTAAGTCTGTGTCCTGTCTACTATGACATTCTCAAATTGAAGACAAAAATATTCTCACAAAAAAAGGCTTAAAAAAAAATTGAACTCCGTGGATATGTATATTGGAATTAGAGGACAAGTAGATTTTAAGCCTGAGCTCTCATATGTGTATCCATGGGGATTTTGAAAATTTGGAAAAATTTTGGGACTAATAATCAGAATATTTAGCTACATTTCATTGTAAATACAAACACTATTTATATATTTTTTTGTAGCAAACTACATTATATGAAATTATAGTTTGAAACATGAGGCCTACTTCTCGCAACCACATCTCGCTACCCTACCAATGTCAGTTGGATGCCAATGCAACGGGTGATTTTTAAGAACCTGAGAAGTAAAACTTATTACCCTTCATATTCCATGAAGGAACTGATGGAAAACTTCTCTCTATGCAGTGAGCTGTGTTCGATATAATTCGTATATTCACTGACCGGTACCTACTGTTTAAAGCCGGCTTCGAATGGCTAATGCTTTGCCAGAGAAGTTTTACATGGCTTAGATATTACTCTCTTATTCGTAAAGTGGCCAGCATTTAAGAGGTGGTAGCAGCCGCTGAAATATATTTTTGGTTTGCGTTTCTCATTTCTGCGAATTAAAATTTGTCTATGATTTTTTAATGCGTTTTTTACGGAAAACATCGATCGCATTACACGAGACCTAGGTGGGCTGTCATCTAATCAAGCCAAAAAAGTGGTAACCTTATAAACACAAAGTAGGTGAGGTCTTTAAAAAAAAGGAATATTTTGGGTACTGTTTAAAATCCCCCTTGCGAAAAATGATTACGTCTTTTTGGAGATTTTTTTTAAGCTTTGACGATTTTGAATATTTTTTTTGAATATTTAAAAAATTCTGTCTGACAGCACTGTAGGAAGCCTCCGTTCCTGGGTCATAACTGACATAATGAGAATAAATGTGTATTCTCTTCTTAAAAATCAGCACATTTTCTAATCCTTGACACTGGATTGCGCAATATACCAAAAGTGAACGGAGTAGTCCAGATTAACAACAAATTTCCCAGGGCCTGACAAATTGCATGTCTTTTGCCATCACTGGTGCATACTGCGTTATATCATACAGTCCAGGCTTATAATTATACGTTACTAAAATTCCTAATAAATATAAAATCGAAATAAAATACATACAAAGCACGGTGGGTGGGTGTGTTTGTTGCGTGCTCGCCTATCAGCGTAATATGAATTGTAATGAGCATTTTACTCCCATAGACTTTTCGTTGACATTAGCCACGTAGGCCACAAATACGCCCATGCATGTGGGCGAAATTTGAATTTAGAAAAACAGGCTTGTATTTCTATTTGTGGTTTAATACAAATGTATAACTGTATTGGCGTATGTTCGGCTTACTTACATACTTACCTTTCCTGCTTGATTTACATTGAGTATTATATGATTTCTAAACAATAATTAAGCGGAAGCGAGAAGTTGAACGAATACAATGCTGTCTCACAGCTGATGATGATTTTCGTTGGAATCAACTTAGTTATTTGTTAGTTTTCGCTATATTCTAATTGAAATTCAAAAAAAATAAAATATTTTTTGGGCATGAATAAAATAATTAATGAGAGCTGACTTTCGGTCGACATTTCCAGTAAATTAAATTTGAAATGTTATCGACAAATTTTACGTAGAAAACAATTCAACCTAATAAGAAAAATCTAAATTGGGGCATGTTTGACTATGCAGCACTAAACTCTCATCTGCTGTTTGAAGAAATGAGTCATTTAACAACGTCAACTTTTGCGAAATGTATTAGGCAATCTTCATGCAATACGACGCTCGTACTTTCGATGACAACTGTATCTAAACATGGACCTACCTATTTATTATGAGCTTCGTGGAGAGTAAAAAAAAACTCCAACAACTGATGTAAATAAAAATTGGTATATTTTTACAGTTTAATGTCGATTAGACTAAAGTAAAATCCCCTTTTTTGCCATTTGTTGCAGCTAAAATTGTTTTTGGTAGTAAATGCTGGCGACTTTACGAGTAAGAAAGAAATCTCTAAGCCAAAACTTCTCTACAAAACCTTTAGCCGTTCGGAGCCGTCTTTAAACAGTAGGTCCCGTTCAGTGAGTTTACAAATTACATCGTTCACAGCTCACGGATCCGAGAGGAGTTCCCCGTCTGTTCCTTCATAGAATGTTAAGGGAAATAAATAAAGTAAGTTTTTGGAAAACATCATTACACCGTGTTACAAAAAATAGTTTTTTTTCTGTCCTATGAACCAAATGCACATATTCGGAAAGAGGGGAAAAATAAAAATACACGTGTATCGGCGATTTTCAGGTGCACGTCAGAATTTTTTTATGTTTGAAGTATAAAGCTCATAGTGGCCTGTGTGAAAGCCTTTGGGCTGTTTTTTAGCCCTTTTTCAGTGATCCAATCGAGCTGATTTTTTGCAGGCAGACTCGTGGAAATGTCTGTATCACGTCAATTTTTTTAAAAAAATAGATTTTTATCAATTCTCAGATTTTCCTTAATTTTTTTTTTTTTTTAAATGGTTATCGTTTTTTTTTAAGTTTTCAGTTCAAAAAACATTTTTTTTCAGAACGCTTAAGTAGTTTAAAAATTTGGAGTCTCTTCAAGTTATGCTAAGAAAAGTGAAAAAAATATTTTGTTTTCAAAAATAATAAAAATTGGGGAAAATCTGATATTTGATAAAAATAGTTTTTAACAAATTTGACGTGATACAGGAATTTCCACGAGTCTGCCTGCAAAAAATCAGCTCGATTGGATCACTGAAAAAGGGTTAAAAATCGGTCCAAAGGCTTTCACACAGGCCACTACGAGCTTTATACTTCAAACTTAAAAAAAAAAAAAATTCTGACGTGTACATGAAAATCGCCGATACACGTGTTTTTTTATTTTGTATCCCCTTTCCGAAAAAGTAAATTTGGTTCATAGGACAGAATGTGTGTAACACGGTGTTATAGAGCCGAATTTCAATTATGAGAGTAGTGTATCCCCTTTCAGAATAAATGTTTCCCCTATATGTAGATAAATAAATCCAATTTCATTCGAATATAATTTAAAATGAGTACAATTGAAATGAAAGGAGTTTTAACATGTTCTAGTCTTATTCGTCAATTCTATTCGTTAGTCGTGTAAAAGACACGCTCTTTCTGTGTGAATCCTTGACGAGTTGTAACAGCCTTTGCTGCATACTTTGGCCAATGTTGTCGCTTGGTGGTGACGTTTGCACCTGTACGTGGTTGTTTGTAATTTTGTCTTGGCTGTGGAAATAAGAAATTCAGTTAACATACTTTTCTGGGATTCTCTTTCTGGTTTCGGTTTTTTTTTTTCGTTTCCTTATTTTTGTGGGGTGGAAATTAAATATCTGACGCGCGGATGTTTCTGCATTGAGACAGAAGCAACATCGTGTTTGGGTTGCATTAAGTTCAACATGATGCACAAGGATATCAAACCGACAATGTACACTGCCAATGCTTTGAATGTGAAATTGAAATTCTTATCTCAAATATTGAGGTAGGCAATCCCAAAGTGATGTCTGTTATTATTTATTTACTATTAATTACAATACAAAGAAATTTTGAATTCTAAAGCCTCTGGTGGGAATCGAACCAACAACCCCAACGCTGATAAGCAAGCTCGCTACCAACTCGCCTATTATTTGTATATCGTGTTATTGCAGATTTTGGCTACTTCTCGGCTATGATTTTTGTCTCATTGTCTCCCAATTGTTACCTAAGCTTAGAGTTAATCATGTCTCGTTTTATCATCGTCAAACTAACATTTCAGGCATTCAAACAGAACATAAGCTGTATTGTATTGAGTAAAGTTGGGTTTTGCGAAAAATTCCAATCATTTGTTTTCCTTCTGAATGTGCATAAGCATTTCCTCGAGTTTCCTCTACTTCTAACGCCCTCCATCCATGGGGGAATAAAAAAGGTTTCGGTAAAGGTAAAAGCAAATGCAGACCGCCCTATCAATTCCTCCCATTTATTTGATATAATGCAACTAATCACACTGATGTACAAGGTGGCGCAAAAGTAATCCTCCTATCAGAAAATTTTATAAATTTTGCCATTGGCCCCTAATGTGACAATAAACTTTGGCGGCGGCCATTTACATGACATCATATTCTCGACTTGATGTAAAAAAAATTAAAAGACCAAATAATAATAATCAACAAGAAGAATCAAAGTTTTTCATTTTTTTTTAATTACAAAAAAAACATCGGAAGTTTATTTTTTCGCCACCCGTTATATTCATTGCAAAATGTTGTTTCCTTATTCGATTGACTCACAGTGTACGCACTATGTTCACTTTAGTTGTCAACATGTAAAATGTAATGCTGTGGCATAATGTAATGTCGAATGGTTTGATGGTAAGTTTTGCACACATGCGGAATACTTCACAAATACTAATGCCCAGACGTGCATGCAAGTAAGTGTGACGCACATATACACATATACATGCCAAGTTGGAAAAAGGTTCGAAAGCTGAAATTGCGATCACTAGCGATATACTTGTGATCTATAGGACTTTTTCGTGGATTAACACCGCTAGACGGCCAGTTCGGCGAATGAATTTGAATTTGTCTTCCATATATGTTATATATGAAACGGGGCTCACCCTATTTGCTGTCCTGCCTATCAATGCGAATGCCACATATTTCTTTCCGGCCTTCCTCACAGTTAGCCCAATAGTTGTTTTGTCCTGTTTCTGGATGTTTCTTGCGACGATGCAGAAACCAACATTTTGTGCTGAAACGAACTTAATCGTTTCAGTAGAAAACATTGGGAACCAAAAACAGCTATTTCTATAGTTGCAGAGGAACGATATCAAACGTCCGGTCAAAAGTTTTGCTGTACTAACTGCGTTACGGATAGGAAGAAATATATGGCATCCACATTCATTTGGGAGCCAATTAATATTGGAATCTTAATATATATTTACCCTCGACACTGATTCACTGATTCACTGACTCTGTCACGCAGTACGTAGGAATTTAAATAGGCATTCTATAATTTTCTATAAATAATAATAATAAAAAAAATAATATTTTTTTTTGTACAGAAATTGTGCTTTCCCCAAATTTTTTTTTTACAAATTTTTTTTTACATATTTTTTTTTTTACAAAATTTTTTTTTCAACAAAAATTTTTTTTTCAACAATAATTTTTTTTTTTTACAAAATTTTTTTTCCAAATTTGTTTTTTTCAACAAATTTTTTTTTTTTTCAACAGAATTTTTTTTTTCAAAAAAATTTTTTTTTTAACAAAAATTTTTTTTTCCACAAAAATATTTTATTCAACAAAATTTTTTTTTTCAACAACATTTTTTTTTTACACAAAATTTTTTTTTTTCAACAAAATTTTTTTTCCATATTTCAACGGGCGCCATAGGCGCATTACAACTTACTAGTATTTAATATTTTAAATAAAATAATTTCTGAGAGATTGACAATCGGCCTTTATCGTAATTAACCTTTCTTCATATTTTCCCTTACAATGAGTTGACATTATTTTTAAGGTACACTATAGTCAACAATTAACAACACTCACACACGCGTTGTTTCGGATGCCTTGAAGCCATTGCCAACAGGGTGCCTATGATTACTTACCGAACAAAAAAAATTTAACCTATATCGCCTGAAGTTATGACTTCCACCGACGAAGAGCAAAAGTGTATCTGTGAATTACTTGAGTGTATTCTGGCTGTTTCTGAAAGACAGTCAGTCATTCATTGCAGTCGTTGGCTTATTCATTCATTTATGCTCGTAAAGTGATTATAACTGTAATACAACTACAACTAAGTGGAATGAAGATATGTTCAACGGAATGCCACTGCCAACGCCACCACCGCAGTCATTGTCTCATGATAATGTTGGTGATACCGCTGCGGATGATTGTGATTAGCAGCCTTGTCATCGTCGTCGTCAACGTCATCTTATATCTTCATGGCAAGGACTAAGACTATAACATAATAGTTTATGTGTAAACCATCTCCCCAGCAACAATCAACAACCACTTCCAACTAACAAGTTGCATAGGAAATAAAGCTCAGGCTCGCATATGAATGCCAACATATACGCAGGTACTCTGTGTCAAATAAATATTTGTAGATGTTTCTTCTTCTTCTTCTTCGTTCATTCTAAATTAAACTGATTGTTGTCGACATAAAGACCATTGCAGCATCCTTTTATTCTGCCACCCCCTAACTAGTACAAGACTCACAGACAGACATTCGTACATATGTACATTAGGGTGTCAAAAAATAAATTGGACACCCTAATTTTTTTTTTTTTTCAAATTAGATACTTAGAATTATTCCGATTTAGTTTTTTACACTTTCATGAAATTTTGAAAAGTTATGTAACGTTTCTTTTGTAGCTTATGTAAAGTTTCCCCAAAAATTTTATGTGACAGCTAAACGAGCAAAAAAAATTACAAAACATATTATTTATATACATCGAACAGTTTTCTTTTGAAATGATGACTCAAAGACTTTGAAAATACTTTCTATTGACCAACTTGTTCTTTAAACTCAGAAAACCCGAATTGTTTGCAAAAACATGGTTCATGGCACCTTTAAACCTTTACCAAAAAATTAAAAAATTTCAAAAATGTGTAAAGTATTTTTGAAATTTTTTAAGCTATGAAAATTAGGTTGAACCAACAAATATTTTTTTTGGGCCACCCTAATGCACATGCATTACGCATCTCGACAATTGTATTTCTCGGGCGAAAATGTTCAAAGATTCCGTTTTGTAAAGACGGTTGATGTGTGCGTCTTAAGTTTACTCATAAGATAATTGTTAATTAGTTTGTTGCTTTAATGTTTTTTTTTTGTTTCTGTACTCTTTCTTTCTATTTAGTTATATCTTATTTTCACAGAAAAGCAATAGGGCTGAGCTAAAGATTATTTTTGGCACGGTAGAGTTTAGAAAATTAGCGTTTGAATACCAAAAAAATAATAGCGAAATTGATGATTAAATGAATTGAAGTTTTAAAGATATTATTGAAAGTTTAAAGAAATTTAATTAGAACCAAATAGTTTCTAACTATTTTCTAATATCAATAATACTTAAGAATCAGTCTATAAATTAAACTACCCAAATATAGGCACAATTCCCTTAAAATTATTCGTTCAGCTATAATATACCCTACGCATTTTTGGATTAAGTGTAGTTCGCCGATTATTCCTTAAAGTGACTCTTAGGTAAACACGTTCAAGAACTACCAAAATAAGGTTTTTTGTGTTGTATACGGGTTTGCGGAATGATAGATTCATATGCCTGATTGATGCCATTTATCTTGTCATGATTCATTTCCGCGAATCGCGGACTCTTTGAATTCAAATGACGGCCAATATCGTAAGATGTCATACCTCAAATTTGATTCTGTTGATGCTATGGCAAGCCATACACAGAGAGAAAAATTAACCTTATATAAGGTTAACTTAACCATAAATAAACATGATTTGGAGTCTACGTTATATATTGTTAATTTGAACATCTTCTTGTTGACTGGTATTTAACAATAATAATAGTTAATTTTACTACTCCCTGGTTGAATTTTTTAACCATGCAACTTGTTGATATAAAAATAATTATTGTTGTTTTAACAATGCATTGTTGAATTTTTTAACCATGAAAATAGTTAATATAAAAATTTCATTGTTAATTTATTGAAACAATGCATGCTCAATTTAACAATTTTATATTTCTTTGCAGAAATATAAATTTTCCAAAAAAGCTTCACGAATTGTGTTTGCTTTGATTGCAGGCAAGGTTTCGGAAGCTGTTACAGTTCTTCATCGTTACCCATTTGCAATGTTTTCTGCATCAAATATTGGTGTAATAAGTGTCCTAGCTCTAAGCGATTGAACGAGAACTACTGTTTAGTAGCGCATATCCCAGAAAAAGCAAGCAGTAAAGCATTGAAAACCAACAGCTCAACAAGCAGTGACGATAGCATTTTGTGGTGGGTTTTTGAAAGAGCGAGATAACGTTCTCACATGTTAAGAGAAATGTAAGAGGGGAAAAAGTGTGGGAGGCGGGGAAACACAATCGCATTCGTTGCTACTTCGTGTAACATAATACTGAACTTCGACTAACACAAAGCAGTTCAAGAACTTCGACACAACAGAGCCGAATGATCTTTGAATTGTTGTTTATTTCGCACATTGTTCAGCCTCTCTCTCGAAAAAATCAACCTTATATAATGTTAACTCAACTACTTTTCATGTAAATTTGACCTTATATAACGTTATTTTGACGATGTAATCAAATATTTACCATGAAAAAATTAACCAGACACATGGTTAAAAAAATCGTTGTACTTTTGGCTCGGTGTAGTAAATGGAAAATCAGTCGGATGAAACGGTTGTCACCTAGAGGGAATAACTAAACCTTTTTCGGTGTGATCCAAAGACAACTGTTTCGTTTTGATGGGGGGCTATGTTAAGTCATGGGATTATGTCGACAAACCAGCAACTCTTGAAGCACTAAAAGCCAATATTCAAGCCAGCATTTGCATCATACGATCAGATTTATTCGAAAAAGTAGTCAGAAATGTAACGGATCGAATGGACTATGTAACGCAAAGCCTCGGCGGACGTATGACGGAAATCATATTTAAAAAATATGTCATGAAAATATATACCAGATGGTAATGGACCAAATTTCAGTCCAACAATAGTTCTGTCTTGTATTGTAATTTTAAGTTCCCCCTATAATATGGAATTTTATATTTGATTTCAGTACTCTCATACTCTCTCCCTTAAAATTTCATATAGGATCGGAGTGAGATGAGCGCGATATGATTTGCATATTTAATTGATTTGATTTTTACATTTAAGAGATGAAACGACCGCTGAAAAATGTAAGATCTTCTTTTCCGAGTCTCAAACTGGGTTTCTTGTGTGACAGTTGAGTTAGACTTTTGCAATATAACAAAAGTTGTGTCATCCCAAAAAACACCCCCTCTATCTCGGCTGTAACAATTTTGGGATGTGCGTGGTAGCATTCTCCCCCAAATTTATATTACGGGTTACATTACAAAGTAGCAAAAATAAAAAAAACTACCGCTACAACAACATCGGCAACTACAACTCTCCTGCGGCGGCAGCAGCAGCTAGAACTAAAACTAGCACAATTATTCATTCATTCATTCATTCATTTACATCGTCAGAATATATATAAAAACTTAGGAAGCATTTTGTGAATCGCATAAGTATTTTGCAGAGAGATACACACACACAGAGACAGAGACAGAGAGAGAGAGTCAAATTACGAATAGCTGCGTCTGGGGAGAAGAAGTGGTGGCAGTCGGAAATGAATAGAAGAAGGCTTAAGCGCATAAGTAATATTACTCGTAATTAAATTGAAGACGTTAATTGTCAATTGGGGAAATTAACATACAAAATATTTTCTATGACTATAACACCAGCTACGAATGTTAACAGCACGTATGTGTGTGTGTGTGTGTGTGTGTGTGTGTGTGAGTAATAGAGCTTTTATCCAATTGAGAGTAATATGAGTCAAGTGTTTATGCGGTTCTTTTTTATGATGTGATAATAAAGGGCGGTCATTATATTGGTGTATTTAGTACGGGGTGGAGAAACAGCATATGCTGTACAATGGAAATGGAAACTATTGCTCGAAGGTGGGAGGAGTCTTTCGATCATAGTGGTTTTTGTTGGGCGGAGGAGATGTTGGGTGAGTCTACTTTAAACCAAATATTTATCTCAATTCCTGCTCAACTTAGATGTAATCTGGACAAGTATAACCCAGACCACTCAAAATGTAAAATAACACACCCTACACTAAAACAATGGCCGAGAAATTGCAGGATTTAGATAAACTGATGATCCAGAACATTTCAATGTCACTGCCACAGTTACTATTGAGACTCGATTTTAGATATTTATTTATTAATTACAACACAAAGTAAATGTATATTCTAATTTTCGGTGCAAGGATAAACCGGGTGAGACAGACATTTGGCTAGATTTTGGAAGCACCAGACCAAAGCCTCTGGTGGGAATCGAACACACAACCCCCACGCTGATAGATGGGCACGCTACCCACTGGCCTGCCGGGGCGCTTAACTGTTATATTTATATTTATTTAGATATTTAAAGCTGGAAAGCCTCTTTACGACGCTTTTAATATCTGAGGTAGCGAATATCTTAAGGCATTCATTAAAGTAAATCAGCATGGATTTTTTCAAGTTGTCACTGGCTCAAACTCAGCCATTACAGAGGAGTCATTCCCAGTTGGTCCGGCTAGGACTAAAATTCACGCTGCACCATAACTGCTTCCAGTTCGATCCCAAGACACTCTGACTTTATCTTCAAGAGCATACCGCTACCTAAAGTCGCAAAGGGTGTAAGTCAAAATTTAAAATTTTACAAGAGAGACAAATAACTTAATTTTATTCTTCGACGATTTATTTTTCCAAAAGTTTTAATGCAACTATGTGTAGGTTATTCATGTTGTTGGTAATATTAAAAAAAAATTTGAAGAATAAGCTTGGTAGTCTTTTTTGAGCATTAGTAGTCTTAGGTAGTCTTTTTTGAGCATATAGGGACTTAGAACATTTTCTTTTCAGTTATAAAAGGTGACAGGGCATATATTTTTGGTGGTTTTTTTCTTCAAGCCAGATGCGTTTTCAACTTATCTTGCGTTCTACATCAAAAAATTCATTTAGCCAAAAAGTGGACTTACAACCTTTACGACTTTAGGTAGCGATACGCTTCATTCAATCTTACTGAGATTTAAAAGTTAGCAATACCCTCACCAGGTAGAGTGAAGTCATTTTCTATCCACACAATTGCCAGTGTTTATTTCTCGGCAAGCCCTACCAATATATTAAACTAGTAAGTTGTAATGCGCCTATGGCGCCCGTTGAAATATAGAAAAAAAATATTGCCGAAAAAAAAATTTTTTGTTGAAAAAAAAAATTTTGTTGAAAAAAAAAATTTTTGTGGAAAAAAAACTTTTGTTGAAAAAAACAATTTTGTGGAAAAAAAAAGTTTTTGTGGAAAAAAAAAATTTTGTTGAAAAAAAAAATTTTGTTGAAAAAAAAAAATTTTGTAAAAAAAAAAAAATTTTTGTAAAAAAAAAAATTTGGTTGAAAAAAAATTTTTGTGGGAAAAAAAAATTTTTTTGGAAAAAAAAATTTGGTTGAAAAAAAAAATTTTTTTGAAAAAAAAAAAATTTGGAAAAAAAAAAATTTGGAAAAAAAAAATTTGTAAAACAAAAAATTCTGGTAAAAAAAAAATTTGGGGAAAATACAATTTCTGTACAAAAAAAAAATATTATTTTTATTATTATTATTATTTATAGAAAATTATAGAATGCCTATTTAAATTCCTACGTACTGCGTGACAGAGTCAGTGAATCAGTGAATCAGTGTCGAGGGTAAATATATATTAAGATTACATGTTAGTCAGTTCGCTCGACTTGCTTTTATGTTTTATTAAAGAATTAAATTTCAGTTATTTCACTGTTTCTCTGTAACTACATTCAATCCCTCCCTCTATTTGTTCTATTAAAGACATACGAAAATTCCTCTGTCAACATCTTGACAATGTTGTCTTTCCATCAACAATAACAATAACAACAACAAAAAAAACGAAATGTAATCTTCCTTTGATTTCATTTCGTATATATTTTTGAAAGTATTTACCACAGCTACATATTCCATCAATCCCGTGTATGCCAGAGTGTTTTTCAATATCTAATGTCTGCATGCAATACTTGTACTTTTACTATCTACTTTCACTCTGGCATACAAACATTCAACAAAACATACATGAAATGTTTGTGGTATGTGCAGTTGTAATCGCTTTTTCTTATGTTTCCTGGATGGCAAAAAAAAAAGAAAACGGAAAAACAAACACACTTACAAATATCTATGAAATAGTTGACATGATCATGTCCACAAATACAAGTACAATATTTTCTACTTATAAGCGAGTGCATGTAAAGTAAATCTAAGTATGTATGACTGTGTATATATGTATGTGTGTGTGTGTGTACACGGATTGATTTACGTTCGTATTTACATCAAACATTCAAAAACATCAACATCTACCATACCAAGTACAAAACCACAAAACATGTATTCTATTACCATACACTCACGCCGCAGATACTAATACACACACATACTACAGTCGCACACACTACCATTCCTGCTTGTGGGCACAGTGGCAAAAATCAAGGCCCTGGCAATCACAGAGCAAGCTCTTAACTCATTTAAATTCGTGTGGCAAAAGAACAGATTTTGTTCAGCCCTGAAATAAGCGATAAACAGCTGATTTCAAAGCTACTAATCAGCTATTTATCTCTTGAAATCAGCTGTTTATCGCTTATTGCAAAGCTACTAAACAGCTGTTTGTCGCTTAGAAAGCATGCGAACGTTGTCGTTCGACACTGTGGCTTATGCTGTAGATTTTGTATTCATCCCATATAATATCATATCTATCGCATTATAAGAAAGATTGATGCCTAAAGTCTATGAGCTGATTCAGCTCTTTTAGTATGGCTCCAGACCGAATACAGGATATGGCGGTCGATAGTTGCCGCCATATCCTGGAAAAGACCAATGAAAAGTGCTTTTACTTTTTTCAATCGACTACAAAGCGAACAGAGGACCTTCGATATGAGAAAAACTGTATATGAGTGACACTACATCCTCAGTAAAAATAGGAAGCTGACCCTCTCAACCATTCACCACTGCAAGAGGTCTTCGACCAGGTAGCTGCTTATGGTGCAACATTTTCAACATAGTATTTGAGAAAATAATGAAACAAGCTGAATTTAAGAAAAAAAAACGGCTCAGTGAAAAGATTTCGACCGATTTTTAACCCTTTTTCAGTGATCCAATCGAGCTGATTTTTGCAGGCAGACTCGTGGAAATGTCTGTATCACGTCAAATTTTTTAAAAAATAGATTTTTATCAATTCTCAGATTTTCCTAAATTTTTTTAAATGGTTATCGTTTTTTTAAGGTTTCAGTTCAAAAAACATTTTTTTTCGTAACGCTTAAGTAGTTTAAAAATTTGGACCCTCTTCAAGTTATGCTAAGAAAAGTGAAAAAAACTATTTTTTTTTTCAAAAATAATAAAAATTGGGGAAAATCGGAGAATTGATAAAAATTGTTTTTAAAAAATTTAACGTAATACAGACATTTCCACGAGTCTGCCTGCCAAAAATCAGCTCGATTGGATCACTGAAAAAGGGTTAAAAATCGGTCCAAAGGCTTTCACACAGGCCACAACGAGCTTTATACTTCAAAATTAAAAAAAAAAAAATCTGACGTGTACATGAAAATCGCCGATACACGTGTATTTTTATTTTTTCCCCTCTTTCCGAATATCTGCATTTGGTTCATAGGACAGAAAAAAATCTATTTTTTGTAACACGGTGTAATTATAATTATAGGTCCTTTCCAAGAAGACACACATGTGTTAGTATAGGATTTGCACACCACTAGTACCAGCCCTGTTGGCAGATCTTCTCATATAAGCGGCATTCGAATTTGTACGAAATCATCTCTTATGCTCAACGAACAACTTCTGTATGTTCTCTTTTTAAAAATGTTTGTTCATAGTTCTGTTTTAACAAGGCCTTGCTAGTTTTTCCCTCCGGCATTGGTTGTAATTGTGACAGTATATGTGTGGTTTCAACTGTGTGTGTGTCTTTTAGTTTTATACTGCTAAATATAAAATGTCATAAGGTTACCAAAATTAACATCGATCGCATATAGTTGTTATTGTAAGTCGTATTTTCGTTACCACAAAAACATACGCACATTAGGGTGGATTACAAAACATTGATTAATGCCGGCTGCAATCACACATTAAAATGTTAGTGAGAGAAGTGCAAGTGCATTTGAATACAATCTCCAAGCAATCATACTCACAGTCATTTTTTTTTATTATTATTATTTTCTATCAAAGTTACATATTAAAATTTTGAGATTTTACTAAAAAGTTATTGCAACAATTGGGAGCTTATTTTATACGAAATAGGGCTCAATTTAAAATAGTTTGAACCAGAATAGGGGAAAAGATAGAGAAAACCCCTGTTTAAATTCTTTAAAGACATTTTAAATAAATAGCCTCTAACAGCTTTAAGAAGAAATTGATTATTCAAATTTCTTAATAAATCATGACTTGAGGATCCGTTTTGAACTTCGAATCTTTGTGTAAGTTTACAGGTTACGGTGTTGAAACAGAAAAAGTGAATGGCAGAAATTGTAAACAACAATCAGCCACCCTCTTTCATGTGGGCCTGGTAGTGAGTGTTCAGGCAGTTTCGGATTCTGGTAAGAACATAACAAAAACAAAAACAGTGACCGTTTTCAATAATTTTATGAATAGGAGAGTAATCTCTTATCTGTTTTTCTCCATGTAAACACTTGTGTAGAAAAAGTCTTAACCGTTCAGACGCCGTTCAGGTCCTGGCTTATCTGCATGTGTACTTGCGGATTTAAAGTCCTTCGATTGTTTTTTTTCTGTCCTATGAAACAAATTTACTTTTTCGGAAAGGGGATACAAAATAAAAATACACGTGTATCGGCGATTTTCATGTACACATCAGAATTTTTTTTTTAAGTTTGAAGTATAAAGCTCGTAGTGGCCTCTGTGAAAGCCTTTGGACCGATTTTTAACCCCTTTTCAGTGATCTAATCGAGCTGATTTTTTGCAGCCAGACTCGTGGAAATGTCTGTATCACGTCAAATTTTTTAAAAAATAGATTTTTATCAATTCTCAGATTTTCCTAAATTTTTTTTTTTTTTTAAGTTTCAGTTCAAAAAACATTTGTGTTTCGTAACGCTTAAGTAGTTTAAAAAATTTGGAGTCCCTTCAAGTTATGCTAAGAAAAGTGAAAAAAATATTTTTTTTCCAAAAATAATAAAAATTGGGGAAAATCGGAGAATTGATAAAAAAAAATTTTAAAAAATTTTACGTGATACAGACATTTCCACGAGTCTGCCTGCCAAAAATCAGCTCGATTGGATCACTGAAAAAGGGTTAGAAAGCTTCATACTTCAAACTTAAAAAAATTAATCTGATGTGTACGTGAAAATCACCGATACATGTGTATTTTTATTTTTTATCCCCTTTCTGAAAAAGTAAATTTGGTTCATAGGACAGAATGTGTGTAACACGGTGTTATACGCCGAACAAAATAAACGGATTTTAAGCAACCATTCTGAAATTTGACCGTATGACTTCCTTAAAAATTTAATACCTAATATAAGATCCTGCCGGTCCAGATTCTTCACCAGTTCTTGCGCAAAATTAGTGCTGTAATTTGAAGCAACAGTTGCATTCATGATTTTGGTATGGCTTCGCGATCTTAGGATACGCCGTTCTAATATGTCTGCAGTCCATTGCAAACAACCGCATATAATTGGCACAATTTATCACACCGATAGTCCTTTTCGCTGTGCGTGTGTTGCAAATCGTCCAAACGCTCAAGTTCAACAAATGTTTCGCCCCGTAATGACCTGAAACGGGTTTGCTCTACCTTATATAAACATTCCTAGTCCACAAGGTTTACTTAAGCAATGATAGATGAGTTTTAGTTTAGTTTCTTCTCTATTTCGCCCGGTAACATAAAATAAAAAATTCAGATAATTAAAAATATTTGCACTCTTTGTGTGCTGACAGGGAACTCTATCTACAATAGTTCGTACATGTTGGTGTTTTACTGTCCAAAGTGTTTCGATCATTAATTATAAAAATTCATATATGATAATCTACCATACAATGACGACAACAGCAACAACAACAAAATACACACGCATGTAAAAAGATATCCTCTGGTATAGCTGGACATCTGCTCTGTTATACGCATACATACGTAAATAACCACATGAACAGACGACCATTACAACAACTGACATTTCTGATAATCAATCAACTTCACATGAAATATGAAATTACAATAGATGTGGATTCCTTTATCACACCGATACCATATCAGCTACGAATATTCGTGTATAACAATATTCAGATCAACTTATATATACACCGATATATTCATCTCTGTATGTGTATGCCAACACACATACACCGCCACTATGCGTGTTATAAAATAAATGTTTCGGCATACATTACAAGGTTGATCGGGGAAAATATCTTTATAAATTACAATGCCACAGCACTGAATCATGACAGACAACTCTCCTTGTATCGGTTGACAATTGAACAGCATCAAGCATCGGTTCCATCCATTTCATGGCAGCCAATTCAGAATCATGCTGAACTCTCAGAGGTGTTTGCTTGGATTTTCCATTTATCATTTTCATTCATTATACTTAAATTGTTGAGAAGATTAAATACCAGCATGCGTTATAAATATTAAGTAGTACTTCAGAAAAATGTTGGTTTGTATAACTGCCGATTGATATATATGTACGTAAAGAGAGAGTGAGACAGATGAACAATGTTCTGGTATATAAACAGAACAGCTTATAACTTAAATGGTTTTGAAGATATGAGTTGACACACATTAAACGCTGTATCACAAGGAGAGACGTTGTATTGTTATTCTTACGATGTTATTATATTCCTTCGGAGTTTTTTTTTTATTAACCCTCAGGGCTTGGTACTCAATGCAGTGCACGGTGTAAGCGATAGAAGGTAAGGGTAATGGAGAGAGGAAAGAGGGAGTAGTGTTTGTTGACATTGGTTTTGAATTTTAGAATGTCACTACAAGGTGTGACATTCTGACGAGTTTTCGACTCCGACTTCGAAAATTTTATTTCCGTCCACTATTCCTATCCTCCATATTACACTGCGGAGCGTTTGTATAAAGAAGTTTATATAACGGAAAGTATTTCCAATTTTCCAAAAAAAAATTTAACATATAACCTTGTTTTACATTTTATTTATTTTAAGTAAATTAAACTCGAACATTTTTCACATCCAAACTTCAAAACTGACTCCTGGCAAATTTGCCTGACTCCGATTCAGACTCCAAAGCCCTGGTCACAACTATAGCTGTTAAGTAATGATTACCAATCGTAATAATTGTGGACGGCCGTGGACCCGAGTTCGAAACAGGGTAAGACCATCAAACATTTTGCGGCGGCTGTTTCCACCTTGTAAATTGTGGGCGACTTTACGAGTAAGAGAGCAATCTCTAAGCCATGTAAATATTCTCCAGAAAAGCATTGGCCGTTCGGAGCCGGCTTTAAACAGTAGGTCCCGGTCAGTGAGTATAGACAGCACACGGCTGACTGATTCGACAGAATTTCCCCCCTTTGTTCCTTCATGGAATGTTAAGGGAAATAAGTAAGTAATCGTAATAATTACTAATTAAATTGCACTTTTTTTAGAGGTGCAGTAATGATTAAATTACTATTACATTCAGTTGTTAAGACTTATAATCGATTACAATTACAAATAATCTAAAAATAATCAATCTTACTTGCGATCACTTTAAATAATCAAAAAGAATCCAAAGTAATCCGACTACATTCAGAGATTACTTTTGATTATTTATAGTAATCGGAAGTAATACGGATTAATGTCATTAAAAGATATGGTGATGCAAATGTTTGTCCACATCAAACTCAACCAGTATTTGGTTTGAGGTGTACTTTTCTTTACCGCTATAAATTGTATACGATTTTTGTTTCTTGTTTTTAATATTCTTGATTTCTTGTGTATTTCTTGTGGAATTCATTGATTTTTTTATCTTTATTCGAGATGGCATCTGTGGTTGCCTTTTGCTCATGTTCATACACGCTCCCGTGACAAGATTGTCTTGGAACGTGTGATTAAGTATGTTTAGGGCATATCGCATGGGAAATGATTCTTTTCGATTATTTTATAGTAATTTTAAGTTATGTTGATTACTTTTAGATCATTTGTAATTTTAATGAATTATTTATGACAAATTGTTTAACCCATTCATGACAAGACATTTTTAAAAAATGGGTCCTGATTTCGAATCCGTTGATATTTTTAACTTTACGAAATCCTTTTTTTCTATGAATGGTTTAATAGAGGATTTAGACTCAATACAGTTTTTTTTTTAAAAAAAAATCTAATTGATTACTCACTGTGTTACACACATTCTGTCCTATGAACCAAATTTACTTTTTCGGAAAGGGGATAAAAAATAAAAATACACGTGTATCGGCGATTTTCATGTACACGTCAGAATTTTTTTTTTTTTATGTTTGAAGTATGAAGCTCGTAGTGGCCTGTGTGAAAGCCTTTGGACCGATTTTTAACCCTTTTTCAGTGATCCAATCGAGCTGATTTTTTGCAGGCAGACCCGTGAAAATGTCTGTATCACGTCAAAAAATTTTAAAAACAATTTTTATCAATTCTCTGATTTTCCCCAATTTTTATTATTTTTGAAAAAAAATATTTTTTCACATTTCTTAGCATAACTTGAAGAGACTCCAAATTTTTAAACTACTTAAGCGTTACGAAAAAAAAATGTTTTTTGAAAAAAAAAAACGATAACCATTTAAAAACAAAATTAGGAAAACCTGAGAATTGATAAAAATCTATTTTTTTTAAAAAATTTGTCGTGATACAGACATTTCCACGAGTCTGCCTGCAAAAAATCAGCTCGATTGGATCACTGAAAAAGTGGTTAAAAATCGGTTCAAAGGCTTTCACACAGGCCACTACGGGCTTTATACTTCAAACATAAAAAAAAAAAAAAAATCTGTGTACATGAAAATCGCCGATACACGTGTATTTTTATTTTTTCCCCTCTTTACGAATATGTGCATTTGGTTCATAGGACAGAAAAAAATCTATTTTTTGTAACACGATTTGATTATAATCAAATCGGGGTCACAAACTTGTTGAAAGATTATTTCACCTACGAACGGTTCGGCTGAAGAATGAATTTTCTCTACAGGACGTCTCCAACCAACCGGCCGTTTGACACCGAAAGGATAACACTCACTGTATAGATGAGAATTCCGGCTAAAAAAAAGTAAAATAAGAAAAAACGAATTTTTGTCTTCTCTGATGATGCCAACCTACTGTTTGCACACCAAATTCGCTAATCGTGTTATCAGCCGCTTCGGCGATGTCAATTGGCCACCTCAGCTACCGTGAAATAACGATTCTTAAGTGCTTTAAGGTAAATAGCGGACAAGCCATTAGTGAGATAGAGCCAGAAATCAGGTCTTGGAAAATTTAGTTGACCGTGTCAGACACATGAATAAAATCGTGTTCCCCAAATACTGGTAATGCTTGCACTTTATAATAATAATATAATAAACCCACAATATTTCTGGAATTTAAGAAGTATTTTTTTCATTGTTTAATATTATAAAGACAAACAACATTCACAACCTTATATATTTTGAAAAGTTGTTCATGCTCTGTCTTTTTGGGTTGTTGTCGCCCACCTTAATGTACATACGTACATACTACCTGTCATGTACGATGTATTTAGTGAAAATGTGAATTTATCTGAGGGATGTCACAGGAAAATAACAACAAAAAGGAAGTAAAGACGAACCACACCGTCTGGATGATTTCGTTGTGTAACAATGCGAACAATGTTCAAGGTGAAGAAAGTAGAAATTACAAATCTCAATTTGTCAGTCTTTCATTCCCGTCCGTCCATCTATGTGACACCTTTTCTGTATTCTCTCTCTCTCTTTCGATATATATACATATATTTATGTCATCAGATTGGATATGTACGTCTGTTTCGTCCCGTCGGTTTTTCTGCATGGCGTGACACATTGCCATTGGTTTTTATGGCATTTTAATTGAGTAGAAAACAAAAACGACATGTAACAATAAATAAATGTATGTATGTATGTCTGTTTGTCTGTGTATCATGTATTTAATACGTAGAAGATGATTAAATGTCTTTGGTTAACCGTAAACATAGTCATCATCGGTGGAACAGCGAAGGCAAAACCAGAAACAACATCAACATGAACACGGCGAATACGAACAGCAGCAGCAGCAGCCGCAGCCTCAACATCGACATCTTCATTATTATCCTGCTAGAGCGGGGAAAAAAGGAAGCATAACCAGTCACAGGACTTGTCAATGTCGCAATTTACATTCACACAACGAGATATTCATACGGATGTATGAACACACAAATATGACTGTCATGTTCACATCTGTCCGTTTGTTATAAATGTATGATTGATTTTATATTTGCGCAGACTTGACAATTCGTTATGATTTTAATAATAAACGAACACATTTCATTCAGTTTATTCATGTTCGTTTATATTCAATTTTCATTTCATTTTAAAATCTTATGATTTGAAAGGCGGGAGGATCCAAATGCGAGGCGATACATTCATTATAATTTGATTACAGTTGTTATCAGATAAATGAACGCATGATTTCTGCGAACTGAACACAGTAGTTCAAAGTAACAAAGTAGTCTGAGAACAAATTACACTGTACTCTACCGTTTTTGTGTGTTTCTTAATGGCTCTGAAGTGTGTTTACTTGAGAGGGATGACGAAGCAGCTCCTCTTATTCCTTGGGCACTTCATATGATCTCCAGCCAACCTAACACTTCTTATTCTGACAACAAAATTACCACTGGACCCTTTAGTTTACCTGCGCTATTTAATGATATGAAGTGAGGGGAACTTGCGAGGGATGAGGAAACAGCTCTTCCTCTATAAACGCATGTTTTCCCACATTCGCTGCAATATTTCACACCCACACCCGGCAAGAAGAAACGGAATGATTTCATAAAATGATAAATGACAAACAAGTGCTACTGCTGGTTGATATCAAAACGAGTGTGTGTGTGTGCGTATTGTAATCTAGAATTCCTTCAATGGATCTTTCTCTTCTTCTTCTTCGGGTTTTTCATTATGAAAACATATTTTCTTGGCCATCTTCATCTTCCTTTTTTCACTTAACAACTACATTCTTGCAATTTTATTTAATTTTATGTTTTTCTCCTCCTTACTTCGTTTGGTTTTTATCCTCATGATTTCTTTTACTTTTTTCTTGTTGCCAAAATACGGATGCTTTCGTTCACGCTTCATCTTCAACATCCGCCTCCAATCCATTCATTATTTCACTTGGCAGAACAATATTTCTTAAGCGACGCTTTACTTCTTCTCTGATAATTGTGCGTGGGGTCGGGGTGGGAGGTGATAATTGCGTATAAATTTCTCCTAATTTTAAGTTTTCTGTTGGGTAGGAAAACTATTTTAAAAACAAGAAATATCATCATTTAAATAAGGTCTTTCGCCTCGATATCGATCGAAATACCTTCTACGAAATCACTTTTCGTCGGAACCTTCCTATTATTTCATTCGCCCAAGAGGGACGTCTTACAATATAATCGATTTGGTCTATCTCTACCCTCTTCTACAAAGTAGAGTTGAGTAATAACAAAAGATTAAATTAATTTCATTTCCTGTATTTAACTCTACTCCAACTATCGTATACTAGTAAGTTGTAATGCGCCAATGGCGCCCGTTGAAATACGGAAAAAAACATTTTGTGGAAAAAAAAAAATTTTGTTAAAAAAAAATTTTTGTTGAAAAAAAAATTTTTGTTGAAAAAAAAATTTTGTTGAAAAAAAAATTTTGTTGAAAAAAAAAATTTTGGTGAAAAAAAAAAATTTTGTGGAAAAAAAAATTTTTTGTAGAAAAAAAAAATTTTTGTAAAAAAAAATTTTTGTAAAAAAAAAATTTTTGTAAAAAAAAAAGTTTGTAAAAAAAAAATTTCGTAAAAAAAAATTTGGTAAAAAAAATTTGGGGAAAACACAATTTCTGTACAAAAAAAAAATATTATTTTTTTATTATTATTATTTATAGAAAATTATAGAATGCCTATTTAAATTCCTACGTACTGCGTGACAGAGTCAGTGAATCAGTGTCGAGGGTAAATATATATTAAGATTTTTGATCGGCTGGTTTATTGTTCTCATTGCAATGTGCTGTCATTTTCACCGTTTGTATAATTTCTTTCTACAAAGCAAACTTTAACTACAACCCTCCTACCTCTTATGTGTCCCCATCTGCACTGATTATGGAACTGCCTTTGCATCGTTTGTTGCTGTGGGGAGGAGTGCAGCGAGAGCGGAATGCCGCTCTTTGTATGTCGAGAGTCCTGTAGACTGATGTGGTCTGGTTGTTTGTCGTGTATTGTGTGCGTCCGTTTTCTCGAATTGTTGCGATGTGTTTCTTGTTGGGGGCAATGCTGCTGTTGCTTGAAAACGAAATTGCAACAAATAAATCACATCCTGCTGATTTTTCTTAAAATCACTGCACGCGTTTAATGTGGCATTTAGTATGTGTTGGTTGCTTTGGCTGTTGCTACTTCAATGTTTTCATTTCCATCTCCATTTATTTCCGTTTTTGTTTTTTTTTTCACTTTCACTATGTCTTTATTTTTTTCTTCTTCGTTCTTTCTTTCTTTCTTTTGGCCTTCAGTGTATGGTGTCGGTCAGTATCATCACGATGCCATCTGCATCTATTCCACCATATTCATCTACATCTTCTTCTTTGTCGTTTTCTAAATGTTATGCTTCATTTTGCCACTGCCATCTGATGCAATTGCTAATGTTTCTTTTTTTTTTGTGTTGGCGTCTTTCTCTTCTCCATTCACTTCGTTTTCAATTTGGCAGTGCAACTTCTGCTGCTGCTATTTATTCGCCTTTCGTTGGTTCGCTTTGTTCTTAATTTGTAAAATTCACATCGGGGTAATTGCAGTTAAAATGTGCTCATACATTAAACACATCGTCGTCCTTCCAAATGGTAGACTAAATGGAAGGCACAATCGTACAATAACATTTCGAATAATTCTTTTCGAAATACTGACATATATTAGTTTTGTGTAGTTTCCTTTTCATTTTCATCCTGTGAAATATTGCATTGCACTGATAGCGGGGAGAACTGGATTATTAGGCCATTGTAGTATTGGTTACGACGATATTTCTTTAAACTAAAGCTATTAGTTTGAAACTTTCGTTTTTTTTTTTTTAATTATACACTTTTCTTTCTTGTCGGTGGCCTGTTATTTATCAGGACTGTGGAGTCGGGCTGTGGAGTTGCAGTCGCACATATTTGTCCGAAGTCGGATTCGGAGTCTGCAATCGAAAAATTTGAACGACTCTGAGTATTTTTTTACTTACATTTCTCATAAAATAAACAAAATTTATTGAAAACAAGTGAATCTGTTAATATTTTTTAAAACTTGAAATATTTTCGATTTTATGATACAAAGTATCTTTAAGATACAAACATACCCCTGTGTAACATAGATGATAGGAATAGTGGAATGAAATACGATTTTCGAAATTTTGTTATTGAACAGCTGAAGTCGGAGTCGAGCTATTTAAAAATGCAGGAGTCGGATTCGGAGTCGACTCCACAGCCCTTGGCTGAAGCCCCTGGTACAGATTACCAAGGGTTTGTTACTAGCCCTTGTTAATCTGCACAACATCCACCTTGAGTTTAATAGTACTATTTGAGTTTAATACTCGACACTGATACACTGACTCTGTCACGCAGTACGTAGGAATTTAAATAGGCATTCTATAATTTTCTATAAATAATAATAATAAAAAAAATAAAAAAAAAATTTTTGTACAGAAATTATGCTTTCCCAAAATTTTTTTTTTACAATTTTTTTTTTACAAAAATTTTTTTTTTACAAAATTTTTTTTTCAACAAGATTTTTTTTTTAACAAAATTTTTTTTACAAATTTTTTTTTTTTCAACAAAATTTTTTTTTCAACAAAATTTTTTTTTCCACAAAATTTTTTTTCAACAAAATTTTTTTTTCCACAAAAATTTTTTTTTTCTACTAAATTTTTTTTTTTTTCCACAAAATTTTTTTTTTCCATATTTCAACGGGCGCCATAGGCGCATTACAACTTACTAGTTTTTACATACTGTCCCAGGGAATCCTACTCGAACTTACTGTAAGAAAAATATAGATCTAAGCAATCGATTTATTCTGTCTTTGCTGCCTAAACTTAAATATTTCCATTTAAATTATGTATATTTAAGAGTAATACACGAGTTTTTTTTTTTAAATAACAACAGCAAACGAACTTTAATCAAATCCACCATTGTTAAATTTGTTATTTAAAAATTGACCAAACAAAATACAGAAAAAACAACAAAGTTTTAGAAGGCTTTTGTTTAATATCGCGTAAATGCATTTGAGTTTTTGTCGGTATGTCAGTTAGTATACGGTTATAATACATGTGGTGTTCATACATTAAACAAATACGTACGGATTTCGTTTTGAGATTACCACAGATATTCATCTCACAGAGAAAAAAGAAAAACTAAAACCAAAATTTAATGAAATTTTTTGGCGATTTTATTAATTTTAAAATTCTTTTCCGAAGCTGTTGGAAATTGTTGCATATATTAGCATGGGATACAATTCATACCCTACTGTGAGGAGAACAGGCATTGAGGTTTGAACAATACTTTGTACCTACAGGGTGATTGTTCTGAAAATGCTATGCTAGAAATGTTTGAGTTAATGATTTAAATGAAATTGAAAACAATATCCATTTTTGCCCAAAGGACATTAACATTTATTCATTATGAATTTACAACAATAGTTTTCAGCTTTTTTGTGAGGCCATGGTAACAAGCACACAGCCAGGTAAGCACATCAACAATTTGTCAGCTGCTGTTTTCCCATTACGAGTAAGAGAGTAATCACTAAGCCATATAAAACGCTTTTAAAAAACATTATTTGTGGAAGAAAGATGTACGTAAACCTCAGGCCTTTATGGTTATCTAAGCAACTCGGTCTTATGCCGAACGGTTTTTCAACTACTTGGGTCTTGTGTCGGGCCTCTCCAAATCATACGTCCTAGCATATTCATTTCTTCTTCTTCATAATAGTTTCTAACTGGTTTTTCTTGTCCCTCATATCCTTTGTTGAACCTGCAGCATTCTTTTTTTTTGTCGCTGATATCTTGTAGTAATGAATAGGTTTTGTAGGTCATTTTATATTCTAACTACGGATGTAGTGTCACTTGGATTGCATACGCAGTCATTGTTTCAAAGAATTAAAAAATATGGTATGCGACGACTGACTGGGATGTCAAAAAAGAAAAAAATATTTTTTTTTAGCTCAACATGATTTTCATAGCTTACGGTGTAAAGTTTTTATGAATTTTTTCAGATATTTTTGAAAAGGTTCGGAGGTGCCACACGTAAACTTCAATTTGTTGGCGAAAAAAATCGGGTTTTCTGAGATTTTTCTATTTCAAGCACAAGTTGATCAATAAAATTCATTTTCAAAGTCTTTGAGTTATCATTTAAAATTAAAAGTGTTCGAGATTATTTCCAATAATGGAACCAATGAGTCCTTGGCGAGGACCCTTTTATACCCAGTTTATGTATTAAATAAAAACTGAATGCAATAGAGAAATGATAAATCATCAAAATTCAAAAAGCCAAATGTATATAAAACTTTCGTTAATGGTTTACCTTAGTCGCTGTTTACTAATTTCTTGTTTTGTCCTAATTTCATTAGTTTTTCCCACTGTAAACCAATAAAAACCCGACAAATATGAAATACTATTACTAAAAACCCATCAAAACGCACAGCGCACGTGATAGTAACAAATGTTATGTGTTGCAATCATTTTAGTCAATACAAAGAAAAAATCATTGTCAATAACATTGTTTTAAATTGATCGAACCACCCTTCAATACAACGTTGTATCGAAAAATGCAACAAAAGCATTTTTGCGAGTGTACCAAACACAACCAACGAAAAATTCCCATTTTTCATACAGATGCAGAGGCAGACTCACACATGGACATGTATATATACACACACAGAGTGTGTAAAGGCCAGAAATTAATAAAAATTGTTGCCTTACCCGAAAAACAGAAGCAAAAAAAAAAAGAAAGGAAAATATAATAATTTGTTTAATCGTTCATGCATGAAAATGTTAAAAACTTGAATGTTACTAAAGCACACGCACACACATATATATATGTATGAATATATATATATATACTCCACTGTCATACACAGTGAAAGCCATAAATACGCACCTTCATTTACATGAACACACTGAGCACGCCCAGGTAACACACCGATATAAAGTGCACAGTATTTCGAAAACGACAGCATTGATTGATTATTTTCTATACGAGAACCGATTGGAATAAATTCTTTAATGAATGTGGAAAAGCTAAAAATTTGGTAATTTTCTTGTAATACAAGTGACCCCCTTTGTACTTCTTAGCATCCCACAGATCAGAGACTTTTCAAAGTTGTTATATTTTGAATTAAAGATTGGGAAATGTTTCTTAATGGCATTGTCATATGCGATATTCAAATATTCTTTGTACAATCATGTTTATTGTCCACAGACAGTTTACATGTGAGAGATGTCTATCTGTCATTTATTTTATGGTTTCCCCGTCAGCGGACTGACAGTGACGGGGGTAGCATGGATATGGGATCGGCAAATGGGATATGTCGATGGGTCGTACGAGTGCATATTCGATATGAGAGACATGACGGGCATGATAGGCATACTGATAACACGAGGGGTGTTCTATAAGCCAAGGATATTTCTATGAACCGACGTACCAAATAATGACTCGCATTAACGGTCTTAATTCCTCCTGAAGTGGCTAACTCTCAGTGAATAGTTTCCTTCATAAGTTCTGAGTTGTATGGGACTACAGAACGAGGTTCACATAAAGGACTATGATCGAACCTCCTCTGGCATAAGCGGCCCTCTGTCATTCTGGGGTATTTTCCTTTACAAGTTACGACTTCGTTGCCATAAATGGTTATGGTTATCCAAGCAACTCGGTCTTATGCCGAACGGTTTTTCAACTACTTGGGTCTTGTGTCGGGCCTCTCCAAATCATACGTCCCAGCATATTCATTAACACTTCTTCATAATAGTTTCTAACTGGTTTTTGTTGTCCCTCATATCCTTTTTTTTTTATAGATTGAGCAGATAATTTGTCAATCTGTCGCTGATATCTTGTAGTAATGAATGGGTTTGGTAGGTAATTTTCTATTCTAACTGCGAATGTAGTGTCACTCGGATTGCATACGCAGTCATTGTTTCAAATAATTAAGTCTGCCAAGTATACGGTCGATTGCTGTTTTGTTTTGGGCTGATATGCGTATATTCATGATAAATTCATTAACACATCCTCACCTGTCGGCATTGCTCTATCAGTTTACGCACAGCATCGATGGTTTCCTGCTAAACGACCAAACTTGGACCAACTTCACGAAATTCTTCCAAGAGCGAACGGCGTCCGAAACTGAACTCTCGCAACCAATGATTTCTGATGGGGGCTTCATCAGCAACTGTCGACACAAGTTGATTCAGTCACTCTTGTCTCTGTAATCGACGACGAAAATCGTGGAAAATCATTGCACGAAAGTTGTCATTCCAATTTTTTGAACGAGACGAATTTTTCAACTCACTGTAAACAAAACAATTCGCGCTCAACTGACAAAACGTTCTGAATGAAGTTATGCTAAAAAAAAGTGAAACTTGCCAATGGAAGTTCCAGTTTGCATCGATTGTGGATTGGTCTGTGTGCGACATCCCGGGGAAATCAATGAACGTCCAACTAAACTGATAAACGATAAGCGAATAAAATTTAAGCCAGGCTGGTGTGTGACCTTTCTTACAATTACTTTCGTCGGCTGTATTGACTAACATTAGCACTTTGTTTATCTTTGATGAAGCCATAATTTTTCTCTTGAAGGCAGAACATAGTTAGACAAACGGTAGTACCTCACACTTTCCGATCATTCCACCGTGTTACACACATTCTGTCCTATGAACCAAATTTACTTTTTCGGAAAGGGGATAAAAAATAAAAATACACGTGTATCGGCGATTTTCATGTACACGTCAGATTTTTTTTTTTTTTTTTTTTTTAAGTTTGAAGTATGAAGCTCGTAGTGTGAAGTATGAAGCCTGTGTGAAAGCATTTCGACCGATTTTTAACCCTTTTTCAGTGATCCAATCGAGCTGATTTTTGGCAGGCAGACTCGTGGAAATGTCTGTATCACGTCAAATTTTTTAAAAACAATTTTTATCAATTCTCAGATATTCCCCAATTTTTATTATTTTTGAAAAAAAAAAAGTTTTTTTTCACTTTTCTTAGCATAACTTGAAGAGACTCCAAATTTTTAAACTACTTAAGCGTTACAAAAAAAAATGTTTTTTGATCTAAAACCTTAAAAAAAACGATAACCATTTAAGAGAATTGATAATTGAGAATTGATAAAAATCTAATTTTTAAAAAATTTGACGTGATACAGACATTTCCATGAGTCTGCCTGCCAAAAATCAGCTCGATTGGATCACTGAAAAAGGTTTAAAAATCGGTCCAAAGGCTTTCACACAGGCCACTACGAGCTTCATACTTCAAACTTAAAAAAAAAAAATTCTAACGTGTACATGAAAATCCCCGATACACGTGTATTTTTGTTATTTCCTCTCTTTCCGAATATGTGCATTTGGTTTATAGGACAGAAAAAAATCAATTTTTTTTAACACGGTGTTCTTTCGTAGCAACGTATCTCCATCAGTTGTTGGCAAAGGTTTGACATTCTCCACTAACAGACTCATCGTCTACGATCTTTTTTTTTAACCATGTTGATGTGAACCGCATATTCGTATTAATTGTGCCTGATATGTTCAAAATCAGCTGATTTGCTCTCAAATGTTCCTCAAGACTTGGAACAAAATCGGATATCGTCAACATATAGATTTTCCTGCCCAGACGTATTTCCAATATTCCATTCTACGATCACGACACTGTGCGCCGCTGGAGCCAACATAAATATTAATTAAAGTATACTCGAAAATACTATGACCGTAGTTTCAAAATTTTCAACTATTAGACTATTAAATCCTGCCTCTTACACATGCACACATACATGCTTACATTTAGGTAATACGGCACACTTGCGTTGATCTGGATGTTGACGTAAATAAATACACGAGTATGCATACGTATATACGAGTAAATATATGCATACGAGTACATACATATGTGAACGATGTGTGTGTGTGTGTGTGTGTATATTTGAATATGAGTGGTGTGTATTTTAGTTAAGGGCATATTTCAAATTACTTCTAGGTAAGACACAGCAGCTGCGTTAGTATCAGCAGCATCCACCGACACCGAGACTTGGGTAAGTTATAATGATTTAGTAACCCAATATATGCGAGTGTTCCAAATTGTTAGACATTTTTCAAATTACCAGGAATTAAGAGAAATTTAAGAAAGTGCTGATGCAATTTGTGAGTTAATTGAAGTGTATATATGAACTCTGCCCGTATAGTATATTCATATCGATGTTTGTACACAGTTGAGTATCAAAATCTGAACCGTTGTTTATGTGAGTGTGTGTGTGTGTATGTGCGCGCGTGGGTGTTAAGTAAAAGTTCATGTTTGTGAGATGAACTACAAAATAATATTTTTATAATGCACACAAGATAAACAACTTTGTGGAAATAGGTGGTGTAGGGTGTCCTGAATGTTAAATGCGATCATATGGCACGTCGGCATCTAATAAAACCCTCTACAACTGGATAACTATTGAAGATTGAAAATCATACTAGAAACATTTGCGGGTACAGTTTTGAAAAAAAATACGCATACTTCACTTTGGGCTTGCTACAGCTGTTGGCGTTGGATCGTTTGTAGCTGAAACGACAGGGATAAAATTAACATATTTAAAATTAAATAAATGAAAATTAAAAAAAACCCCACAAGAAACAGTGAATTTTCACCAGTCTTGATAGCCAGTTCACAAGTTTTTTCGTTGCAAAAATCGTATCCTTTGAACCGAATAATTCGAATGGCATAAAATAATTGTTCAGCCTACGAAATGAGTGCTTGGAAACAGTGTCTCGTAGGAGCATTCACAGGTCTGGTAGAAGCAAACAAAGTTACAATTTGTGGAAAAATTAATTTTATGATTTTTTTTACCAATTTTAGATTTTTTTTTGTTCTAAAAATATTACCCAAAAAAATTAAATTTAAATTTTTAAATTTAAAAATTTAAATTTTCTGCAAAATATTCATCACAATTCGTAAGACTAATCATTTCTAAACTATAATTTTTTTCTAACCTTACTCGTGACTTCACATGGCGCAGTTATGAAATAAGTTAATCGGAAGATGCTGGCAACATGTGGAAGAGGTCACACCCTTGATGCTTTGAATGTTTTTTTTTGCAAATTTTTTATATTTTTTATACAATTTGTTAAGAGACTCCAGTGCTTCTTCAGAAATCTGGTATTCAATTATATGTTTACCATGCGCCAATATTTTATATACCATCGTGGTGAACTTCTTCTGTGGATACATTTCCGCTCAAAGTGATGCAGTTTTCGATGAATAGTCTCCATATTTTGAAGAATTGATTTTTTTTTTGCAGTTGAAATCTTTTCACTCGTTGACTGTCAATTCCAGCGATTCTAGTTACTTCCCCATCATTTTCGATAATCTGGTAGAAGTGTTTCAATCGTTTGAGTTTTCGTATCCATACAGGGGAACATCTACTTTTAGTCCAACTTGTTTAAAAAAGCCTAACCTTAATTGATGTATTTAAGTGGCCTGCTAATTTGAATGACTAGTTGTAGTCTGTAAGAGAATATTGGGAGCAGAAGCTCTCAGGTAATTTTTCTATTCAACCATAGTACATATGGTTATAGATGTAGTAATACATCAGTAAATGATCTTCATGGCGGTCAGTTTATAAAAATGTGATACTCCTCCTTCTGCATTTCGGTAATAATCCCCCTCCTAAAACCTCACACTATCCATGTTTGCAAAAAAAAAAAAAAAAAGTTGACCAACATATTTTCCGACCGAACTTATGGAATATTTCAGGTCATTGTAAGTTTTAATCAAAGGTCATGCAATTATGTTAAAGCTTATTAAATTCAAATATTTGTTTGTTCCTTAATTCCTCAATGAAGCTTGAAAGTGTAGTCAGACTATGCGGTCTTATTTATCCATACTTTCTTATTTCCCTTGATGAAGGAACATAACGGGGAAGCGCTCTCCAATCAGTGAGCTGTGCTCGATTCGATTCGTATACACACTGACCGCATAGCTAATGCTTTTCTAGGGAAATGTTTACATGACCTAGAGATTACTTTTTTACTGGTAAAGTCGCCAGCATTTACGAGGTGGAAACAGTCGCTGAACAATTGCTACAAGTCTCTTGCGAAAATCATCAAACTCTCATACATTTAGGTACATATAACTTCCTACACATGCGGTTCCCTATTCAGTAATTGTGGATTTATAACGGAAATGACAAACAGACCGATACTCAGGGAGAAGTAGCCAGACAATCGTCCGAAAGGTTGCGAGATACTCACAAAAAATGCATCATTACACCCACACAGCAGTATCTCATTCTGAAAAACGTGTAACTGTCTGTCTATCTCGTGATAACCTTTTAAATATCGAGAATGTACAACTGTTGCCACCAACAACCGTTTAACATGTTCTAATTGAATTTCTTGTATCATTACTGTGCAGCACATTTCTTTCCTTCCACACACATATCGAGTTCAAACCTTAACCTTTGATATTCCGACAGGAACCATTCTGGTGAAATCTGACACACGTCCGTACTTAAGTCATATCCAAAAGGTAACTACTCATATAGGTATGCCATTTTTAATTCCCTTATCTTATGATAATTACTCAATCTCTTGCTCTCTATCTCTCTCTCTGTATCTGTCTCTTGCTGCCTTGGATATTTAAGGACTTTTTGCTTTGGAATTTCTCAAGTTTTAGCCTTAAAGTCCTTTACAGCCGTAGTGTTGCCTGCTCATTGCAACAGCTTAAAAACCATGGCAAATGAATGGTCATTTCTTTATTCTCATGCGTGTGTCATGAAAGTAGCCAAGCACCACTCATTTATGGCCTCATACATGTAATACGTGTGTATTTTGTTTTACAACAGTGTGTTTGTGTGTGTTGGGCATGTGTGTCGACATGAATGTGGGTGTACGTGTATCCAACTACTCAAGTCTCTCATGTTACACCTTTAGAGCACTTCATGCACACTCGAAAAAAAAAAAGTGGAATTGTGTACGTTTTCCTTTGTTGTGCTGTAAATTTTGTAATTGAATGTTTCAAATGTAGGTCAGAGTGTTTTTGTGCTGCCAGTGCCTCTGTTGCGACTCCTTCTGCCAGTGTTCTTGTTCTCGTTGAGGCTGTTCTCGTTTTTTATACCCTCACCCTACGGGTAGGAGGGTATATATCATTTGATACGACCCAAAAGTGTAACACCTAGAAATATTCACATTAGACCCCAGGTGTCTTTGAACCAAATTCGATTCATGACTTTCTGAATCGTTTGAGCCATGTCCGTCTGTCCGTCTGTCCGTCTGTCCGTCTGTCCTGCTGGTACGCACGATAACTTTCGAAAGAGTTAAGCAATCACTCTGAAATTTGGCATGGCTTAATATTTTCCCAAAACTGCTTATGGGATTGCATATGGGCAATATGGCCACACCCCTTCGGGTACCTCCCACACAAATCGTCTATTTCGCCCACTTTAGTAATCGTGTAATAATATCAATACGCCCACACCGATCTTGGCCAAATTACGTATTTGGTAAAGCTATAGCTAGGCAAAGTTTCGGACAAAAACTTGGAAGTCTGGCAACTCCCCTTCTGGTACCTCCCATACAAATGTACCATATCGCCTACATTAGAAATCGTGTATTAATAGCAATATGCCCAACGCGATCCTGCCCAAATTTTGTACTTAGTAAACCTATAGCTATACAAAGTTTTGGACAAAAACTGGGAAGTCTGGCAACTCCCCTTCTGGTACCTCCCACACAAATGTACCATCCCGCCCCCGATAAACCGTCTAATACTATCAGTATAACCAACGCTATTTTGCCCAAATTTTGTACTTAGTAAACCTATAGCTATACAAAGTTTTGGACAAAAACTGGGAAGTCTGGCAACTCCCCTTCTGGTACCTCCCACACAAATGTACCATCCCGCCCCCGATAAACCGTCTAATACTATCAGTATAACCAACGCTATCTTGCCCAAATTTTGTATTTGGTAAAGTTATAGCTAGACAAAGTTTTGGACAAACACTTGGAAGTCTGGCAACTCCCCTTCTGGTACCTCCCATACAAATGTACCATATCGCCTACATTAGAAATCGTGTATTAATAGCAATATGCCCAACGCGATCCTGCCCAAATTTTGTACTTAGTAAACCTATAGCTATACAAAGTTTTGGACAAAAACTGGGAAGTCTGGCAACTCCCCTTATGGTACCTCCCATACAAATGTACCATCCCGCCCCTGATAAACCGTCTAAAACTATCAGTATGGCCAACGCTATCTTGCCCAAATTTTGAATTTAGTAAAGCTATAGCTAGACAAAGTTTTGGACAAAAACTTGGAAGTCTGGCAACTCCCTTTATGGTACCTCCCATACAAATGTACCATCCCGCCCCAGATAAACCGTCTAATACTATCAGTATGCCCAACGCGATCCTGCCCAAATTCTGTACCTAGTAAACCTATAGCTAGACAAAGTTTTGGACAAAAACTTGGAAGTGTGGCAGCTCCGCTTCTGGTACCTCCCATACAAATGTACCATCCCGCCCCTGATAAACCGTCTAAAACTATCAGTATGGCCAACGCTATCTTGCCCAAATTTTGAATTTAGTAAAGCTATAGCTAGACAAAGTTTTGGACAAAAACTTGGAAGTCTGGCAACTCCCCTTCTGGTACCTCCCATACAAATGTACCATCCCGCCCCTGATAAACCGTCTAAAACTATCAGTATGGCCAACGCTATCTTGCCCAAATTTTGTATTTAGTAAAGCTATAGCTAGACAAAGTTTTGGACAAAAACTTGGAAATCTGGCAACTCCCCTTCTGGTACCTCCCATACAAATGTACCATATCGCCTACATTAGAAATCTAGTAATTATATAATTTCGCTTAACGAATCTTTCCGAAATTCTATATTTAGTAAAGCTTTAGCTATATACAATTTTCTAGTAAAAACTCTGCTTTATATTCCGCCCGTTTTGTAAAAACGTGTAATACAATATTTTTTTCTATAACATTCGGTATTTTGAGGTTGCTATTATGGTATATGAGACTTATATTTTTTTACTGAGGGTGAGGGTATATATAAGTCGGTTTACCCGAATGCAACTTTTCCACTGGTTTTTTTGTTGTTTTTGTTATAAAAAACCACTAAATACCCCTTTAGAGTTTCTCTAAAAACATGCATGCTAAACATATCAACACACACACACACATTAGCCGGGTGGGAGAGAGAGAGAGAGAGAGAGCGAGTGTGTGTGTCTGGCCTCCCATATGTAAGTATATAATTGCACCACAACTGCTACCTCGCATGCATTTTGTTGAATGTGTATCACACTGAGTACATACACAGTAGGGTGGCCCCTAGCTGGCAAGTGATTTCGGAAAGTTCAAATTATATGAATCCCAACGACAGTTCGATTTCATCCCATAACGGCAGGTCGACCCACTCTTTTGGATGGGATAAATGTGAAAAACCAAAGGCGTTGTGTGATTAAAAGTCATGTAATGAGAGTGAACAGCAATTGATCTATAGTTTTCCTTTCCTTTTTATTTGGTAACTAGTAAGTTGTAATGCGCCTATGGCGCCCGTTAATTTGCTTGAGAAAGTATTTGTTACTTAATTTTAAAAATTTTGTAAAAAATATTTTGAGAAAACTATTTTGTAAAAAAAAATTTCGGAAAAAAATAAAATTGGAAAAAAAAAATTTGTAGAAAAAAAATTTTTGCTGAAAAAAAAATTTTTGTTGAAACAAAAAAACTTTTGTTGAAAAAAAAAAATTTTGTGGAAAAAAAATATTTTGTTGAAAAAAAAATGTTTGTTGAAAAAAAAAATTTTTGTTGAAAAAAAAAATTTTTCCTGAAAAAAAACATTTTTGTTGAAAAAAAAAATTTTGTTGAAAAAAAAATTTGTGTAAAAAAAAAAAATTGTAAAAAAAATTTTGGAAAAAAAAAATGTTGGTAAAAAAAAAATTTGGGGAAAACACAATTTCTGTACAAAAAAAAATATTATTTTTTTTATTATTATTATTTATAGAATTATTATAGAATGCCTATTTAAATTCCTACGTACTGCGTGACAGAGTCAGTGAATCAGGGAATCAGTGTATCAGTGTATCAGTGTATCAGTGAATCAGTGTCGAGGGTAAATATATATTATGATTGATAGCACCACAAATTAGGGCCACTCTAATCCACAGTTATGTACATATGTACATTTTATGAAGGTTTCTTTTTCGTTGTTTGCCGGCATGCAGGTCTGTGTATCCGTACATATTATTATGGCATGTTTTGAGTATGCTTTTTTCTGCGGTGATATTTAGGATTTTTTTTTTTGAAAACCTCAAAACATATGCCATATTGCAATGAAAACTTTGAAATCAGTTCTCAGCAAAATACGAAGAAAGTGGTCCGATTGACGGGGTGTTTGGTTTTCTGTGGACAGGTGTTCTAGAAATAGCCAAAAGTTCAGCCACCGATGGTTATCGGGTCAGCAAAAGTAAGGCACAATGATGTTTTATTCAGAAATTCATGGAAAATAAATTAAAAGTATTTGAACGGTGTTCACTTACTGATGTTGTCTGTACTATCAGGCACTTTCTTGTTTAAAAAGTGTGTAACACGAAAAAATATAACCATATACGGACACCACAAAGTGATAAAAGACAAAAAAGCCCGTATCTTCAAGTTTTGCCCAAAGTTAATCACTTTTTTTTTCGGCCGCCAAAGATTTGGGGCCTTCGTGTCGTTTTTACCAAAAAAAAGTGGATCATTTTCTTAGGCTCACATCATGGCAACAGTTTGGAATTTTACTCCCTCATAAGAGATATATAAAAAAGGTCGAACAAATTTATTTTTTAAACCTTTTTCCCCCTGTTCAGTCAATAGGTAGCAAACCGTTCAAAATTCAGTGAAACAATCAACAATCTAGAACATATGAACTTCCTAGCAATGATTCTCAAAATTATATCAATTCACATACGCATTCAAAAATAAATTTAAAACTTGAAACTCCCTGTAAAAAATACAAACAAAAATTTATATCAATCGTTCCCCTCCTCCCCAATACGTTGTGAATCAATTTTGTATCACAACCATTTCTCACTCTCCTTTCTGTGCGGAACACGAGTAAATTTTCGTCTTTATTTTCCTAATTTTTTATTCTGCCGTTGCCATTGGTAATATTATTACAATTGATTTGTAATACCATAATACTCTTATAAACATATAAAACCGTATTTACAGAGAATACAAACAATTAAGGCCAAACAAAACAATTAGACTAATATTCTGAATTATTTGAATTAGTGGTCGCGGAGGATCGTGGGGGAGATTTTCATTCGCCAAGGGGATGGAGGTAATCCGTAGCAGAGAACAATAGCAGAACAGCAATTTTGTGGACACCCAAATTTCGTTTAGTTTTTGTTTTAATATTTCGATATTGACTTTCGACATCGATCGTATTGTGGAGCATAATATTTACATAGCATTGACATTACTTTGTTACCAGTTAAATCGCAGGAATTTACGAGATGGAAACAGACGCGCAAAATTACCTGGATTCTAACCTGGGTTTGCTATGTGACAGGACCATATCCTTTTCATGAAATTTTCCATAACCAAATCGCAAAGTGGCTGCCCTATGTCCTCGATAGCCTCACGAATTCTATCTTTGAGATCTTGAATCGACGCTGAGCTGTTGGCGTAGACCTTAGGACCCAAAGGAAGAAGTCGCAAGGTGTTAAATCACAAGATCTGGGTGGCCAATTGTGATCACCTCTTCGAGAGATAACACGGCCCGGAAACTTTTTCCGTAAAAGAGCAATGGTTTCGTTGTTGAAAGTAAACGTTGTCCAGATCAATATCATCCAACTATTCAAAACAACACATCTTGTTGGAAAACAAGTTAATATTTAACATTAAAGTTCATCATGAAAAACTAAAAATTGTTTTCAGATAACAAACAAAATGTTGTGTTTATCAAAAATTGATTTGTTTTTTGATCTTTTTCGGGTCAATATAACATCCATAACCTATCCAAGCATGCACACTTTTATGTGATACTTGGATTTTTACATTCATGCTACCTTTCTTGGCCCCCTCGAAATAACATGCAACATATACACGCTCATGCATACATGCGATAAATTGCCGGTTGCTAGTCATCATCAGGACAGCAGCAGGATGTCTTTTTCCCCAGAACTTTTTTCATTTACCGGGGAAAGAAATGGAATATGCAAAACCCGGGATTCTGTATAATGCATGGTCAAGGTAAAAACCTAAACGTTTTTGTAAATACAGATAACAAGGGACAGATCAGCAATTCAAATCCATACAAAATGTCTAGAAATTACCGGCATTTCAGGAATTGGGAAATTTGCCAAACATGCCGACATCGAAACTCTAACCAGCACCAGGCCCATCATGTGATGACCCTTTACGTATCATTTGTTTGTATATGTATAAATTTCATGCCCGAATTAGTTTTGGGGTATAAATTGTCAAAGGATTTGATGACATCTCCCACATCCATCCGATCCAACGATGATGATGATGATAAAATAATAAGATGCAATAACACAACAAAAGCATTGAGAAAATCCTTCGTTGCTTACCAACCCACCCCCCCCCCCCCACACAGTACAAATAACTGCGTTGTTAAACATTTATTGTATGCGCCATGGCAGAGAGTGCGGCGAAAGGATATTGAGAGTGTTGCAGGGGGGAATAGAAAACATTTCGTAATTTTATTTGTTGAGGAGAACTTTTTTCTTTCTTTTCTTTTATGGAGCACTTCCTTAATTTGTAGGTTCTGTGAAGGGGGAAAGTAACGGCACAAGAAATCAACCCAACTACAGGAATAAATTGAAAACAATTTCAGTAAACGTACAGCCAAGAATAACTTTTCACTGCAGATACGAGCCATAAATAAATGAGGACATGCCCAGAGGCCAATCCACCGTTTGCCGGAGTTCCTCGAATTAATGTGTGACGACGTGTAGTGAGAGTTTGTACCTTTTGAAAATGAAATTTCCGCCCCTGCATGGTGGGTGTGAGTGTGCATAAATTATCGAGTGTGTTGCGAGTGTCCACTTGCTTCCACACGACTACTCCCTACATCTTGCAATAACGATAAAAATGCACTTTCCTGATTGTTTATGGCCGAAAGGCAGAATAATAAATTGTCGTTTATTTTAATGTTTGCATTTATTTGTTCGTCCAAATGCAAACGGCAACAATTTATATAAATATTTCTGGGAATTTTCTTCAAATTCAGTGGAAACGTTGAGCGTGTGAATATCATTGACGTAAAGCCAAGTGAAAAGTTCGTGGGACGAAGTGTTGAACAAGTTTGTCAAAAGAACAAGTTGTCTGGGAAAAAAACGCTTAATTTAATCGGGCCATAGTTTATAAATATTTCACACAGCTTTAGTTTAATTACATACAACAATAATAATAAATCTTAATTTTTTGGTATATATTTTTCGTTTATATGGAATAAACTATACATTGGAATCTTAATATATATTTACCCCCGACACTGATTCACTGATACACTGATTCACTGATTCACTGACTCTGTCACGCAGTACGTAGGAATTTAAATAGGAATCTATAATTCTATATAAATTCTATAAATAATAATAATAAAAAAAATAATATTTTTTTTTGTATAGAAATTGTGTTTTCCCCAAATTTTTTTACCAACATTTTTTTTTCCAAAATTTTTTATTAATTATTTTTTTTTTTTTTACAAATTTTTTTTTTTTTTACAAAATTTGTTTTCCAAATTAGGCGCCCCGGTAGTCGAGTTGGTAGCGTGCTTGTCTATCAGCGTGGGGGTTGTGGGTTCGATTCCCACCAGAGGCTTTGGTCTGTCGCTGCAAAATTTTAGCCAAATGGTCTGTGTCACCCGGTTTACCCTTGACCCAAAATTAGAATATAAATTTACTTTGTATTGTAATTAATAAATAAATAAATAAATTGTTTTCCAATTTTTTTTTTTCCACAAAATTTTTTTGTTCAACAAAAATTTTTTTTTTCTACAAAATTTTTTTTTTTCACCAATTTTTTTTTTTAAGAAATTTTTTTTTTCAAGAAATTTTTTTTTGGATTTTTTTTTGAATTCTATAAATAATAATAATAAAAAAAATAATATTTTTTTTTGTACAGAAATTGTGTTTTCCCCAATTTTTTTTTTACAAAATTTTTTTTCCAAATTTTTTTTTTTCAAAAAATTTTTTTTTTCCCACAAAAATTTTTTTTTTTCAACAAAATTTGTTTTCCATATTTCAACGGGCGCCATAGGCGCATTACAACTTACTAGTTATTTATAGAAGACGATTCAATGGCGGGTATTGTATTCTGTCCCACCCCAATTTTCCAAGACCTCTGGGGCGGTTTTTTGGCTAACAAAAGGCTTGCTCGGTATCGGTGTACAATCGCATCTGTGCGGTGGCCAATTGCTATCGCCGAAAATGATTCGCCAAAGACGTTGTACAAACAAAGCGAAGTGTTTGTGCAAAACTCGCATCAGGCTGGGGTGTGGACTCTTGTGTTGCATTGTTGAGATGGATGGCGACGCTACGATAAACACTATTTGGAAGAACCAGCATTTAGATTTTGTATTATTTCCAAGGACAAGTGATTCTAAGTTTCTGGCTTGGTTTTGGAACGGAATCAGAGCTCTGTCAGAATCACATTTGATTCAACAAGAAACCACTTGGAAACACCATCTGTTAAGCAAATAAAATACTGAATCACATTTGATTACAATTGGTATTCTGGATGGATTGTTTTTTCATTTTTTAATTTAAATGAAATATACAAAGTTTCATTGGTAATATGTACTTCGATTACAAGATTTTCTTTATTGTAGTATATGGAAAAAAGCGGAAAGATTCCATCAGTAGAATGAACATGGATTATTCGTAAATGTAGTTATTGCAAACATCATGTCCTTGCACTGCAGTCGTTGGTGTAAATGTCTCCACCAACATAACGAAACAGAACTCTCATGACATCTTTCAGTGTCATCTGTGACAACTCAATGACTGCGAGTTGACGTTTTCCAATGACTCTTGGCTTTGTGTCAGCCGTGTATGTATGTTATCAATTATATTCGGTCTGTAAATACTGTTTAATTCAATTTAATTAAATCCTACATGCTGTTCGCAAGTCACACACGGACACATAACGCCTGTATGTTGTGTCGCCCACCAGCATGTGATGAGCGTACACCAGTACTAGTCACTAGCTCATGTATTTCATTAAATCCATAGACAAGTGTGATTGAAACCCAGTTCAAATTCCCTAAATGTCAAGTCATGAAGCATATCAACCGCTGTTAACTTTGAAGTACGCTTTAAGGCAAACTTGTGTTGAAAATTCTTTAAACGTTACAGATATTTTGCAGACTTGTGATATTTTCACACCAACTCATCCTATGTAGGCTACGCCGATACACACTTCCTTATGACATTAACGAGCAGGCAAAATTGAATCTAGATATTTCCAATAAGCTTTATTCTTAAGATAAAAGATATTGCTTCTCGCACACAGCCAATGCGTGCGTGTATGTAGGCGGTGGGGGGGTGGGAATCTCATATCAATCAGTGAAATGAAAACGGGAAACGTGCCATCGATTGGTACGGGGGGTGGCAAGACATGCAACTCATTCCGTTCGAAATTGCTAAATTTGTTATCGAATGGGTGCACCACAGAGAGCAGCCGTATTGGTATCAGACAAATCTATAAATAATATGGTACCGAAGGAGTCGGGTATTTTTCAATGTGACTTTTAAATTATACGTCTCAGTTAACATCCCACATACACACACACACACATGCATATCCATCATGTAGTCTTACAGATACAAATATTCTGTATGCTGCCGTTGTTTACTGATATGAGCCGATTTCCGTGAAGATTTTGTTGGTGGTGTGATTTAGGTGTAATATTAATTCGAGGTTACGAATATTAATCATACGTCCCATTGAACGTCGCTCACTATTGCCAAACATGAAGAAATACACTTTTATTGATAATAATTAGGAGTTTCTCTGTATAACTACGCAATCGAATGAATTGAAGTAACTGAAGTGTTTATGGATGCGGAGATGGTTTTTGGTTTGGATTGATTCACAAGATAATAAGGAACCACACATGTAGAAAATCTTACAAACAAATAAGTTAATTCCCAAATCGTATTTCATACCTTGGACGAAATTTAAAGCACAAAGCCTAAACTAATATGCCATTATATCCTCCGTTGGATTAGAGTACCACATATTTTTAAAAGGACTTTAAAAAATGGTTGCAGCGTCGGCCCTATAAGTTAACTCTGCCATAAATAATGAGCGTTACAAAAAGGAAAAAGTAATAAAAAAACTACCTACTAAATATGAATGTCGATGGTGCCAAAGGTGGCTTTTGTGAGTATCTAGGGAAAACGTATTCCCACTGGGAATAGTCTACTTGGAACCATAGCTGTTTCGGTTACGATTAGTTATCAATTGGATTACTTTTAAAAAGAATTATATTGAGTATAAATCTATTAAATAATTTTTTATAAACATTTGATTACAATTACAAATAATCTAAAAGTAATCAAGATTACTTCCAATTACCATTAAATAATCAAATAGAATTACTGCACACGAGATTTGTAGGAGCCTAGCTTGATCACTCATTACAGGAAATGATCGTTAGTAACAGTTCGATCTTGTCACGGGGGCGTGTATAAACCCACGATGCCATCTCAAATAACGATGATAAAATCAATGAAAATGAATGAAAAAAATCAAGAGGAATGCTATCAGCTTTGCAATTTTAAAATCGATTCACAAAAATCAAAAATGTATACCGGTAATGAAAAATACAACTCAAACCAAATACTGGTTGAATTTGATGTGAACATAAATGTGCATCACCATATTTTTTAATGACAGTACTCAAGACTACTTCCGATTACTATAAATAATCAGAAAGAATCAAACGTAATCCCGGCAAGTAGTTGGATTATTTTCTGTTTACTTTTGATTATTTTCGATTACTTATAGTAATCGCAGTAATTATAGTAATTATAGTAAACGTTTAGATTATTTGCAACTGCAATCAATTTTCAAACGTCTACGTCTCAGAAAGTATTCGGATTATTCTCTGATTACTTTTGATTCTTTCTGATTATTTATAGTAATCGCAAGTAATCCTGATTATCAGCTCGTTTGGATCACTGAAAAAGGGTTTAAAATCGGTCGAAAGGCTTTCACACAGGCCACTACGAGCTTCATACTTAAAATTAAAAAAAAAAAATTCTGACGTGTACATGAAAATCGCCGATACACGTGTATATTTATTTTTTCCCCTCTTTCCGAATATGTGCATTTGGTTCATAGGACAGAAAAAAATCTATTTTTTGTAACACGGTGTTATAAGTCTCGAAAAACGGAATATAATCGTAATTTAATGATTACTGCAACTCTACAAAGAATGAAATTTAATAAGTAATCATTACTTAACAGCTGTGAAAATTCCGTCTCCATAAAAACACCTCCGAAAGTGAATTATAGTTCACATAACAATCCCCATTCAGCACTTGGCTGTTCTCAAAATTTAAAAACCAAAATGGACTGTCCATAGAATCAATCGACTTCCGCCGATCGTCTTCATCGCACCGATACTTTCACAGCAACCATCGTTACCGCTGGACTTACATCACAGCACAGCAACATATCTCCCATTATTTTCCGTTTGATATCTGATGCAAAAACATTAATCAAATGTTTCAGATGTACCAAACGAAGGTATGAGTGCCGCCTGTCGTATTCCTGGAGTTACTGTCACCGTTGCTGATGTTGTTCCGTTGTCAACTTCAACTTATTCAATTAAATTCAAATTACACATTCTACATTCTCTGAGTTTTATTTTTATTTCTATTTTCTGTTTTTGGTATTGTTGGCTGCTTTCTGATGTTATTTCCTATTCTCGTTGTTGTCATGAGACAAAGGATAGAAAAGGAATGCAAGTGAAAACAATGGAAATATATGGTAACATGTAAATGATAAACTTTAGGTACATGACTGCCAATCTTTAGGTGAAATGCAAAAAAGACGTAAGTTATAAATCGTTCAACAGCTGCGATGAAGTCAGTTTTGCATACACATGCAATGAGACCCTCTGTTTGTTCTCTAACATGAGACTGTAGGAACTACACGGTAAGCTAGTGGTGAGATACTCAATGGTTTTTCTTCCCAGGCGTACACGTTTTCCAGGAAAACTCCACGTTAGTATTTCAATCAATGTTTCTCGTATCGGAGTAATGAATTTGCTGTAAAATCGACGACAAAACAGTACATATTAGGGTGTAGTGAAAATATAAGTTTTTTTTTAATTTTAAAATTTCGCACTCGAAAAGAGTAGTTTGGGATCTTTAATAAACGAAAACTAATGAAAAAAATATAAACTCTAGTTAAGTGTTGTTTCAAATCAACAAAATCCTAAAAATTAACGAATCCTTCAAATTTTTAAATTTCTAAAATTATTAAATCAACTTATTTAAAATTTACAAATTTGAGCAAACAAATGGATTATCGATTAATATTCATAGCTTTTGTATCGATTTCAACGATTTACTTTTCATTTTGAAAAAATTGTCGACCATACCTTTTTTAAATTTTCCTGCGGATTGTTTTTGGTATTATAATTGTGAACGTTTATTGAACAGAAACTCTAAAAGAACAGTTAGGACGCCAAAGAAAATCCATGGGAAGACGACTAGTTTAAAAAAGATACGGACGCAATTGCAGGGTGTAGAAGCGAGATCGACATGGGAAATATATAGGAAGGTGACAGGAAAATTAAAAGGGATATTCCGTCGAGAGGTAAAGTAAATAAAAGTCCTCGAGTGTAACGAGATTGAAATGTAGAGGAAAATACATGATGCCTGAAGTTTATTTCAAAAAAAGGTCTATTGTAGAAAAGAAAATCGAGATATGGTGACCGATAATGTCAGTGTAATTACAACTTGGCGAAAACACTTTGTCAAGCTATTGAAGTAAGACTTGAAAGCTAACTTAACAGCTACTAGCGAGTACTAAACATTATGATGAGAGACATCCTGTACTCCTTGATAACACCGTGTTACAAAAAATAGTTTTTTTTCTGTCCTATGAATCAAATTCACTTTTTCGGAAAGGGGATAAAAAATAAAAATACACGTGTATCGGCGATTTTCATGTACACGTCAGGATTTTTTTTTTTTTAAGTTTGAAGTATGAAGCTCGTAGTGGCCTGTGTGAAAGCCTTGGGACCGATTTTTAACCCTTTTTCAGTGATCCAATCGAACTGATTTTTTGCAGGCAGACTTGTGGAAATGTCTGTATCAAGTCAAATTTTTTAAAAAATAGATTTTTTTCAATTCTCAGGTTTTCCCCAATTTCTATTATTTTTGAAAAAAAAATATTTTTTTCCCTTTTCTTAGCATAACTTGAAGAGACTCCAAATTTTTAAACTACTTAAGCGTTACCGAAAAAAAAATGTTTTTTTTATCTGAAACCTTAAAAAAAACGATAACCATTTAAAAAAAAAAAAATTTAGAAAAATCTGAGAATTGATAAAAATAAATTTTTTAAAAAATTTGACGTAATACGGACATTTCCACGAGTCTGCCTGCAAAAACTCAGCTCGATTGGATCACTGAAAAATGGTTAACAATCGGTCGAAAGGCTTTCACACAGGCCACTAAGAGCTTCATACTTCAAACATAAAATCGCCGATACACGTGTATTTTTATTTTTTATCCCCTTTCCGAAAAAGTAAATTTTATTCATAGGACAGAAAGTGTGTAACACGGTGTAATTGATTAAGGAAGGGGCTAGGCAACTAGAGGAGAAGAAAATAAAGAAAAAGTATGTGGAATGACTGAAATATCATACGCATTGAGGTTTACGCCAGAAAATTCTTGCTTAAACGCAGCAAACATAATGACATTTTCGATTTCCGACTACTCTTCCCTGTGGACTTGTCACTGCCACAGAGCTCCTGTCTCCACAAGTGCAAGTGGTTCCTCATATTCCACGATATTGACTTCGATGCGACATTACACTAAACATTATACCATTAGTATCTTTCTTACCGCTTCCAGTAACCAATTTTATCTTTGGCGGGTTTTTTTCAGTGTGGACCAGTTATGGTCCAAGTGGTTCGGAAAATAGAAGGAATAATCTTTCTGCAAGTGTGACATTATCAAATTCATGACCAACGTCAACAAACACTACTCCCTCTTTCCCCCCTCCAATAATCTTCCTTCCTATCGCTAACACAGTGCATTGCATTTATAGGGGGCATCCCCGTGAGTGCTAGTCAAAAAAAAGAAAAAAAAAATTTTTTGTACCAAATTCGTATTGGTGACATATTTAGATCACAACAAAACTGTTTCTCCAGTTTCCTCAGAAATTTCAATTATATCCACAAGAATTTCAATTACCACACATTTTGGGGTACATTTTTAATTTAGGTTGCTTTCCACTTTACCTGTCGCCATTCATAGTTCCCCCTCACGGTGTACATGACAAAGTACTGTGGTAATTTGAATTCTATATTCATTCAGTGTAAACTTTTGTTTTGGCGGGATTATTTTAAAACAAAAACCAAATGGGGAAAATAACTTATTAGTGAAGGCAAAATGCCATTAATTGAAATGTATAACGAAAAAAAAAATGCTCATTACCGTCGAACAACACCTTTAATTAAATATAAATTTCCCTGAGAATTTAAATTACATCGAAACCCCAAAAGGGTTACTAACATGTTCATATCGCTTTGTAGCCAAAATAATTTCCTTCAATTCACTTCGTTATTTGTGTAGTATTTTTTCTTGATTCGAATTGGAAAATTAATTATTTTAATTATAATACCCTCGAAATGGTATTGATGTAATTCAATAAAAAAAAAAACTCAGCGTTTACCTTACACTGAATTCCACATCCTTTTTTTTTTTAATATGTAGACATTTCGGCCGCTCGATTGGTGTTGAACGGCCACCAACAGTGACTTTGTTTGACTTTCAGTCATTGCATAATTTTTCAATTAAATTCATATAAAGTTATTTTCGATTGCTCTTGTAAGTCAGCCGTTTCTTTTTTTTTCACTTGTGTCAGTTGCTGCTGCCATTTTCCCCGGTATTGTGTACTCAGTGAACACATATTGATATACAAAAAAAAAAAAAAAAAAAATGGCCTATAGCGGGGCAATCGTTCGTTGCCAAACAGTTTTAAGAGTTATATTCATGCAGCTGCATCGATTTTCATGTATGCTTCATTGGAATGGCGGAAAAAAATGCATTTAATCACTGTCAGAGAAAATTGAATTGAGTGCTGAAGTATCGCTGGCCTTAAAAACTAATTATTCAAAGAAGACAGATGGCTTATCTTCAGATAGTGGATACAAATTAAACCCGTAAGAGCTTCAATGGCTGTGGTGGATTGTGGACTGTAGTGCTGTTGGTGATTAAGGGTTCCAAAGACATAACTCCAGAGCTTACATGAAGGAAATAGATTTTACTTATATTCGAATGTTGTCATAATTTCTCACTGAACGAGTACTCATTATAAAGAAACTAGTAAGTTGTAATGCGCCTATGGCACCCGTTGAAATATGGAAAAAAAAATTTGTAGAAAAAAAAAAAAAATTTTGGAAAAAAAAAATTTTGTTGAAAAAAAATTTTTTTCTAGAAAAAAAAAATTTTTGTTAAAAAAAATTTTTTGTTGAAAAAAAAAAATCTAAAAAAAAAATTTTGGAAAAAAAAATTTGGGGAAAACACAGTTTCTGTACAAAAAAAAAATATTATTTTTTTATTATTATTATTTATAGAAAATTATAGAATGCCTATTTAAATTCCTACGTACTGCGTGACAGAGTCAGTGAATCAGTGTCGAGGGTAAATATATATTAAGAAGAAGATATGGAATAAATCGAAGATAAGTAAATATCAGTGGAAAGAGCAAAAACAAAATTAGTTCGAATTCAGTGGATTTATTAGAGTTGCTCACCAGTTGAAATTTCGCATAAAAAAAGGAAGTAACGATTTGTAGTCACTTACAAAGGAACTTCATTTCTTTGTATCATAATACTTCATGACAATTCACAATAAGAACCTTTAATACATCTACTGGTTATTTTTTTTTGTTCACATTAACTAAAATCTGGTACAATTTCAATGTATAATTCAAAAATAGTTTTTAAAAAAAGTAAGTGAAGTTTAGACACTGACGAGGCGAATTTTCATTTCGGCCACTGTCTTCTCAGAGAGTAATAATGTAGTTTGAAAATGGTGGCTCTATTGGTCCAGTTTTCGTTGTATCTGTCATTGTGGTTAAGAGAGAACATCGGTGATAAAACACGACATGGCTATCAATCGTTATCAATTGGCCCACTCACCTCGGATATTGCACGTACTGTGAAGGATCGATATACTGCGAACAATCCGGTAACGATTCAGGCCCTTAAGGCGAATATTGAATAAGCAATTCGTTGGAAGACCTTGGCAAATTCGGTTTGCAAGATGTGCTAATGTGAAGCGATCCGCGGTAGTCACATGAATGAGATCGTGTTGTACAGGGTATGCCAAATAACTTTTTTTTTTTTTTGAAAATTGTATTAAAAAATCTACTGGATGTTTTCTCAAATTTCTTTTTTTATTTGAAAGTAAAATCATTCCGTTTAATAATGGAAAATATTTTCATTCAAATAGCTGCCTCGGCTGTCCATGCAGTAGCCTAAACGTCGGAAATTTTCAATTGTTGAGAATGACGGTGAATTGATGAGTTGAAAAAAAACGATAGACCCTTTATAAATAATGGAAATATTTGCTCATTCAATTAATTTGTTGTTTTTCATTTTAATTTACAAGAAAAAACACGTATTTGGACCAACTTTTAGACATTTTGTACATTTCATAAAACTGTTTTCAGTTGCAGGTATTTAATTTAAATTAACCCTCTAACCACCAAATAAAAGTAATGTGCCTCCAAAGGAGTGTCTTGAGGCACTCTTTGGGGGTTAGAGGGTTAACAGAGAAACTTGTTTATGCTTGATATATTATGGTATAAATATTATATAAATGTCAAGTCCTAAAAATGTAATGTATCCCTATGGGCAGGATCATTTCTTAAATGACAAATATGCTTAAATTTGTTTTCAAATGCTTAAATAATTCTCACAGAATATTTACCGCCATATTTATACAAATTGAAAAACCCTTTGTTAAGAAAAGTGTATGGAAACTGTTTTTCTTAACAAAGGTTTTTTTTTTTTAAATTTGTATGCTTACGGGATAACATTTTAGTTAAATCGTTTTTTTTTTTATAAAAAAATTCGGTCATTTTTATTTCAGTTGCAACAAAACCTTTCAATGTTTTTTTCTTCGTCTTCGACCATAAGTGCCTGCAACAGTAATTCAATTACAAACCGGCCGTTAAAAATTAATATGCCCACAAAATTGTGGTGAAGCTGGTGGAGAGCAGCAGCAACAAAAAGCTGGCTTTACACCAAAAACAAAAACAAAAATGCAGGCCAACAAATAAAGGGACAAACAAGTCCTTAATGAAATGTACACATGCAAACAGACTGGCACACATAGACAGACCGAGGATATGCATTCACATATATTTATATACATATGCATATATAAGGACTATAAACACATGTGTATATTTGCAGTGTGTGGGTGTCAATACTGTGAAAATGCCTTCAATCATGTGTTTGCCGGACGGCATTTATTTGCCTTTATCATTCCCATACCGTACTAGCTTTTAGTATGGCCAAAGAGTGTATGGCCTCGAAGGAGTCTCATTAGGTTCTACTTATTAAAGTATTCAATTCGTTTCATAAGTTTTGAAGTCATTTGAGCTATGACCAAATCTCTCCGTCTGTCGTTACGATTGGTTGGTATCTTTCGATAAGAATTATCAATCACTAAGAATTTTTTTTAATTTTTTTCTAAGCTGCCTGTGGGCAAAAATGGGCTCATGGGCTATACAAATTTCCAGGTTTGTGCTGTTGTACCAAAACATAGCAGAATACTTATTGGCCGGTTGACTGTACGATCTTCAGATGACATAATTGCGTAGCACGTGCCGAATATATCTGTTAGTATGACATGTCGAATGAATAGATGGTAATCCGTGGTACTGATTTATATTATTTAATTGTCGAATTAATAACTACGAGTAAAATATATTATTCTGTTATATTTCAATGCGATTGACCTTTGCTCCGAAAGATATTTTCCACACAAGACAAATAGAAAGGCAAAGCCCAATAGACCTGAACTTCGAGTAGACGTGGAAAGGTTTTTGTCCAAAATCACCTACGGTCCCTTTCATACATAAACTAGTGCTCGCAAGGGCACGGTTGCACCAACACAATAAAGCTATCTGAAAAACAATAAATTCATTTAACAATGGCAAGAAAAACTCAATTATATTTCACACACACACACACAGAGTGAGATAGAACTTAAGTGTGTGTATGCGAGCATGTGTGACAGTTCATAACCGTATGACATTATCATAATTGACTTATGGCGCAACAATTATAATTTCTCATGCTTATTATCATCAAAAGATAAAAAACTCTCTCTCACACACACACCACTTGTTATTAGTGTTTGTTTTGATTCAATTTTTTTTGTTTCTGTTCCACCACAACAGACAGTCCTTTCGAATGACACACAGCAACAAAATCATCATCCATCCGTTTCCCTTTTCCAGTACAAGGACACTTCGGTGTGGTTTTGTGTAATGAACAACCACAACAAAAAGGTACTTCAATTGTAAGTGGTGGTCAATATGAATGGGCCAGTCCATCCATCCATCCATCCAGCCAACCATTGCTCAGTATTTGTTATGTGGCTGTGCGGCTGCATGGACTAGATACTCATACTCTGCTATCAGTTGAGAGTTTGAGCTACTAAAGGTGGTGGGCTAATTTAGGTGTTAGTAGGGAAAACAACAACAACAAGTCAATGTCAAGTGTGGTCAACATTGTGCTAAATTTATCCGTTTTTTTTTGTATTTAGAAAACAGAGTAAGTCCCAATGGACGGCTAGCTAGCATTGATTTTAGCGTTGGCACTAGGTAATCGTGTAATGAATTCTAAGTTAATAATACCTGAGGCATTGCTAAGTTCTGCTGTAAAAAGTTACCAGAAGACGTTTTAGGAATTTTAAATGGAAGAGATTCTACAATAAGTTTGGAGTATTATTTTTTTAACAATTAATAACTAGTTTCATATGCAAACCATCCTCCAAGTACGCGATAAAGACAAATAAATGTGACATTGAAAAAATCACTTCTTAAAATGTCCACACCCGTACAAAACATATGCTCACAGATGTCCAGGCGAAATTCTTACAGAAACAAGGACTGGGAAAGATATAGAAATTGCTGTTGATGCTTTTGTTCGCAGAAAAATACACAACAAACGAAGAATAATAATTTATAACGAATAAATACAGGCAAATAAGTACCTTAGACCGCCTTACGATGAAAGGGGAATGGATACATTTTGCAGGCGCCTTCTCATATAAAGGATTTTCCAACAAGAGGTGTTTTTTGAAATCATCCGGTATTTCGGTAGCTGTCACTTTTGAAGATTTTTTTTTCTTTGACATTTGACAAATGGAAACTACGCCATTACTAAAACTAAAATATTGAAATTATTAAAATTCAATACAAAAATGATGAAAAACATTTTTGGGTCGTAGTGAAGCAACTTGTCGAACAGAAATTGGTGGAAAAATTCGAGCTGTTGGAACACGTTAGTGATGTGAAGAATAAAATCCGTGCACGTCGCTCAAGAACAACTGAGAATATTGCTGCCCAAAGTGTTGAAGTAAAATCTAGGTTTGTTTATTACTCGTCGTTCTTTGGAATTGGGCATTCCACATACGTCATTACACCTCATTTTGCATAAAGTCTTGGGTCTTCAGGCTTATAAAGTTCAGTTAACACAAGAACTGAAGCCGGCCGATCATCAACAACGTTGTGTCTATGCTGATTGGGTCCTTGAAATGCATGAAAATGATCTGGAATTCCATCGAAAATTAATTTGACTGTTAAGGCCCATTTCCACCTCGGTGGCTACGTCAACAAGCGAAATTGTCGCATCTGGGCCTGGGAAAGCCCAAGAGTTATTATTGAGAAGCCTCTCCATCCTCATGGTACGGCTGATGATCCGGCGGGGTCTTTAGACCTTACTTTTTCGAAAATGAGGTTGGATCAACAGTGACAGTGAATGGATTGCGCTATCGAGAGACGATTAATGATTTTTTTATGGTTGTAGTTGGATGATATTGATCTGGACAACGTTTACTTTCAACAAGACGGCGCTACGTACCACACAGGCAACGAAACCATTGCTCTTTTACGGGAAAAGTTTTCGGAGAGGTGATCACAATTGGCCACCCAGATCTTGTGATTTAACAGCTTGAGACTTCTTTCTTTGGGTCGACGTGAAAGATAAGGTCTACGCCAACAGGCCAGCGTCGATTCAAGATCTCAAAGATAGAATTCGTGAGGCTATCGAGGACATAGGGAAGCCACATTATGTTTTGGTTATGGAAAATTTCATTTAAAGGATATGGTCCTGTAAGCGTGGTCCTAGTTGCCATTTGGCTGATATTGTTTTTCTTTATTAACGGCATACCTTCCTCTTTATTACACAGTGTTACAAAAAATAGATTTTTTTCTGTCCTATGAACCAAATGCACATATTCGGAAAGAGGGGAAAAAATAAAAATACACGTGTATCGGCGATTTTCGTGTACACGTCAGAATTTTTTTTTTTAAGTTTGAAGTATAAAGCCCGTAGTGGCCTGTGTGAAAGCCTTTGGACCGATTTTTAACCCTTTTTCAGTGATCCAATCGAGCTGCTTTTTGGCAGGCAGACTCGTGGAAATGTCTGTATCACGTCAAATTATTTAAAAACAATTTTTTATCAATTCTCAGATTTTCCCCAATTTTTATTATTTTTAAAAAAAAAAATATTTTTTTCACTTTTTTTAGCATAACTTGAAGAGACTCCAAATTTTTAAACTACTTAAGCGTTACGAAAAAAGATGTTTTTTGACTGAAACCTTAAAAAAACGATAACCATTTAATAAAAAAAAAAAATTTAGGAAAATCTAAGAATTGATAAAAATCTATTTTTTAAAAAATTTGACGTGATACAGAGTCTGCCTGCAAAAAATCAGCTCGATTGGATCACTGAAAAAGGGTTAAAAAACAATCCAAAGGCTTTCACACAGGCCACTACGGGCTTCATACTTCAAACTTAAAAAAAAAATTTTGACGTGTGCATGAAAATCGCCGATACACGTGTATTTTTATTTTTTATCCCCTTTCCGAAAAAGTAAATTTGGTTCATAGGACAGAATGTGTATGAAATAATCATCCGATCATTTATCTCAAAAAATTTAATTTTTCTTTGAATGCCGAAATAACACCTCTTGTTGGAGAATCCTGTGTATATAATGCTCCAGCCAAAAATGCCACAGACCACACAGAGTGGACTCCAGTGAAAGGATCAAGGGGATCATGTCATTGGACAAATTAAAAATTAAGGGGTCATATTTCCCCATCGCTTGTGACAAAAAATTAACCACTTTAACAATATCTAAATTTTCTGATTATCTTCAATACTGATCTTACAACAATACAAAATATTCTTAATAATATTGATCAGTATCGAATACCAACAGAATTTTCCATTTTGTTATCTCCCATATTTATTGTCGCTTGTAGTGTCATAACATTACAGCTGAAGCACCTTTGATTATTTTTAAAATCGTATTTCATACTTTGTGTTTCTGGGCCACCCCAAACTCCATACAAAACTCATTCGATCGGTTGTTTTGTTATGAGCGCACGTGTGTGGACCAGAGCTCGTATAATTGCCATAATATTTGTATAAACACCACAACGGCAGTAAGCAGAAAAACAATGTAACTGTTAACTACTTTTCGGTTAACAAAGGCTGTTGTTGTTGTATGTACCGCATGGCCGTGACGTTTTTGATGTTGTTATTGTTAAGTTGTAATTTCCATTTTTCATCACGATACCTCCACCCACCGCTTGCCCTCCTCATGCGCCGGTACAACGACAACAGCATCATCACGGTTACTCTTGTAATTACATTCAAACCAAATGCTTAACGCACATTCGGCCCCCCGCCCCATATTGTGTGTGGAATTGTAGCGGAAATGGATGAGAAGCAGCAGCTATTGGTCACCTCCGACTCGCACACTCCTTTTCATCCGCACCAGCAAGTAATACTCACAGTGGTTACGAAGGGGCAGCAATTTTTAAGGCAATTTAGTTGTCGGTCACCCAATTTTGTAGAAGCGAAGTGTGTTTTGAATCTGTATTTTTTGGTAAATCCGAAAAGAAAGAGACTAGTGTAAAGGACAATTATTTATGGTGGAATATTCAATTCGTGGAGAAACTAAGGGGTCCAAAGCCGACATCTCTTGCCTCATAAACAAAGCCCGCAAATCATTTGGCCAACTCAGTGTGTATCATATTGTTTCAAGAAGGACGAAACTTAATATATTCCACTCGATTGTTCATCTATTCTGGCCTATAAAAATGTTAAACCATCGTATCTTGTCATAAACTGGTAACAACCTATTCAAATTGTAAGCCGCAAATAAAATTGGAATTGGACACAAATGAAAAAACATACAAATGGAACCATCAAGGCCATCGACGGAAATATCCCACATATATCATGCATCAGATGGAACTTATTGAAATAAACTTGATATATATATTTCATTCATGTGGCTGCCTCGGCTGGCTTTTTTTCCAAAGTCTTGGTGACTCACTCAATAATATCGTACCCCGGAAAAAATCTAGCGAGATGGCTAATAAAGGGTGTTTTTTATTGAGGTATAGAACTTCGAATTGAAATAAAACACAAGAAAATCGTTTTAATGTCCATCAATTTGGCTTTATTGGAAGGATAATTTTATGCCATTAATGTTTAAATATGATTTTGGGCATGTGGCCGCCGCGGCTGGCTCGAATAAAGCCAATTCTACAGGTCCAATTTTCAACCACTTGTTGGAACCACAACTCATCCACATTCATGCCATCCAATTCGGGAACAAAATAGTCGGTTATCATGGCTCTATACCGGTCTCCATTAACGGTAACTGACTCTCCAGCATTATTTCGGAAGAAGTATGGCCCAATGACTCCACCAGCCCATAGAGCACACCAAACAGTCAGTTTTTGTGGATGTAATGGCATAAAATGGACGGAGCTTGCGGTGAACTTCGCGAACTGAACCATTACTTTCGAAATAAATTTGCACGATTTGCAAGCGTTGTTCTTTTGTCAACCTATTCATGATGAAATGGCAAACCAAACTAAATATTAATCACTTGACAGCTGACAAAATGGCCGCCAGTTAAAAAAGTGATGCCAACTTAAAGTTCTATACCCCAATAAAAAAACACCCTTTAAAATGATTTGCGAACTTGTTCCCTCGAAAGTCGACAGTATGGTAAATTAGGACATCCTGCTGAAAATGGTGATCGCCAAAGTTGATGTCTTTAATATCCAACCAATAAAATATGGTTAAGTGTTCAGGGCATTTCCGGAAAAATTAAAACAAATGAGCTCACTCACCGAGAATGCATCGTCTTCCAGACTAACCCAACGAGTTGGAAATGTTCTCATTCAAAATGTTGATATGACGGAAACCTCGAATTTATTGCAACGCTCTTTCGTACAGCCGGCATAGTGGCTGGCTTATTTCGATCAAAACCTCTTTTAAAGAAAAAACTCATGGTTAGAACTACTCGGCGGACTTTGGAAATGCTTTAGTTCCCCCCGTTTGTTCAAGTGTAAACCGATTCATTTCGTTCTACGGATATATGATACTGACCTAATTATATTTACTATTTTCCACAATTCATAATTATTGAGCGTAAATCCCTGGTTTCATTGGCTTAAAAATAATTTCCATCACGAATACCTCAAAACGAATTTCATAATTCACCCATTTGTAGTTTGCAGCCACAGTGTAGTGATTAACAAATGTTTTATAAACTTCAAAGCATCCATTTGACTCTGGCCGTTGCTTTCGACTCTTTCGGCCTCTTTCTGACTGCTACAGTCATTTTACAAAATATAATTTCGTTTCTGGCCATATTGTTCAGCACCAACCCCGACTCCTTGCATTTTGGCCGGGCTTTAATTAAGTTGTGTTATGGTTCTGTCGTTGTTGTTATTGTTGTTGGATGGATGATGATGGTATATATAGAATCTCTACGGTTGTATGGGTCGGCAGCATTTGCCAGTGCCCCAGTGCTTGGGCCTTTCGTTCAGTCGGTATCCGTGAGTTCGTTAGGTGGGGGTTTTTAATTGCTTTTTGAATTATTGTGTTGTTATTGCATGTAAATAATAATAATAAAGGTGTAAATTTCCATAATAATGGCACAAATGTAATTATATGTAACCCAACATACACCCCCTTACACGACCTCACCCAACCAGTACCTCCTTGACAACAGCCACACGGTAACATTCGTACAGATTCGTACACGTATGAAAGCACTCACACACACTCATACATATGTATGAGTGTGTGAAGATCCGATGACACACTGAAAAGTTCACGGATCTCAAATGACCATAATTAATAATGAGTTTTGATCCGTGAGTTGCTGATGTCGATGTTTTTTTGTTTCTCATGTGTGTGTGTGTGTAATTTGTACTATTGTGGCGGAAATTTCAATCTCATTATTTCACGAACGAAAATTATACCGTATAACTTTTTATTTGACCTTTAGGATTAAATGAAATTGCTTTCAATTGTTCGGTATTGTCCATTATGTATGCAAATTAGCTTGGAGCGTGATGATAGATTTCAGAGGTCATCACCCAAAAATCAAAGTTGGGCTCTTAAATGATGAGGAGGATGATTTTTTCGTTTTTGGTTTAATGGCATTTGTGAGCTGAACGGATTTGGAACCATGTTTTTTTTTTTGGATCATTGTTCAAAATAAATTAAGGGCCCCTCAATTCCACTTAATACATTTAATGTGTATACAGGGTGCGCCATGGAGAATAGTGTGGCCAAGAAACACAGTCTGACAACAGTCGCGAAATGAGTGCAGCCTCGAATGACCTAAAGCCCTATCATAGAACGTTGATATGATACGTACATTAGGGTGGAGTGAAATTCAAAAAAAAAAAGTTAACCTCGGAAAGAGATGTAGTCTGGGGTCCTAATGAGGGGAAAAATAAAGAAAAAAAATTTAAAAAAATTTTAGGGGTCGCGCCCCTCCCTCGAAATTTGGAAATTATCGCTATTTTGGCGTTGATTTTTGAAAAATCCTAAAAAGTTTTATGTCAATAAATGTTTGCAATAGAGAAACCATGAAATAAGGGCATGAAAAAATTTAAAAAAAAATTTCTCATTGTTCAAAAATTTCAAAAAGTAAAATAAGTCAAATCGTCCCTTCTTCAGAAAATTGACTGAACAATGAAATCGCCACCAAAGCTACAAATATTAGTCGATTATCCTCATATTTGCCTCAAATACTTTTGTTTGGGCACTGAACAAGCTCATACTTTTAAATTTCGAATAAGTTAAGTCGTTAATTTTTAGGATTTTTCTAAAATCAACGCCAAAATAGCGATAATTTCCAAATTTCGAGGGAGTGGCGCGACCCCTAAACATTTTTTAAATTTTTTTTCTTTATTTTTCCCCTCATTAGGACCCCAGACTACATCTCTTTCCGAGGTTAACTTTTTCAAATTAAAAAAAAAGCATGTTTTCACTCCACCCTAACGTACATATGTGTCGTATCATCACCAGGCTAAGTATTTTGAATTTTGTGAAACAATTTTTCAATTACAAACAGTTCCTCGAATATTTGACACTGAATCTTCCCGCAAATGCGCGATGACGGATTGGAGAGTTAGTTCAACAAGAGAGTGACTAGTTCACACTACAATTCAACTGCAGTTTCTGCAAAATGTGACGACAATAAAGTGCCATTGACTGACTGGTCAGACAGATCTGCAGATTGAAACAAATTTTACTAATTCGATATTTACTTAAATTACCTTCAGACTCTGCTGCAACGTATATACGGAGTATTAACTTGAATAGTACAGACATAACAAAATAATTTAATGCTGAATGAAATGAGACTGAGAAAACCCAATATAGATGTCAAATTGACATGTCCAACTTGTTAAAAACTGAGAATATCCCTACTTTGTTGTTAGAGAGCACCGATTTTTCAAAATTTGTTCGCTATAATTCATCGGTAGTGTGTCCCATATGGAACGTCCTGGAATTTTGTATACATACAGTAAATCGCGGATATAAGAACATATCTTAAAGGGTGTTTTTTATTAGGGTATAGAACTTTAAGTTGGCATCACTTTTTTAACTGGCGGCCATTTTGTCAGCTGTCAAGTGATTAATATTTAGTTTGGTTTGCCATTTCATCATGAACAGGTTGACAAAAGAACAACGCTTGAAAATCGTGCAAATTCATTTCGAAAGTAATGGTTCAGTTCGCGAAGTTCACCGCAAGCTCCGTCCATTTTATGCCATTACATCCACAAAAACTGACTGTTTGGTGTGCTCTATGGGCTGGTGGAGTCATTGGGCCATACTTCTTCCGAAATAATGCTGGAGAGTCAGTTACCTTTAATGGAGACCGGTATAGAGCCATGATAACCGACTATTTTGTTCCCGAATTGGATGGCATGAATGTGGATGAGTTGTGGTTCCAACAAGTGGTTGAAAATTGGACCTGTAGAATTGGCTTTATTCGAGCCAGCCTTCCAATAAAGCCAAATTGATGGACATTAAAACGATTTTCTTGTGTTTTATTTCAATTCGAAGTTCTATACCTCAATAAAGAATTGAACATAGATTTTCTGCCCGGGGGGTATGGCGTTATTGAAATGCCTAATGCTGGCTAGCTAAAAGAAAACAAATCTCAAAGTGTGATATCACAAAATTTAGGCGGCCAACTCACCGGTGCGTGAATTAAGCTGCTCTTCGAAATGACCTCTCAATAGATCCATTGTTTGAGAAGTGGCATCGTCCTATTGAAACCACATGTCGTCAAGACTGAGGAATTCAGGTTGTAGGTAGCATAAAGTACGAGATCAGGTCGTGATTGCAAGCATTATTCAAGATTAATCATTATTTTTTAAAAAAATATGGACCGATGATTCCACCAGCCCGTTAACCGCACCAAACAGTGGTGAACCTGTTCTTGTTGATTTTCAGCCCAAATGCGACAATTTTGTTTGCTGACGTTGCCGTTGTTTGAGCCAGAAATGGGTTTCATCACTGAACAAAATTTTGGTTGAAAACAGTGAATCTTCTTCCCCCAATGACAAATGTCCCAAACTTCCCCAAAAATTCTGAAAAATCCCCCCCCAAACAATTTATGCAAAATTTCCCAATGCAAAATCCCGCAAATATAAAAAAATACCCCTAAAAACAACATTTTAAAAAAAAATCGATACATGACTTCTGTTATGATAATATGTCCAGAAAAACAAAAAACTACCCAAAAATAAAAAATTGGAAAATTTTTCATTGTTCATTTTCTGGGAAATTTTTCATAGAGCCACAAAATTTCACTTAAAAAATGCTCCAAAAATTTAACAATAAAAAATTGCCCAATTTGATTTTGGGAAATTTTTCGATTGTTTTTTTTTTGATATTTTCCAAACTTAAGTGAATCATATATCGTAAATTATAATTAGAGTAGGCCTCGAATGTAAACGGGCGCGATATATGAATTTTTCACTTTTATTTGGGAGTTTTCTTTTTTGATTTAGGGCCATTTTCTATAGGGTCCATTATAGGGGAGACATTGCAGCCCATATGGATAAAATGAAATGTCCATCGTGCCGGAAAGACGTGGACGATATTTTTCCAAATTACGAAACGCTATTGTTGTTTTTGTGGTATTTTTTATAATAGTTGGGGGGATTTGCATTGAGAATTTTTTCATAGATTGTTTCGGGGATTTTTAAGAATTTTTGCCGTAATTTTCATATTGGGCTTTTGGGGGATTTTTCATTTCTTTATTTGTTATTGTTTGTATTTTTCATAGAGCCGAATCGAAGGGACACACGTGAAATTCAAGTATTCACTGAGTCCAAAACATCCAGACAAGCCGACTACCAGTAAAATACTCACTTTAATGAAACTGCTCAATAAATATTTCTATATACTGTATATTTCGTTGCATGAACAAATTTTAAGGGCAGTCGGCAAAACATTTTTTTTTTCTGATATCGTCAGCCACGACAATAATTCAAAGTGTACACAAAATAAAATGCATGACATGATGCAATTAGATCCGGATATCATTCCCACTTGATCTGACATGGTTTGTTTATGTACATGCCATTGTTTAACAAAATGTAAACAACTTAATTGTGATAAAATACAAACTGTTATTGCATAGAATTGAAATGAAAAATATTTTATGAATACATTCACTTTAAACGTAGATCGTCCATTTTAACAGAGATACTGAAATAAACAGATTAGTTTTGTGAGAATCATTAGTTTAGAATTCGTCAAAAGGTCTATTTCGCAAGGATTTGCTTTCCTAATCAATCAATAGATTACTGATGCTTCAATTACACCGTAAGTATGTGAAATAGAGTAGTCATGAGTTAATTATAAATTCATAACAATTTAACTCTTCCTAAGTTATTATTTTCAACGTAACTAAATAAATTCACAATCACATCACAACAGATAAACGACAATGACTGCATTGACCAGTGGATTGAAGAAAATTCGCCTATGATGCAGAAGATACTGTGGACTTAAGACAGCTTAAAGCAGTGACAATGGGACTAATTTTGCACACTGCCCACTGCACAGCACACTCTGCTAGAGGTGACAACCTTTGCGTTTTTAAAATTCAAGTTGGTGCGGACGTTGCCCGACAAATTCCAATTGCTCTCGTTTTTAATTCATTTTACTGGTTTTCTCAACCTCCGTGTGTGTGAGTGTGTGTGTCCATAACACTCTCGTGTGCAGGGAGAAACAGAAAAAGAATAAGAAGAATAATGCAATTCTAAATCGTGTTGTTGTTTGCCCCGTGTTTTTCGCCAATGTTGAAATCCACTTGCGGCTTTAACACACACACTCGCACACAGGCACTCGTTCACACACAATCATAGGCACTTGTACAACTACAAAACTGCACAAATAGACTCTAAATTTGTTGTTGCCATTGCTTCCGATGCTGTAGCCTTCGGTTCAGTTCATGTGTCTTGGCAAGTGGCCAAACCAAACATTTCCTATTTTTTTTCCTTCTCTCATTCATTCATATGTTTTCCTGCAGCACCAGCAGTGCTGCGGCAGGAGAGGAGGCTATGTTTGTGTTCGTGTCTGTGTGGAAGGCACACGATATTGCAACTTCTCTGTACGTGTTTATGACACTTTTAGGGCAAGTGCAACACCAAGCAACGAATGCATACAGAAGACAAGCATAAATACAAAACATATTTATATTCCGTATTTGAAATGACACAAGTGCACACAAACACACACGCTTCCATACATTTACTACGAATTGTGAAAATAATAAAATAAAAATTCGTGGAGAGCTTTTTGTGGCATTTGTTCAGATATGATTGCAAATATTGTTCGAAAATAAGAGTGTCGTCTGCAAATTTATGGAAGAATTTTAAATTTAAGATGGAAATACTTCTGAGAAGTGTGTAATACACACTGTGTATATTCAAAACATCAGAAGGGAATTTCCTCCCATTTTTTTATTTGGTTATAGTTTAATAATAACAATCTTAATCTTAATCTTAATAATATATATTTACCCTCGGCACTGATTCCCTAATTCCCTGATTCACTGATTCACTGACTCTGTCACGCAGTACGTAGGAATTTAAATAGGCATTCTATAATAATTCTATAAATAATAATAATAAAAAAAAGAATATTTTTTTTGTACAGAAATTGTGTTTTCCCCAAATTTTTTTTTTTCCAAAATTTTTTTTTTCGAAATTTTTTTTTTTTACAAAAATTTTTTTTTTCAACAAAATTTTTTTTTTCAACAAAATTTTTTTTTTTCAACAAAAATTTTTTTTTCCAGCAAAAATTTTTTTTCCACAAATTTTATTTTTTTTCGAAAGTTTTTTTTACAAAATAGTTTTCTCAAAATATTTTTTACAAAATTTTTAAAATTAAGTAACAAATACTTTCTTAACGGGCGCCATAGGCGCATTACAACTTACTAGTAATATATATTTACCCTCGACACTGATTCACTGACTCTGTCACGCAGTACGTAGGAATTTAAATAGGAATTCTATAATTTTCTATAATCTATAAATAATAATAATAAAAAAAATAATATTTTTTTTTGTACAGAAATTGTGTTTTCCCCAAATTTTTTTTTTACCAACATTTTTTTTTCCAAAATTTTTTTTTTACAATTTTTTTTTTACCGCAGTTTTTTTTTTACAAAATTTTTTTTAACAATTTTTTTTTTTCAACAAAATTTTTTTTTTCCACAAAATTTTTTTTTTCAACAATATTTTTTTTTTTCATGAAAAAATTTGTTTTTCAACAACATTTTTTTTTTCAACAAAATTTTTTTTTTTCAAGAAAAAAATTTTTTTTCAACAAATTTTTTTTTATACCAAAGAGAGAGTGTATATATGTTTTTTGAAAGAAAATTTCCTTTAAAAATTAAACTAAAAGGATTGTTTCACCGGTTTTCTGCTGAGAAACATGGAAATGGAGAAAAATGGAGCATACTCTTTTTTGGTTAGAATTTCCAAAGCGTATCTTCTTTTGCAGTCGTTCCGTACAATCCATTCATGAAATTCGCATCTGACAACATCTGCTAGTACCACTCTCGTATGGTAGATGACTTTATTGCTCCCTTACCCAAATGAAAGACTTTACACATTCAAGCCCACATTCAGTTGGAGGCTTGTTCACATTACAGTCCCAACTCATCGTATTCTTGCTGCTTGAACCTAAACTCCTCCTAGTTTAGATTAGTGTGTTGCTGTAACTTCTAAAATTAGTTTCACATAATGTCTACACAAGGCACTCGTTCGTTCCTTCGTACTTATATTCCACTTCAGACAGTCTTATAATTTGCTGCCGCTGTGTATTTTGCTCATCTTAGTTTAGTTAATTGAGAACACTCTGCAAATTACTCCCGAGACAGAAACAGCCCCCACCGACTTCTTCTTCCGACGTCGTCTAAGTAATGGATGATGGTGCAGTGACAGTTTAATCGTACAAGTGTCGCCTGGTCATGTGTAGTTGCCGTTGGTTGTGGGGTTTTTATGGAAAGCGAAAAAGGATTAGATGGCAAGACATAATTGCGAACAGGATATTGGAGGTCAGTGATCTTTTGTCCATGAGAGTGAAGCACAGACATAACTAATAAGGAGGTTGCAACACGGCAAGGACACAGATTATATATGATGCCGTAAATCCATGTACGTGGTGGTACTTGTGTAATTATAAACAATGTAGATAACGAAAGATAATTACATTAATTGAATATTTTTAATTACAGAGTACGATTTTACCGCACCATTCCATTGAGGTGCTGAAACCAGTGTGCTGCGAATTTATGAGGTGAAAACAGCCGCTGAAAATAATTGCATGTTCTTATCAGGATAGAAATCTAGAATTTGCTGTGTGATACTAGCACACATAACCTTCCGCAGTACATCCCTTCTCGGGTGACCTGTAGCGTGATACCTACACTATCCATTTGGTGGAGCACATCCATTACTACAGCATGAGAACTTCTGAAAGCCCTTCCAACAGTCAATAACTCCATACACCATATACTCCATACAAGATATTTTTCGCCGGGGAGTACAAAATCGTCACGGGTATTTCCACAAAAGAAAATATATTTAAGTCGGACTAACCTAATTTGGCCCTGAATATCTCAAAACACAATAATTATTATGTGGAACAATTTCATTTCTTATCTCGTTTCTGAAAATAGTCCATTTTTAATGCATTTTTCAGTTCACAAATAAAACCTTAAGAAGTTGGACTGGCTCACTCGACCATTTACACTGATCATAGTACAGAACTCAAGCTATAATTTAATGATAAAAGTCAATCGATAACTTGTGTAGTTTTTGAAATATGTCAAAAACACGACTAAGTCAAATTGCATCATTTTCCATAGTCCACTCCGAAAATTTTTGTGAGCGTCAAAAAGTGTCGCAACGTCAATTTCATATTTAGACCAATTACATCAGTGATAGTACATTACTAAAGCTTTATTTTAATGATAGTAGCACTTTGATACCTTGTCTAGTTTTCGAAATATGTCAAAAACAAGCCCAAGACAAATTGCATCATTTTCCATAGTCCACTCCGAAAATGTTTGTGAGAGAGAAAAAGTGACGCAAGGTCAATTTCATATTTAGACCAATTACATCAGTGATAGTACATTATGCTAGCTTTATGTTAATGACAGTAGCACTTTGATACCATGTCTAGTTTTTGAAATATGTCAAAAACAAGCCCAAGACAAATTGCATCATTTTCCATAGTCCACTCCGAAAATGTTTGTGAGAGAGAAAAAGTGTCGCAAAGTCAATTTCATATTTAGACCAATTACATGAGTAATATTACATTACTAAAGCTTTATTTTAATGATAGTAGGAGTTTAATACCTTGTCTAGTTTTCGAAATATGTCAAAAAAACTCCGAAAAAACTTCTAACTCCGAAAATATTTGTGTGACAAAAAAAGGACCATTATGTCGACATTTGGCGTGGATTCTCTCTCCATGAGCAAAATTTGAGACAAAAATAATTTTTCGAAAATACCGATAATTTTGAAAGGGCTTGCTTGTTTTTTGACCGAAAACATGTTTTTCCCTTTTTTCCCAACTTCTTTATAGTGGATATTTCGTACATTCAAAACACAATAATTATCATGTGGAAGCAATTGCATTTCTTGTCTCGTTTCCGAGATATGATCAAAAATAGTAAATTGTTAATGCATTCTTCATTTCGCAAATACAAGCTTACGAAGTGGGAGTGGCTCACTCAACCCTTTACACTAATCATAGTATAGTACTCAAGCTTTAATGTAATGATTAAAGTCAATCGATACCTTGTCTAGTTTTCGAAATATGTCAAAAACAAGACCAAGTCTTTATTCTTTTTATTCATATCTCGAGCGAAGAAATATAACACCGTGTTACAAAAAATAGATTTTTTTCTGTCCTATGAACCAAATTTACTTTTTCGGAAAGGCGATAAAAAATAAAAATACACGAGTATCGGCGATTTTCATCTACATGTCAGAATTTTTTTTTTAAGTTTGAAGTATGAAGCTCGTAGTGGCCTGTGTGAAATAATTGTTTTTAAAAAATTTGACGTGATACAGACATTTCCACGAGTCTGCCTGCAAAAAATCAGCTCGATTGGATCACTGAAAAAGGGTTAAAAAAAAATTCTGACGTGTACATCAAAATCGCCGATACACGTGTATTTTTATTTTTTATCCCCTTTCCGAAAAAGTAAATTTGGTTCATAGGACAGAATGTGTGTAACACGGTGTAATGCTTCGACATTATAATTATTCTATTTTAAATGCACAAAATATCCGCTATAAAGAAATTTGGAAAAAACGAAATTCGCAATATTATTGAAAAGTATGTTTGTCTGAAAATTTTGTTTGTTTGAAAATTCTTAGAAATTGTGTTTAGAAAATGGATTTTTTGAAAATTTCAGATTAGAAAGTCCCTTGAAACTATTTGTTAAATTTCTCCGCAACGGTCTAAGTTATCGTAGCGAGTGTGATTTTATTACGATTCGGGTTTTAATATTTTTCAATATTTTTATTACGGTTGGGTTTTAAACATTTTAATTACGGTCAGTTTTTTTTAAAAATGCGATGACATTTTTATTGCTTATGCGTTTTGTTTACAATAGTTTTATTACGGCCTGGTACTTGTCATGAAGAGCAATGCGCATGGCCTTGCAGGCCACACAGATAGACAAATCATTTTCGAATGCACACTTGAGATCGGTCTAATGTCATGGAGTATTTTCTTTTCATATCTTCCGATGCCTGTAGGGAAGATAGATAGACACTTTGTGTACAGTTTTTGAATGATTTAATAAAAGAAGAATTCAGTTGGAAATAAAAACTCATACCCTACAGTCCACTCCATTTACAACGCCTCCAGCGCGTACCGTTGTATTAAATTAAAGCTTGCATTTGGGCTATTATAAACCCACTGGGAGTTGAAGGCAACCAACATTTTCATATATTTTAATGTTATACAAACTGTATGTGGCACGACGCAAATGGAAGTGAATTAGACTAAAATAAGGTTCGATTCCCACCAGAGGCTTTGGTCTGTCGCTGCAAAAAAATATAACCATATGGTCTGTGTCACCCGGTTTACCCTTGGATCCAAAAATTAGAATATAAATTTACTTTGTATTGTAATTAATAGTAAATAAATAAATAAAATAAAAAGACTAAATATAATAGGTCCAGTTATTTCTCTGGAAGGACTATGTAATATATGATCGATATTGTGCTACAATTTGTATCCCAACTGTATGATATTTACACACATGTAGACACACTCACACGCACCCATGAAAACAAAAAGGAGATTGTCAATAATATGCATAAGCAAACAATTTGCACCACCACCGGCCAATCTCGACAGCAGCATTATTAGTTTTTGTTTTCTTTTGACATTTTTTTTTTTTAGTTTAGTTTTGTCTTTTTCTATTGTCAAATGACATCTAAGATAACAATTTGTCATGTGCAATATATGACTCGGTCGTACCTTTGGCTTGGTTGCATCTCCTGACAACGACGATGACGGCTACAGCGAATGCGAACATGTTTCACTGCAGTGGAGCGTTTCGATGCAAGCAAATATCGCATGAGAATAATATACACAAGCACACATGCATGTGGTACATACGTTCATATATATGTATTATCTGCGCTTCCCAATGGCAGAAAAGAGCGCCCAGAATGTCGGGCCTTTTTCGGGGAAGGCAAAACCTATTGCTTATATCTATTCTAAGTTTAGGAGGCTTCCAGATGGACGTCTTTGGAGGAAATTGTCTCTCACTGCATTCAGCGATGCTGTTTAAGGACGGTCAGGTGATGTGAATCTAGACGGCGCTAAGAAGGAATTCCAGTTGGCCTTTGTAAAGATGAGTTTCACAAAACGAGAATGTCAGGACTCCCATTCGGTGAGTTTCCTCGAGGCCCAGAGAAATCCTTTGCTGCCTTGTACTTCCCCATACAAATGTGTGCATTTCCTCATGTCCGTACAAATGTTATATGTATTCAGATACACATGTTTGTTCACGACTGTATATGACTCTGATGTTATATTTGTTTTTTATGAACTTTTTGTAGTCTTTGTCGTTCTTTTTTTTTTTGCTAACAAAAAAAAGAAGAAAAACAAATAGAGAAAAAAAAACTTTTGATAAATGTTACGATGTTAATGTAAAGCTCTGTTTTATGGCTGTTCACACAGCAATACAACTCAATACAACAAAACGACACAGTTTTAGCTGGGATTGCTGGGAATAAGCGGGACATGCACATGCACAGCCACATACTGCTCTCACTAAACATATTAGCGAGCGTGTAGACAAACTCAACATGTTTGCTGGTGAGGGTATTACATATCTACTCGTATATACAACAGAGGGTAACCAATTGGTGTCATACAATTTCTGATCGAGAAAACGAGATAATTTAATTGGCAGTCGCCTAAGGTCATGTCCAAGTTAACCCCCCAGGCAACAGACTGTACATGAGGCAAACATAAATTAATATGATGGGTTCAAGAGCAAAAGGAAATATTAAGATATCGGTAATGTTTTTAAAGTGCTCAACAGTCTTCATCAATTGAGTCAGCAACATTTTAATTAATTTAATTATTTTGTATCCTCTACACCGAAGGTACGTACAATTTTATACTTCACATTCAAAAAATTTAAAAAACTTTTATAAATCGCTTTCAATAGATTCTGGCCAGAGTCTTTGATTGTAGCTAGCTTTATACACACTTTACCTAGGAGACGGTGTTGGTCCATCCCCAAGAAAACCTTGGATTTCGGAACGAAAGTGCAACTAATCGAAGACAGGGAATTAATAAATGGTTCGCGTAATCACACAAAAAGTCGTTGTCAGAATTGTGAGTTTGCAAAAGCACACAGTGACCTTGGCAAGCATGCCAAACAAAATTCACGCCGGATACACAGACGGGCTAGTGGAGGACCTCGTGACCTCGAGGTCACTAAATAACAACACGTTTAAATTCACAAACTGAACAGCTTGAGATTGGGAAAAAACCACCATACGGAAATTCTTCAATTAACAAACCATCCCTGTGCCGTCCATGCAGTCAGACCTGATAGACCAACTAACAGTCCCATCAGTATTGGAAGTTGCCAAAGCTAGTTAGCCAGTAAACTAAACAATAAACTAGAAACCGACTTCGCATTATCGCCATTTCATCTGCATTGTCGACAAGAGAGGAGAATCAAGTGTAGATATCGTAAACCACATCAACTGTGTCCAGCGATCCTTTGGTATACTGACTGCAGCACGGAAGGCGACCCACATACATTGAGGAATGACAATTAATACTCTCAATTCCAGCGTCAAGTAAACGCTATTGTATGAGTTTAGGCAATTTAGATCACTGCTGCTCAAATGCACTTTAAGGGTTTTCCCACTGACGTCTGAGGAAAATTTTAAAAATATTTTTGGCCAAACGTGAGAAACGAAAATTTGAGACGCAAATGGAATTGATGTCTTAACAGGGCCAGGTTACTCTCAACTGATAGAGAAATGATATCTAATATAATGTACCTGATGTCCCTGATATCTCTGGTATCACCGTGTTAGAAAAATAGATTTTTTTCTGTCCTATGAACCAAATGCACATATTCGGAAAGGGGATAAAAATAAAAATATACGTGTATCGGCGATTTTCATGTACACGTCAGAATTTTTTTTTTTTTAAGTTTGAAGTATAAAGTTCGTAGTGGCCTGTGTGAAAGCCTTTGGACCGATTTTTAATCCTTTTTCAGTGATCCAATCGAGCTGACTTTTTGCAGGCAGACTCGTGGAAATGTCTGTATCACGTCAAATTTTTATCAATTCTCAGATTTTCCCCAATTTTTATTATTTTTGAAAAAAAAATATTTTTTTCACTTTTCTTAACATAACTTGAAGAGACTCCAAATTTTTAAACTACTTAAGTGTTACGAAAAAAAAATGTTTTTTAAACTGAAACCTTAAAAAAAACGATAACCATTTAAAAAAAAAAAATTAGGAAAATCTGAGAATTGATAAAAATTGTTTTTAAAAAATTTGACGTGATACAGACATTTCCACGAGTTTGCCTGCAAAAAATCAGCTCGATTTGATGACTGAAAAAGGGTTAAAAATCGGTCCAAAGGCTTTCACACAGGCCACTACGAGCTTCATACTTCAAACTTAAAAAAAAATTCTGGCGTGTACATGAAAATCGCCGATACACGTGTATTTTTATTTGTTATCCCCTTTCCGAAAAAGTAAATTTGGTTCATAGGACAGAATGTGTGTAACACGGTGTATTTATCCGAATTATGTAATTTTTCTGATGATCCTGAAGCAGGTTTATGTTATCGTAGAAGTTATGATTCGATATGATGATCTTAAATTTGAGGTTTGCCATTGGTAGAGTCAGTAGACCAATGGGCAATTTCGCTAGACTCAAAAACCATATACAGCCTTATATTGAAATTTTCTTATATTGAGGGGTTTCTAAAATAAAGTCTCCAGTCGACGACGTCGCGAATATCATATTCTTGTCGATATGTGGACCGCCTTATATTAATCAGAAGAAAACCATAATTTAATAAAAAAAAAAGTAAATAACGTTTTTCTTATTTTTGGCTTTCCAAAGAACTACTAAACTGGCGAAGAAGAAGTTAATTGGCTTTCTTGGTTGAAATATTGCTGTTGCCTGTTTGCTTGTAATGATCTTGGAAGGGATCAGCATCAGTTCCATCACCCCAACTTAAACACCTTTTACGATTTACACACATCTGAGTGGCATACAGAACAGTTTAAATAATGTTCTACTATTCGAAATGTCAAAAAGAACAATCCCCGACAAACTCTAATGAGAATTAGTTGACACTGTTTTACATGTACGACGGACGGACGGACAGACGAACGAATGGACGAGCACATAAATAAATTTCAACAACATTGAAATTTGTTTTATTTTCCTAAATAAACAAAAAAAAAAAAAAAAAAAACTTTTTAATACAATTTTGCTGTACAACAATTTTTCTTAATAAAAAATATATAAACTGCTGAATACAAAGAGCGAGAGGACAGGGCAATAAAACAATTAGTTCATTGGTGGGCGCCAAATATACGGGCGCCCACTGACTGCAACTCATGCAATATAATCTCGAAATTGAATACAACATTTCTTAATTCTGCGGAATAATTATCTCTTCTATCACACAACACAATTTCCATTTCTTTCTATTTCCGGAAATATTTGATGAAATTATTCTCTGCAGCTGCAACCGTATCCCAATTAATGAATACAAAAATATAGAATGTTAAACTTTTAACGAACTTAAGTGTTTCTCTTTGCTTTGGACTTTGCCAAATGGTTTAAACATTTTTTTGTTTTTTCATTTGTGTGTGTGTGTGTTTTTTTCTTCGGAAAAACTTTCCTTCAAACTCAATTTGAAAAGTTTACAAAGCAGCAGTCGTTGGTTCGTTAATGTTGATATTGATACTGCCGTCTTATTAATTCGACTTCAACTTTTGTAAGAAGCCAATGTTGGCAAGGGCATAATTTTAAACGGGCACTTGGCTCATTAATTGTTGTACAGTAATATCTGAATCGCAGTCGACAAAGATAAAGAGGCTTAAGCAGTGATTTGCCGTGCAAATGGCTCAGACATTCGATTGCTTTGTGGATGTTGCACTTTCTTTTTGGCACTTTTAAAAAAATCATCGTGATTTTTTTTTTTTAGGTGCAGTTTACTGTACATTTTACTAAAATTAACTCAATTTAAATCTCCTTATCAAAAAAAAGTAAAATCTACTACGGAAATGGTGGATCTCAGAAAACCAGAATTGGTTAAACAGAAAGCCTACATGAATAACAGCACCATTTGATATTTGGAATACTTTAGCAGTTTCGTTTTCATTTTTTAATGTATCTCGAACTTCATAAATAATTGCTGAGCTTAAAATCGATTCTATGACAAATAGAGAATTATTCTGACAATTGTGGGTTCTAGTTCATGCTGTCTGATCACCTTCAGCTCTGTCGACTTTTCGTTCGCACTTAATCAATCTGTTCTGGGATTGGTACAATTTATCTCAAACTGATTGACCAGCACTAATAATAAGATGATTACATACCGACAAGGAAGGAAAGTGACAGTTCATGTTTGTTATGCCACATGCATCTGGATTTCTCTAGAAAACACCACCTTCACTCCCACTGATACACAACGAATTGTTATGATAGCAACTATCACTTAAGGGAATCAATGTTTGTATGTCGGCGTGGCATGACAGCATAATGATGTTGTTGAACATACACGTACATCGGGGATACGATGCTTAGCACAGACGGAAGTAATTAGGCAAAATAATAATTTCGTAAGAAAAATCTTTATTGGTTTAATAGTTTAGGGAATAATTGATATACTTTAACTCTCACATCTTCTTTGACTTTTGTTGTTGACATGACATCACAAAAACGAATGCCGTGTTCGTTCTTAGCACACACATACACACAAAAACTGTAATGAAACTTATAACACAATAGCAGTTATTAGCCGCAATGTGAGAAGGTCTGCCAATCAGCCGAAATGGGAGTTCCTATCGTTTTGAGGGGAAAATCGTAACATGACTGGGAATTTTTTCTACTTTCGGTTTTCTTCAACACTTTGGGCTACAGCAGCAAGATTCTCAGTTGGTCTTGAGCGACGTGCACGGTGTTTTATTCTTCACATCACTAACTTGTCCCAACAGCACGATTTTTTCCAACAATTTCTGTATTGCGGTCCAACAAGGTGCTTCACGATGACCCAAAAATGCTTTAGTTTTGCGAACTGTGACTGCAAGATTTTCACCATTTTTGTAGTTAATTTTATTAATTTCAGTGCGTTGCTGAAGCGTGTATCGTTGCATTTTTAGTAATGGCGTAATTTCTCCTTGTCAATTGTAAAAGAATAAAAGCTTCAAAAGTGACGGCTACCGAAATACCGAGAGATTCCAAATAACACCTCTTGTTGGAAAGTCCTTTACTTTAACTACGTCTCCGAAATGTATATTTATGTTGCTTCGGTTTTACCAGCAACATTAAATTATTAAGCATCAGCATGTAATGAATTCTATTTCCATACACGAAATAAATTAACAAATTCTTGGAAAACCCTTTAACTGGAACAGTCATGTTCATGTACTTTTCCAATACGGCAATGTCAAATGCAACATTGCCGCTGCCACCATGCCATGGAGAATAGCGAGCTGTCTGCATGTGATACCTGTATCAATATGGACGAATGTAAAATCGAAAGATCTTCTCGGAATGCGGCATTACACGCGCCTTCCCCTCGCATAGCATGTATGTGTCAGTAATCAAAATGTTGGAGTATGGTTAACATATTGTGGCATGATGTGTACCACCAACTCTGTTGTCTATGTGCGGTCGCACTGAATATTAGATACCCTTTGTAATCAAGTAATATCGCGCTCGTACAGTCTCTGGAATTGTTAGAAAAGCCGCGGGAAATAGAAAATATTCTAACAACGACAACATATTGTCAAAACAGACCGAATCAAATATATGAATTATATGGAGGCAAGACCCCCAAAAAGAAGAAACTTTTGGTATACGGGTTATGTGAAACCATGGAATCGCTTAAAAATCGACGAAGTAAAAGCCCATTGTGGTTTCTATATAAAATTATTTGTGGTCTTATTGATTTCCCTTTCCTCTCAGTCGCGTAGATTTTAAAGTTTACTGAGACATAATGAATTTTCTAATGTTAATTGTTTTCGAAGCAGTTATCCAAATTTTTCGGTATCTGCCACTTTTGAAGCTTTTATGCTTTGGCATTTGACAAGTAGAAACTAGAAAATTGTTAAAAATGGAATGATGATATAGATCTTGCCACACAAGCAATTTTACGGGAAAAGTTTCCGGACCGTGTTATCTCTCGAAGAGATGATCACAATTGGCCACCGAGATCTTGTGATTGAAGACCTTGCGACTTCTTCCTTTGGGGCCATGTGAAAGATAAGGTCTACGGCAACAGCACAACGTCGATTCAAAACCTCAAAGATAGAATTTATTTGAAGCATACATGAAAAGAATATGGTCTTGTAAGCGTGATCCTGGTTGTCATTTGGCTGATATTATTTTTCAATATTAACGACATATTTTATCTCAAAAAATTCGATTTTTCTTTGTATATCAAAATAAAACTGTATAAATAAAAAAAAATCGCCAACAGCATGTTGTGTAGTGAACTTAAGTAAGTAACACAACCTGCTGATCCAACATTCAAATTCACAAATGCCATGAATTTGAAAAATAAACAAAAATTCTGAATTTGAAAAATTTACAAAAATTCATTGAGATCTTTCTGGCGATCCAACATTTAAATACACAGAAGGTCGTTCTTGCTGTGAATTTTAAAAATGTACAAAAATTCATTGAGACCTTTCTGGCGATCCAACATTCAAATTCACAGAAGCTCGTTTTTGTCATGAATTTGAAGAATGTACAAAAATTCATTGAGACCTTTCTGGCAATCCAACATATAAATTCACAGAAGCTCGTTTTTGCCCTGAATTTGAAAAATAAACAAAAATTCTGAATTTTCAAAATTTACAAAAATTCATTGAGATCTTTCTGGCGATCCAACATTTAAATACACAGAAGCTCGCTCTTGCCCTGAATTTGAAAAATGTACAAAAATTCAGTGAGACCTTTCTGTTGACACCACTTACTTTTTAATTAAAAACAATACTAATTTATAGACTTTTCATAAACAATTTTCAATATTTCAAAATGCTTCAAATAAATTATAGAAAAAAGTTCTTTGGCTAAAAAAAATGTCCTGATTTTTATTACAATTTGTTGTCTGTGTCTAGAAATATATGACCACAGAAAAATCTTACAGATATCCCTAAGCAGCACATATATTTGGTACATGGTCTATTTTAACACAAATTCAATTTGATATTCTGCCTTCCTTCTCCCGGACTGTCAATCTAGGTGTTCCAAACGTGGTGTTAAACCTAATATACACTTTAACACATGTAGCAGATTATAATGACTGGTTGAGTGACGGACTCGTGGTTTGGTTAGCTGGTCTACACTTTTTTTATTTTCATTTTTTTTTTTTTGTATTTCATAAATTATGAATGTTTTGTTTTTATTTTCTTCTCATTGTTCACCACTTCACTCATGACTTTATTCTTTACAAAATACGACGGCGTGCCGGCATACACAACTACACACACACAGTGTACATATACATGTTTGTCGGTGTATGTCGGATTTGAATTTATGCCACAACTCTGGACAGAGAAGGAAGTATGTAAAGATATTAACATGCCATCACGCAAACCGAGCATAGGGGGGAAGAACAAAAAGGTAAAACTTAGAGGAGCAAGTAAAAAAAAACACACACACAATGAAACTTTAGTTTAATTTGAATATTGCATGTTGGAGAAAATATTGTTCGTTGTTTTGTTGTTGCTTGGTGTTTAAGCTGTGGTTGTGCAGAAAATGGCAACAACGTTTCCGCAGGTTTCAGATCGCGTAATAATTGTGGGGCGTCGTGGCCACCAGCCACCATCACGATGGCGTCTCTGGCAATAGTGGGTTATAAGTTGCAAATCAAATTGTATGATTATTATTCGAGAAATCTGTTTTTGTTTTAATAAATTGCACCAAGCAAACGATACGTTCTTTGGACGTTTTTCTTTAAGCTTTCAGTATTACTCTTGCTCTCATTCGGCCTGATATTATTATTATGAGAAAGTGTTGATAGTTCGGTTGAAGGCATTTGCCAGCAATCGCCTTAATTTTGCCATTGCTTTAATAGATCTTCAGCGCACCCCACTGCCCCAGCCAACCGCAATTTTGTTAAACATGAAATATGCCAATTTAATACTTGGCTTCTGTGCTAAAGGAAACAAGTTTTCTTTGGATTTTGAATGTTGTTGCTGTTTCTTTGTTTGCTGACCCAGAAAGGATGGGCTGTCTTTCGACGGCAGAAAAGAAGGAGGCAACGAAAGACCAGCTAAGGAGTGTTAAGAAACGTTTAACAGACATTAAGGGTTTCTTCGTTCAATCGTTCTAAGCTTTCAAACACAAAGTGCCTATTAAAAATGCTTTCAAAATATTTAAAAGAATATTTAAATTTGATGCATATGTACCAAAGCATAAACGTACCGAACCCGTACGTAGGTCAATTGCCAAGTAAAACGCCTGACCGGAAGATAAATTATAAAAGGAAGCGAAAATGTAAATTTGTATTTGTATTCCTCAAGTTTAATTTCCTCTTAGATCTGTAATAGCTTCTGTTTTCTTCATTGCCTAAAGGATGTTTTATGAAATCTGTTTGTGACTCCGTTTGTTGGCTCTTCTGGTCTCTGTGTAATTCACAAAGAAGCGAGTTCATCAAAAAGAATTTGTTACAAAAAAAAAACCTGAAGTTTACTTACAACTTGGCTACGGTGTGGAAAAACCCTGGCGTTTCTTTAACAATTCACCAGAAAAATACTTCCTTTAGAAAGCGTGTTGAGTTTCGAATATTTTCACTTGCATATAATGTATTGGAGGACAAAATCGATGAACGAAAAATAAATAAAAAAAACAAAGAGACAGTCTACCATTACACCGTGTTACAAAAAATAGATTTTTTCCTATGTCCTATGAACCAAATGCACATATTCGGAAAGACGGGAAAAAATAAAAATACACATGTATCGGCGATTTTCATGTACACGTCAGAATTTTTTTTTTTTTAAGTTTGGAGTATAAAGCTCGTAGTGGCCTGTGTGAAAGCCTTTCGACCGATTTTTAACCCTTTTTCAGTGATCCAATCGAGCTGCTTTTTGGCAGGCAGACTCGTGGAAATGTCTGTATCACGTCAAATATATATATACTAGTAAGTTGTAATGCGCCTATGGCGCCCGTTGAAATATGGAAAAAAAATGTTGTGGAAAAAAAAAATTTCGTTGAAATATGGAAAAAAAACTTTGTTGAAAAAAAAAAATTTTCTTGAAAAAAAAAAGTTTTTTGTTGAAAAAAACAAATTTTTGTTGAAAAAACAAATTTTTCTTGAAAAAAAAAATTTTGTTGAAAAAAAAAATTTTTGTGGAAAAAAAAAATTTTAAAAAAAAATTTTTTAAAAAAAAAATTTTGTGAAAAAAAAAATTTGGGGAAAACACAATTTCTGTACAAAAAAAAATATTATTTTTTTTATTATTATTATTTATAGAAAATTATAGAATGCCTATTTAAATTCCTACGTACTGCGTGACCGAGTCAGTGAATCAGTGTCGATGGTAAATATATATTAAGATATACCAGCGACATTTTAAAACTTCCATCAGTCAAACTTCCATAACACGAACTACCATTATCGCATAGAAAAGTTCGACTTATGGAGAGTTTGAGTTACAGAATTACTTGAGTTACGGAATAAAAAGCAATTTGTCTCCTTAAATGCCACTAGAAATGCTTCGACTTATAGAAAATTCGAAATCTTCCATTGTCCTCTTCCGTGTCAGCAGTGTGAATTCATGTTTCGTCGACGGTTGTTAGTCGACGTAAAAATGCATTTGGAGACCAAAAAAAAAAAAAAAATTGTCAAGCAATGATCTGATCAAATCGACGCGATCATACATGACATGACATCTGTCCAACAAGCTGGGCATTACGATGAGATCAATGGCTGACAACTCGTCTTACAATCGTGTGGCACGGGCCACTGGCATCCATGAAGCGTTCACAACTCCGGACAGCAAAAAGAAACTAAATAAGATGTACTTTTTTGCTTTAAGATTAATCTCTGTTAACAACAAAATCATCCATGTAGCCAAGACAAAACCGGCGAAACAATTATCGGTCCTCATCGCAATATTAGGTATTCGCCAGTCGAGTTTATATCCAATGACATAATTTTCGTGAGTACTTTTGCTTGAAGTGGTGCTTTCTCGGAAAATCCATTATGACGATCGTCAGAGAACAAGTTTTTTTTTTAAAAAAAAAAAATAGGAATTTTCATGGACTGTGAGTTAGACATTCCAATATAAAATGACACTAACAACTAAGAATATTTGACTTTATCTCATCAATCATAAAAAATCCAAACAGCCCCAATAACGCAAAAAATTTTGTTTTCACCAGAAACTTGTAAAACGATTTGCTTTTTTGATACCGTAAATGGGAAGCAATAAAATATGTGGCTGAAAATGTTCATGACTACTGTCAATCTCAATGATGCCAAATTTTTCACAGCCACGATAGAGTCCATCCAGCCTTCCTTCTAGTTGGGGTAGAAAAATGCAGAATAGTCCCATAACTTCTCGAAGCAGCCGTGTATTTGTTGAGGCCAACACACCGCAAAGGTTCAACACGTAAGATGTTGGCTATTTGTGTGTGTTCCATAGCCGTGAGTGCCTGGTATTTGCTTCCTCAGCACAATCATGTAAATATGCCGTTAATAATTGTACATCCGTACGGAAGGGAAAGCAAAAGAAGTAACGGCAGAAAAAAAACAATAGAGGTGCGCTAATTCCTGACACGAATGCTGTTGAATTCCCTCAGCGTTGAAACACGGTATGAGTTCCAAACACTTTATACGAAAGCATAAAAATACACATCTTGCGGTACGGGTATAATGACCGGACAGTGCTGGACTGGACTGGACTGAACTGGACTGGTGGCAGGGCCACTTGAAAAAAACATTTCATTCTATTGCTTTGCGTGTTCTGTGATCATTTCAATTTAGCCAAAGCACTAAAACTTAAAACAAATGTCCACAATAGTTTTCGTTTTTATTATAGTCCGGGCAAACGACTGAACCCACCCCTCAAAATCCTATCACACACACAAGGATTATGATGGCGGCGATAGCGTAGACGATGATGGCGGTAACCGGCTTAAGGGTCTGAGAATGGGGACGTTGCTGTCGTTGGCCATTCGGCCATTGTGGCTAAGTTCATATTCAGGTTGAACTGAAAAAAAAACACCGCTCTGTGTTAAACTTAATGACCGTATGCATTCAATCGTGAAGGATTTTCTTTTTTTTTTGCTGTGCACTGGAGTTTCATTTGATTAGCATTTGAAAAACTGGGACAATGTCCTTTGCAGTACATTACTCGCAGCCATCGCCCTTCATGGAATGGAATCAACAAAGTAAAAGCTATGGTTACGTAGGGTCTACCACATCAACAACCGTTTATCCAACTCCAAAAGTGTTATCCATAATTCGTGTAAATACCCATATCAGCTCTAAGAACATCCCCCAGGAGGCATAGTATTCACTTTAAGGGACATATGGACCATCTTAGGTACTGTCATGTCATGTCTAAGTTCAAATCAAAATTGAGTTATCAATAAATGTTCGTGTGTTGTTAAATGTGTTAATCGCATTAATTATCATCGCCATTCTTAACGTCGTCACCACCATCGCGCTTGTTGCACAGTGGCACACAATGAATATTTCAGATGGAAGCGAAATAAAATAAATCAAAATGACGCTCTAAAGCAACCTTTAGATTTTCAGAATAAAATATATTAAGTATATATCACAGTTTCTGGCTCTATCTCACGCTGAGATTGCTCGATATTCTCCTTAAGGTTGTGAAAGATAAATGAATTGATAGCACAAGAATGAAAATATTTAAAAACAGACGTTAATAAAATAAACCAAGACTTACATCATTTTCATTTGTCGAAAACGTGAAGTTTACTTACAACTTGGCTACGGAAAGAAAAACCCTGGCGTTTCTTTAACAATTCACCAGAAAAATACTTCCTTTAGAAAGCATGTTGAGTTTCGTATATTTTCACTTGCATATAATGTATTGGAAGACAAAATCGATGAACAAAAAATAAATAAAAAAACAAAGAGACATTCTACCATTATAAGAGAATAGAAAATAGAAAATTATAACCAACGCTGAGAAAAAAATGGCTCCATACCGTAGTTTTCTTAGAATATATGTGTAGTTATTAAATGTCAAAAGTCAATGAAAATATTTAAAAACAGACGTTAATAAAATAAACCTAGACTTACATCATTTTCATTTGTCGAAAACGTAGAGTGAGATGGCAGATATTTTAGAATCAACATCGGATCGTTGAAAATATGTCTAATGTTGAACAAGGACCAGAGAAGGCGGGCAGAGAAGCCTACAACCTACAGAGATGTGGTCCCCAGTTTCAGCGTCGGAGATAAGGTTGTGTTTCTGATAGAAAAACCTTTAGGAAAATCTGTGTTAACTAGGAGTAGAGGCGTTAACGAGGAGAAGAAAGTGATTGCGCAGGCTGACCATGTCACATATGCTTAAGACAGAACGACGTTGGACGCCAAATACCACGGAGACCGTTTAAAATTGAGACTGCGGTGGAAGTCAAGGTAGAAGAAACTTCCAAACACTGGAACTGGATAGATCACATATAAGACCCAAGTACTGTCAAATTATTTAATATCAACAGCAGGTTGTAGAGCCAAGAAAGTAGGTAAAGAATGCTTTTTTGCTATTTGGTTTTTGAGTGTTTCATTTTTGTCAGTTCGTATGATAAGGCCCAGATTCGAAATCTGGTGAGACCATCGAAAGTTTTTCAGCGGCAGTTTTTCACCTCGTAACTACTGGCGACTTTATGAGTAAAGCCATGTAAAACTTCTTTACAAAAGCATTAGCCGTTCAGAGCTGGCTTTAAACAGTAGGTCCCTATCAATGAGTATACAAATTATATCGTTTAAAGCTCACTCATTAGAGGGAAGTTCCCCGTCTGTTCCCTCATGGAATGTTAAGGGAAATAAGTGAGTAAGTAAGTCATGTGCGATTCGTAGCATATGTCAAAGTAAAAAAATCATTTTGTCAAGAAACAACTCTTGCAATATAAATATTCCATTCATCTTATATTTGATAATCCCTCATCCTTTTAAGGCCACTATAGACACTTTATCGCGAAGGTAACACATAATAGTCCCCTAACACAGTTCGGTGTTGTTAATTTTTTTTTTAATTTTTCTAAAAAAAACTTAAAATTTTTTTTTTTTTTGTAGAAAAAAATATTTTTACTGTTAGAATAATTTTTTTAGTTTTCAAACGCAACTTCAATTATTCATTCCAATTGCGAAACAAATCTTGTACACAGTAATATTTTTAATATTTAAAAAAAAAAAAACTTATTTTTTTCGTAGAAAAAATATTTTTGCTATTAGAATCTTTTTTTAGTTTTCAAGCGCAACTTCAATTATTGATTCCTATTGCCAAACAAATCTTGTACTCAGTCAGCAGTTAAAGCAACATTCCATTACAAAGGCTCGGTGGCGTATGATTAATATACTCGTATTATTGAATAAACGCTATCGTATTCCTCATACGACCCCATGTTCTTTGGAAAATAAGAAAAATGTCCCCATATGAGGAACGAGTTATCGATAAAGTACGTTGAATTTCTATGGGACAACAGCAAGAAACTTCTGTGCTTGTGTAGCCTGGTGGGTGTGAAAACGTAATCACATTTTTCGTTGGCACTTTATTAAGTTGCTGATTTATTACAACAATGTGGAGTCCACGATCCGAGGATTGCATTTAAGTGATATCATTTTTGAGATATTGGGTTCCCGCCATGGCTTCCACACGATCCTCAGATGATTCTCAGATACGCCTAATCAAAAATCTCTGAGCTGTTATTTAAGTTCTATGGCAGAAGGAGATTGGGAAACAATTACTATGGATGACTTTTTTATTTACTCTTTGGTGCGACTCTTTGGCGACATTGGCCCCAACGTTACGGTCAGTGGGACAAGACACGGTTCTATGATCACGGCCTTATTTGGATCCCAAATGGAAGAAATGAACGTTATTGACAAGTGGTTTCAATAGGCTGATATCAGTTGGCGAGTTTGGTGAACAATAAATCTCACATTTACGCACAGTCAAATTGTTCGCCTCATTGTTTTGACGACTAAACTATCTTTTGTAGGGCGAATGGTGCCATGGAAGACAACATTTCTCGTGTCAATGGTGAGCTAATGGCCGATATGTTGAAAAAACTATGACAAGTGTATACATTCAAAATGTATAAGCGTCCACCAGAGGCGTTGAGTAGACAACAAGTGTAAAAAAAAAATATTTTAAAAGTAAATGCCATTAATTTCTCGATTTGTACAAATTTTCAGCATTTTCTTAAATCACGATTTCAAAATGCAAAACTTAATATTCCAATCTTTAAATCTTAAATTGCAAATTCCATAAAATTTTAACTTTTTTTTTGATAGGAATTCATTCCACTGTGTTTCCAACAAATTAATTTCGATGGCCGAAATGTAAACTGTCTGGCCATCGTTTGCTCTGTCCATTATTCGGCTGCCCTTTGGTGTTTGCCTAACTTTGCGTGTAGGCTTCACTGCGGTCGTTACATAATTAACAGCATTACAAGCATTCCGACTATTGACAGTCGGAAATGTCATTATATTGAAATGAATTTCATCACCTCTTTGATTAATCAATTCGAGCACCTTAATGGCAGTTGTACACACCATACGACCATAGATACAATACAGAAAACACGCCATGCGATCTAAGGTTTTTTGTGTACTTAAGTTTCTTTGAACACTGACGAATGCTCTCTCCTCACAATATGATAAAACTTGTAAAGACTTTTCTTTCGAATTGCTTTCAAGCGCATTCATTTATGTATGGCCAACATCCTTTGTGGTTTTCATGGGAGATTTGCGAAAGGCTTTTTGAACTGCGTACGAACATCTCATGCCACATCATAGCCAGGCCAGACTTCAACACCATCTAAAGCGCTTTTAAGTCCATCCTGTCATCAGTGTAAATTTCATAAGACACCAAACAATATGTCTGGCTGTATGTATGACATTTCGCTAAGACTTTATTAATTTTTTTTTTTTTTTTGCTTTGAATGTCAATCGGTATTAAGTCAATATTGGAGAATACACGCTGGGGTGAGGCTTTTCCCATATTTAGCTAGCATTCTGAGAACCGATGTATTGTGTTGCAGAGTATTAAATGTAATTGCCCGATAAATGGAGGCAGATGGTATAATAAGTGCGGGCGGAAACTAATCTTAATATATATTTACCCTCGACACTGATTCACTGATATACTGATTCACTGATTCACTGATACACTGATTCACTGATTCACTGATTCACTGATTCACTGATTCACTGATTCACTGATACACTGATTCACTGACTCTGTCACGCAGTACGTAGGAATTTAAATAGGCATTCTATAATTTTCTATAAATAATAATAATAAAAAAATAATATTTTTTTTTTACAGAAATTGTGTTTTCCCCAAATTTTTTTTTTCCAAATTTTTTTTTTTTTAGAATTTTCTTTTTTTTTACAAAATTTTTTTTTCAACAAAAATTTTTTTTTTCAAGAAAATTTTTTTTTTCAAGAAAATTTTTTTTTTCAAAAAAAATTTTTTTTTTCCACATAAATTTTTTTTTTCAAAAATTTTTTTTTTTTCAAGAAAAAATTTTTTTTTCAACCAATTTTTTTTTTTCAACAAAAATTTTTTTTAACTAAAAATTTTTTTTTTAACAAAAAATTTTTTTTTCAACAAATTTTTTTTTTTCAAAAGCATTTTTTTTTCCACCAAATATTTTTTTTTTCAACGAAAATTTGTTTCCATATTTCAACGGGCGCCATAGGCGCATTACAACTTACTAGTGAGTAAATCTTAATATATATTTACCCTCGACACTGATTCACTGATTCCCTGATTCACTGATTCCCTGATTCACTGACTCTGTCACGCAGTACGTAGGAATTTAAATAGGCATTCTATAATAATTCTATAAATAATAATAAAAGAATAATATTTTTTTTGTACAGAAATTGTGTTTTCCCCAAATTTTTTTTTTCCAAATTTTTTTTTTTTACAAAATTTTTTTTTTTACAAATTTTTTTTTTTGCACAAAATTTTTTTTTTCCAAAAATTTTTTTTTTCAACAAAATTTTTTTTTTTCCACAAAAATTTTTTTTTTCAACAAAATTTTTTTTTTTCAACAAAAATTTTTTTTTCAACAAAATTTTTTTTTTCAACACAATTTTTTTTTTCCACAAAAAATTTTTTTTTCAACTAAATTTTTTTTCCATATTTCAACGGGCGCCATAGGCGCATTACAACTTACTAGTATTGTAATAATGACCAGTCATTAGCAAAAGTTACACTTCCGTCGTAGTTTGCACAACAGAGCTTTTGAACTCATTTAAAATTATGTGTTGAGTTGAAGAAGACATTGAGATTTTATTGATATTTCATGGAAATGTTATCAATATTTTAGCTATTGTACATGTAAAAAAGGTTTTTTGGAGACCTATAGGGACATACAAATAACACTAGAATCAGAAGAATATAATGTATTTCGTTCAGTACAGCTCGAGAACTGGATAACAAACAAGGTTTTGCTAGAGAACGTATCAAAGGTTCTTGCTCTTTCGCACCGGCTAATTTTCCGAATATCCTATGAAAGTCGCAAGTTAATTCTATTAAATTCAAAGACAATATTTTCATTCGATGATGGACCAAAATTGGAGTATAAATTCACTTTGTATTGTAATTAAATAGAAATAAAAAAATATTTATATATCTCGACCTTTTATACAATTACCAGGCCATTACTCAACCAACATTGTAAAATATGAAGAAATATCGTTGCGCCAAATTACCAACTGACCAAACGTCTTCTTTTCATACCCTGCCAGTCATGGTGTTGTTATGACTTTGGAGAACGGCTCTCATTCAACACATCTCCGAATTTGGACAAAGAAAAACGAAACTTGTTTAAGAGCCCCAAACGATCAAACGGTCATAAAGTTCTCGCGGTTTACTGACTGAATGTACATTTGGTAAATAAAAGACAATAAATTTAAACTCTTTAATGTGCACCACCACCAGCGTTTTGCCCTTCGGGACCACCGGGACCATTTCTTTTTTATTTGCGGGCATCCGCTCCAGACACTGACGGACAATTGTGTGAGGAATACAAAAGAGAGAGAGAGGTGGATGATGCCAAAGAAATCCTTTGCCATAAACGAATAATAAAATAAAGAAGGAAAAGACAATAAATAACTTTTAACTACGCTATACCGCCGATTCAACTGATTTATATTTATAGTGTGCCTATACACACGCAGCGATTCACTCACACTTCGGCACATGCCATACTCTTCTATGTATACTCACATATACATATATACGTATACATACGCCTCGTATATATGCAGATTCAATATAATTTTCCAAAATGGTTTCTAACGCATAGAAAATTTATGAGGCGTATGATGTAAACGATTCCGGTTTTAATGTTTGACAAAACACAGCTCCGAACACTGAGCAGTCCCGGCCACCGAACGAAAGTCTCCGAATGCTTTGGCGCTTTCACTGGTTATTTGGACTTGCTTTGCGTGGAACTTATCGTCGTTAACAGTTTGACATTGAAAAGACTGTAATTTAAATAAATTGAACTTGCTGTATGGAAGACAGCTTCCATCACAACTAAGTCGACAGTGGACCATCAGAATTCCCCCTGCAAGTCCTCTCCCAACAGCAACCAGAGCATTCAATCTAATCAACTATCCGCAAATACATAAACATGTTGCTGATATTACTTCTTGCTGGCGCGTTGTTTATTTGTGTATTTCTTTGCTGTTTCTCCCTAAATGGCGTCGTCTTCAATTGCTTCGACTGGCGAAACGAAAAAATGAGAATATTTTCATATCCGCTGTTAATGGAATTGATAAGACCAAAAAAAAAACACCATTCCAATCCAAAGAAGCACTTGTATCGAAAACAAAATGTAAGGAAATTTTTAAATTGTAAAAAAAACAACAATTTTCAATACACTTACTCCAACGCATACACCGACCGACCGACCGACACAATCAAACCCAAGTATTTGTTAAAAGAAGTGGTGTGAGTGTTTTCATTCATTCGCTTTGTTTTCCTAAAGAAACTGAAACTTCTCCTTCATAAACAAAATAGAAAATTTGTGTAAACATTCAGGATGACGGGTGAGGGGGTATATAATGACCACTTTGTAATGATTCCGCCATAAAGTGTATCGGTCTTCGAAAAAAGAAGAGTGCTACAAAGCGCTGGAGATTCTGCCATTAGAGAACCATTAGGACTGTCAGTTCGCAGAGGTGGTCATGACCATAAATAACAATGGCAATGAGAAACAAGCGAACAAATTGAAACGCATTCCTCGAGAGTCAATATAGCGACTCCCAGTATTGGGAACAATAAATATGTACAGTGGTTTCGAACTAGAATAATTAAGAGACGTATTATTGCTAGACTTTCATATTATTTATTACTCATACGCTCCAAAAATTGGCTAATGCTTTTCTAGAAAGCAAACGTGAATTAATACACATTTGAGAATCATTCCTAAGAAAGTTCATATGTTCTAGAAAGTTGTTTATTGAGATCCTAGGTACATTCCATCAAATTAATATTACTCATACGCTCCAAAAATGGGCTAATGCTTTTCTAGAAAGCAAATGTGAATTGATACACTTTTAACAATCATTTCTAGGAAGTTCATATTTTCTAGAAAGTTGTTTATTGAGATCCTATGTACATTTTTGTAGTTGATTGTTTCCTTGAATTTTGAACGGTTTGCTATCTATGGACCTGAACAGGGGAAAAGAGGTTGAAAAAATAAAAAAAAATTAAATTTTGTTGCCATTTTACCTTGTAGATAAAGGTTTTTTTTTGACTTAATATGTTATATTCTACAACTTTGCCTCAGAGAGTAAATCGAAATTCCTAACGGTTGGAAAGATATGGTCCTAAGAAAATGATAATTTTTTTTTGCAAAAATTCTCCAAACTCCAAATCTTTGGGGGGCCATAAAAAAGGTCCATGACTTTGGGCATAACTGAAAGACACGGTTTTTTTTTTTGGTCTTTTATCATGTATATGGTTATATTTCCATGACTTAAAAAATTACACTTAGTGTAATACAAACTTCACATACGAACATGTGTTTTTGATTATGGCATCTCTTATTTTATCGTTGCCGTAGTTTTTCCATCAAAAATACAGCCGGATATTCTTCGAGGGCATCCACCAGTTGGACTGCATAACCAGGCCTTCGGAGTGTTCTTATATTCTCAGTCTATGTTTGTAAAGTAGTGTTCTTAAATCGTTCGTTTCACTACATTTTTCTGCCCCAGTGGTTTGAAACCAATAATTGATAACTTGCAACGTGCAACCCACCAGAAATGGATTATGAAACTCCTGGATATATTTAACAGCAACCACTTTATATCTCTGATAAAAACCACTGTAATACAAAACGACACGTTTGGGTATTCTATTGTGATGGAAGATGGCGGCTGGCATTAAATTACAAACAATTTGGCAAGTTTTCACAAGGAAACAATGATATTCGTAAAGAAAGTCATCACAGTATGAGAATAATGGAATTTAATGTGTTCCACTACTTGTACAGACAACACTCCATGGAGGAGGGTTCATTATCTATGTATACCACACCACAGCACAGCACAGCACCGCCAACACCCTCAACATTATATCCTCGCCGGTCTAAGGATCCAAATGTAGGTGGTAAACAACAAAGGATTCACTCTGCATTAGAGTAAATACTTGCTCGTATAACAAAAGAAATCTTAGAAAAGATTGTGCGACATTATGGGTTCGCAGAGTATAATTTAGTTATCTCTTACTTTCAAATTCATAGCCCAAAGTTGTTTAGGATAAGAAATTATAAAGAAGTGTAGACGATGACGACAGCTCAGGTGTAGAAATAAATGTCATATCTGCTCACAGGAAGAGATTTTGTGGATAGGAAATACAGGCGAACCAAAAGAAGTCAAAAGTTTAATATATTAAACATAATTTCCAAGCAGCATCATAGACACTAATACCGGAGCTGCCATATTCCGGAAATCAACATCTCAGTATACCGTAGAATAAACTGTAAGCGAAGTAGCAGCAATTTGACAGCGTAGTCATTCGTTTAACCTCAATTGTTTCCTTCTTCTTTCTTGTAAAGGTACTTAAATTCATTATTATTGTTATTATTTTATTTATTTGTTGCAAATATCATTTACAAAAAATAGAAGAAAAAAAACGTCTGTCTGCTAGGGCCTGTATCTTTAGTTCAATATCATCCTCTCAACGGGGATTATCAAATATGTCGCCTTTCTTATATCGTGAAGTTTTTGAACAGTTACAAGCATACTTTTTATAACGTTCCTGTTAACAATTGGACCCGTCTTCACTTATTCGCTTGCGGTTCTAAAAAATTACCCTGGTACTGGTAGTCCTCTATATCTTCTGAAAAAGTAGAAGTACTAAAATCGGTGACATTCTCCGGAAAAAAATTATGTTGTGATTAGCTGTTCGGAGTCGTCTTTAAATAGTGCGTCCCAGTCAGTGAGTATACAAAATTATATCGTATACAGCTCACTTATTTGATATTTTCCTTCATGACTTTGGTGGTGACTGCGAATATTTTATTAACCTTCGATTTTCCAGAATTGTCCCCATCAAAGTATAGAAGACTTGTATCAGTTCTCTTTTAATCGTGAATGAATCAGAAATTCTAGATAGAAACGAAGCAGATTTTAAAATGAAAATTTAATAACGACACCACCATTCCAAAGTATGCCCCAATCTCTGGACGAGAGAAACTTAAATTAACATGTGGTGCAAAAGTACTACAAGGTTCTGTTCTATCTCCTTCTATATTTCTAATTTTCATTGACGACCTTTGGCCAGACTGTGATTTCAATCTAATGTTTTCAGGATGACAGCATAAATATTCTGTTCTCTGGAGAACGGGAATAAAAGGCAAACATTTAATGACCCACTTGACCGAGATTTCAAATGAACAGAGTAAATTGCAATATTACATGACCCAGTGTTGTTTGTTGTCACATAAACGTTCCACCAATACAACCTTATCGTAATTCAGTATGGGTGGTGTGAATATTGACAATTCAGACTACCCCCACTTTTGTCCTTCCAATACCGAATTTTCGAAGTAGATTTAAATTACTTATTATTTATTATAAAAATCACGAAAGTATTCTACTTCTTTTCCAATTTCCATCTTATAATTTCCACAATATCTGCTAACCAATTTTGATCATTCTTGATCATATATTTCGGCATACGAAATAGAGTATTTAAACTTGATTTTGGTGTGGAATTCCCGTTGAGAATCCAAGAAGGCCAATCCATCACGTCCGTGATTTTTCGAATAATCGCACACCTTTAACTGTCCAACATTTCACCTCACCTGGGATGAATTTGTTTAAACTTGAAATGTGCATAACAGGAACATGTGGCAAATCAAAGTCCTACAGGAAAGACAAAACATTGCCTAATTATGATATTAACCCTCTAACCGGCAAGACGGCCCTGAGGCAGTGTTCATTAATTGTGTTTAATTTCGTAACAAAATAGTTTTTTGTGTATAACAATTTAAAAAACATGTGACAAGGATTTCCAAGGATTTCTGTTTGGGGGTTAATATTTCTTATGAAATATTTGTATGCAATTAAACACAATCAACTAAGACCGCGGTCTAGCCAGTTAGAGGGTTAAGCAAATATCATATAATCCTATTCACAATATCTATTTATTATTATTTATTATTTTTTTTTCTGTACCGTAACTTGAAGTTGAATTCTCATGCCAAACAGCCGAATGGTTCAACCAATCACCAACGCCACACTTGTTGATAACCCTTATCAAGGAATGACCTCAACAAAAACGAACATAAGTAATATCGAAAAGGATTAGTTCCCCGGATTATCACAACACGCTTTAAGACATAATGGGCATGGTGTCACCCCTACCGATAAGGCAAACGAACTTTTCCAGTCCGCAATTCAATAGGATTTCTGTTAAGGACAGAACATTGAAATTTATTAACAATAAACCAAAGTGGTCAATTCAAACCAGCGATAATGAAGATCCCAATACTCCGCACTCATCTCCCATTGTTGCTCAACCCCACGTGCAAGTGGTCATAAAATGGGGGGGGGGGGGTTAATACTGTAAATGTTTCGCCTCACATTCATTATGTTAAGCGTGAGCAAGAGTTCATGACGCAATCAAATTTCAATATTTAAGTTTGTCTGTGTCAATGAAGAGTGAAATTCTAATCTATTTTAAGATAATTGGAAAACATATTTTCTATTGTCTTAACTGGTGCTGGTTCTTTTGTTGTTGCTCATTTTCATTCAATAGAACAAGAAATAATTTGTTGTGGTGCTACAACCAGGAAATCCTTTCGCTGTCCAACAAACTCTCTCGCATTTACAGCAAGTGAAAGGCCTCGAATATAAAAGAGCAGAGACTTCTCCGTTTAATGAAGCCAGCTGTCTTTCTTATTTTACGAAGAGTAAAGTAAAATAACAAAAAAAATATTTCGCAGAGTATGCGAAATTAATTTCTATTTAACTTTACTCTTTGATTGCTCTTTGCACAGACCCCAGCGCTCTCTTCTTTATACGACGGTTCTCTTGCAATGCAACTTTTTGTTCTTTGTGTTCGTAAAAGTCTCTCAATGGATTTTGCGCTGGAAATTCTTAGAATTCGTATTGGAATGTGTAACACATATTTTTATGTGTGCCTGTATGAGTGAGTGTTCTTGTGAAAAGTTGGTCCTTAGCTACGAGTTCATGTTATTGTTGTTGTTGCCGTTATGACAAAAGGAAGGCTATGAGAATGCTTTTAAATGTCATGCAAAGCGTCGCTGTAACAGTGTGAGCGTTGTGAGTTTAAATATGGATATGTTTGTATGTGTGAGTGAGTATATGTATATGTATATGCAGATAAGTCTAACTAAACTATAATATTTAGTTTGGCATACATTACGGATTTTAGATATTCACTCACCTGCAAACAACCAAACACGCACAGTCTCACACACACACACATCCACATCCGTAAACTCATAAAGGTGAAGGGCTTATAGCTGCAAATGAAGAAGAAGAAGCAGCAGTGGCTACACAATTATTTATCTTGGCCAAGTTTCGGTGCAGGTAACTAAGGCACTTTATGAATTTATCAACGACATGTATAGATATCATTAACACCAGGTCGGATGTCTGACAATCTATGCATAATATATGAGGCGCTGAAAGCAAGAGTGGCCTAAACCACATCTGGCAAATGTAGATTAAATTTAAAAGAAATATTTGCAATACTTGCAATACAAATTTAGTAATCTACGAAGTCAGGACCAAGTGTCCTCATCTACATTTAGTAAATAGAAAAACTCTAAGTAGATTCAATTAAACAGAAATATTTACAATACTTACAATACAAATGGCCGATTGTCCTAATCTACATTCAGTAAATAGAAAAAACTTTACGCCCTTGCATTTGTGTCTGATCTCTAGTATGGAATATGAGCGCAATGTCATGAGGAACATCTACCTATTGTAGACATCAGTGTGGAGGGAGTTAGACCACTTTCGCTTTTTAACCCCCATACGTAAGTTTATGTATGTAACTAGTATCCGGGTTATAAGGTTATGGGCAGACAATCTACGGAAATAAGTATGTCAAATCGAACGATTTGTATCTTTAACTGAAATAAGTTCGTACTGCATTGCATTCAATATGAATTCAATTTATAATTACCATCTGATGTCGAAAATATGACAAATGATAGGACACTACTTTTTTGAAATGCCAACACTATGCAATAACAAACTACTTCTTCTGGGGAAAAGATACAAATCGACATACAACTAAACTTTTTCCTACAACATTCCCAACTAGAATGGAGTAGATATATCGCACGCCCACTTCAAAGGTGACACAACTCAAAATGTTCAACTAAAAACAAGTCACCATTTTGAATTGCAACTTTCTGACAATCGAAACATGACGAGAGACATAACTGTTTGTTGGGCACAGTTGACAACAAGAACACAATTTGATCACGCGTATTCTGCACATAATTAATACAAAAACTCAAAATTTAAAAATTTTGAGTTGTGTCACTTTTGATGTGTGTGCGATATGTATGTATTTATAAGAACACTGTCACCTGGAAGCTCCGTCGCACTTTTATAGCTAAAAGGTTTCGTTTTTGGATTGGCCGTATTGTGACGGCTAGTGTGTGCGACTATCACTCATTAAAGCAGGTTTGCATCCTGATAATACCATCAAAAACATTGTAAAAAAACCCTGGTAAAACCCATTAATCGTTCGGAGCCGCCCTTAAACAATAGGTACAAAATTATGGGGAATTCCTGGCTGGAGTATATTTTATTTTAACTTTTTGACCCAATTTCCGACCATTATTCAAAATTGTGTTTCAGATACCGATGGATGTCAGGAGCCGATGCAGCGTTCGCAATGATTTATAAAATGTTCGCAATGATTTATAAAATCCATTGTTTTCATAAAAAAGAAAGAAAAAAACTTCAGTTATATTTAAATAGATTAAAATGACCCTTGTTATTCACACAGACAAACTTAAATATGGAAATCCGATTGCCTGGTGATCTCTTGATCCGTTTTCATAAATGTGAAGCGAAACATAAGAAACACGTGGGTTTGTTGTACAGTGAGGGATAAGTGCGGGGAATTGGGCTAATGTCTTCCTTATCCCTGGTTTGAATTGACCACTTTGGTTTATCGTTAATAAATTTCAATGTTCGGTCCTTAACAAAAATCCTATTGGATTACGAACGGGAACAATATTGTTATGCCTTATCGGTAGGGGTGACACCATGCCCATTATGTCTTAAAGCGTGTTGTGATAATCCGGGGAACTAATCCTTTTGGATATTACTTATGTTCGTTTTTGTTGAGGTCATTCCTTGATAAGGGTTATCAACAAGTGTGTTGTTGATGATTGGTTGAACCATTCGGCTGTTTGGCATGAGAATTCAACTTCAAGTTACGGTACAGAAAAAAAATAATAAATAATAAATAAATATTGTGAATAGGATTATATGGTATTTGCTTAAGCCTCTAAATTGTGTTTAATTGCATAAAAATATTTCAGAAGAAATATTAACCCTTTAACCACCCAAACTGAAATCCTTGAAAATCCTTGTCACATGTTTTTTTTAATAGTTATACACAAAAATCTATTTTGTTACGAAATTAAACACAATTAATGAAGACTGCCTCAGGGCCGTCTTGCCGGTTAGAGGGTTAATGTCATAATTAGGCAATGTTTGTCTTTCCTGTAGGACTTTGATTTGACACATGTCCCTGTTATGGACATTTCAAGTTTAAACAAATTCATCCCAGGTAAGCTGAAATGTTGTACAGTTAAAGGGGTGCCAATATTCGAAAGGTCACGGACGTGATTGATTTGCCTTCTTGGAATCTTAACGGGAATTCTACACCAAAACAAATGTTTAATACTTTTGCTAAGGGTGTTTTTATAACTCGTATGTCGAAATATATGATCAAAGAACTTATGATTTAATTTGCACGGCCGTGGTGTCGTAGGTAGTCTGTGCGACTATCACACAGAAGAACTCGAGTTCGAAATGGGTTCTTCTTCTTCAGCGTCTGTTTCCACCTCGTAATTGTTGGCGACTTTGCCAGTAAGAGTTCAATCTCTAAGCCATGTAAAACATCTCTAGAAAAGTATTAGCCGTTTGGAGCTGGCCCTAAAAAAGTGGGTTCCGGTCAGTGAGTATACAAATTATATCGAACATATCTGACTGATTAGACAGGGAGAAGGGAAATAAGTAAAGTAATATTGTAAATATTGCGGTTAGTATTTTATGATGATTATGGTGGGCTTCGACATGTTTCCTGAATATCATTATTAGACATTGTTTTGTATTTTGTGTAGAATTTGTCAAAAATCTTACTTCTTACATAAATTTAGCCAAGATAAGCAGCAGATTATAAATGTGTTCCTCTCATGGAGCGATTATAATAAAATAAAATATTAGAAAAATATAAGATATAGCAATATTTATGGGCTGTATTAGATATTTATTGGTATGTAGACTATGAGACGCAACTCATTATAGTCCCGATATAAGTATTGACAATTTTGTACACTGGCCGTTTCCGTATGTTACTGTGAATGACCCTAATCAATCATTAATTAAAACCCATACTCTCGCCAAATGTTGATTTCACCATATTTCAAACTATCTTGGAACTAATGACTTCTAAAATTATTCTTAGATAGATAAGTCGTAAAATCAACCCTCTAGTTGGTCCTTTTAATTCCCAAATAACAAGTTAATAACAGTTGCTTTACAATTTGCCATATTTGAAGTGACGCCGTAGAACACACAGACACTCACGGTCCGAACGAAAGAGGGATAAGGCAAAAGTTTGACTGAATACGCCTCAACCACATATTGACTTTGCTGATTGTCTGCTTGTCATTCTTGCCACTGTTTTCTCTATTGCCTGAATATTTCCCCCAATAGACAGCAGGCAGCCCAACGCACAATTTTCCGGACTTTTTCCATTGTCTTCGGGCATTAAGTTGTCTGGCATGAATTATTATTCTCTGCGGTTAATTGATAATGTCGAATTAGCGTTCTCAACCACACACTGTGTTCCGCCACCCTCCCTCCACCATTCTCTCCACAAAAATTGTGATTATGGTGTGATGTACTAAGGTGGCCCATTGTCGAAGGACATTCTGTAGCTGCCGTAAAATATAATGAACCCACATCAATTGTCTCTAAATCTTGTGTGTTTTTTTCTTCCTGTATTTACATAATGAATGACAGTCCAAGACAGCCACTGATGGTTATCTGAAAATAATGCAAACAAAAATTTCCATATTTGTTGTTGATAATCTTTTTTATGGCTGCTAATAACTTGAAAATGTGGGGTCGGGGAATATGCAAAAAAACATTTTTTCCTATTCAGTAGTGCGAGGGAGGACACAGATTGTTACCGCTGCCGAAAAATGTAAAGTTTTGGTATTTTCCAAAAAAAAAAAATACAACAGAAAAACAATTTAAGTTAATGTCTTTATGGCATTTGGTGAATTAAATTTACATTAAAATATGTTTGTGACTGAGTATGTGCATACGCTAAATTTCATTTCAATTGTTTTGTGCCCGTATACGTCTTTGCGAAGCCTTAAAAACGTTTTATTCCATTTTAATTTACAAATTCAAATTTAAATGTTTTGCAAATATTTTGGCCAAATCGAGTTGGTGGAGTTTTTAATAACCCGGAATTCATGTACTATTCAGATCATTTAAAGTTAATTTAAATTGTTATTGTTTGTAGCCCAGCAACGAAGAAACTCTCGTATATAGTTGTTGCATGATGCTTTAAATGAAGTTATAACACAGTTTCTTAGAAATCTGTCGACAATTGTCCATGTTGTCATCTATACAAATTTGGGTCCACAGTTTGCTTTGGATTTTGGGAGTCCTATAATTCCCAGCCCTAATTATTGATAACGTTTGCCAAATATCCAATTCATATGTTGGATATGCGATGAGGCCTTCTCCTTTTACGGTCTTTATTGAAAATTGTACACAAAGGTAAAGCACTATTACAATTTGAATTCTTTAATTCGAGTTTGAGGCAATTTTTTGATAATTTTTTCCATGTATTTCTTTGCTAATAAAAAAAACTAATGTTACTTCTACAAACAGGTTCTAGTATGCAATAGCAATTTTTTATTTTTATTTTCACTCAATCAGAAGTGAATGCCACATTCCAATTTTAAGAGCTTTGTGGCGTATGATTAATATGTTGTTGAATATCCGTCATCATATTCCTCATACGTCCCCATGTACTTTAAAGATCCAAAAAATTTCGCATTTGAGGAGAGAGTAATCCTTAAAGTAGGATGTACAGCTTTAGGACTACTACAACAAACGGTTTCTCTTGTGTAGTCAGCTTGGTGTGAACATGTAGCGACTTTATTCACTGGGATATCATTAATATAAAACAAACCAAGAACAATTACAGTGTCATGTGAAATTGGAACTTAGCATGGATATCATTTAAAATTTATAAAATGTATATATGGTTTCCTTTGGCAAATGCGTTATCTCAACTAGTTATATGTGCCATTTTGTTTGATTATCTTAGTGACCAGGCACTCTCCAATCACCAACACCGACGACTAAGTATTGAGTTACTTCTCCTACGGAGCAGGCATCAAGATCTGTCACTGTCCAGACATCTACATTGACTTCGTATGTACCATAAAATGGTGGAAGTTGAATGATATTGATCGGGACAACGTTTACTTTCAACAAGACGGCGCTACGTGCTACACAAGCAACGAAACCATTGCTCTTTTACGGGAAAAGTTTTCGGACCATGTTATCTCTCGAAGAGGTGATCAAAATTGGCCACCGAGATCTTATGATTTAACACCGTGCGACTTCTTCCTATGGGACCACGTGAAAGATAAGGTCTACTCCAACAACCCAGCGTCGATTCAAGACCTCAAAGATAAAATTCGTGCGGCTATCGAGGACATAGGGCAGCCACTTTGCGATTTGGTTATGGAAAATTTCAATTGGCTGATGTTATTTTTCATTATTAACAGCATACCTTCCTCTTTATCTTAATATATATTTACCCTCGACACTGATTCACTGATTCACTGATACACTGATTCCCTGATTCACTGATTCACTGATTCATTGATTCACAGACTCTGTCACGCAGTACGTAGGAATTTAAATAGGCATTCTATAATAATTCTATAAATAATAATAATAAAAAAAATAATATTTTTTTTTTGTACAGAAATTGTGTTTTCCCCAAATTTTTTTTTACCAAATTTTTTTTTTTACAAAATTTTTTTTTTCCACAAATTTTTTTTTTTCAACAAAATTTTTTTTTTCCAGAAAAATTTTTTTTCAACAAAATTTTTTTTTTAAACATACATATTTTTTTTCAGCAAACATTTTTTTTTCAACAAAATATTTTTTTGTTCCACAAAAATTTCTTTTTCAACAAAATTTTTTTTTTTTCAACAAAATTTTTTTTTTCAACAAAAATTTTTTTTTCAGCAAAAATTTGTTTTCCACAAATTTTTTTTTTCCAATTTTATTTTTTTCCGAAATTTTTTTTTACAAAATAGTTTTCTCAAAATATTTTTTACAAAATTTTTAAAATTAAGTAACAAATACGCCATAGGCGCATTACAACTTACTAGTTATGAAATAATATCGTTTACATGTGATCTTCCTTGACATAGAGGCTTATGATACACTACACTTTTTATCTGTCCTCCAGAAAACCACTCTTGGTCTCCTGCAAATTATGTAAACCTCTTCTAAACCATTCACTATATAATTGCAAAATAAAAATGAAGTATGCAAATCCAGTGTATATAAGAAAGAAACATGTCTTTGCCTAATGTCTTTTAGGTAAACAATTGATTCCACTTCCACTTTACAAAAAAATCTATTAAAATTTGTTTGGTCATTAATGAAAACAACAACACTTATCTGCAGTTCACTTAAATTTCTCGTAGCTACAACTTTTTTATTACGAAATCAATAGACAGTTATTGTATTTTTTTCGCCTTACAATAAAACTGGCAAGTATTTTACTTACAGCAATAAATTTATACAAGATATGGAACACAGTAAATTGGCGTTAACACAAATTCAGCCAACAGAAAAAAAAAATAATCGCATTTCCAATAAATTTCCAATGAATAGAAATAAAAACACTGCAAATTTTTGAATTAGTCTAACAAAGGAAAGTTTCTGTTGAATCGAAACAAATGTTTTCGCTTCCAAGAAATGAGGATACACTCGCTTACTTATTTACTATGAGTTGTCTAGGGACAATTGTTGAGCTGGGCCTTTTAAAGGCATTAGGCGTGCTCCATTCAATCTGTAACAACCAGGTTTGGCATGTCAATTATGGATTTTCTACTGGAGTTTTGGTGGAATGGCTGTCTTGCTGGGCCTGTGCAATCGAACGATATTCCTGACCCACACATTCAACACTCCCCAATAATGTCCAGTTTGTTGAAAGACAAATTCAATACGTGGATGCTACTTTTTCTCAGACTCATTAGCATACTTTATCTGTTTTGCGACAAAGATCCTAAGAATAAAAATATATCGCAATTCATTGTAATGTCCTCAAACTCGCAAGGCGTTTTTCAGAAATTATGCATATCTTGTATACTTAAGCGTCTAAGAAGCCAAATGCAAATACAAATTTTTGTTAACTGAAATTTATGGAATTTCTAATAAAATGACCACTTTCGAAGGTCGGTCGCTATGATTGTTCCAGTAATTGCCGTTACCAGAGCTTTGCCCTCCCTTTCGACCTAATTAAATTATGAAAGTGATATTCTATTCTGTAACTTATAAAGGGTTGGCCACAGGTTGGTCTGTTTTTAAATCACATATTAGTTTCCAATGATGGACTTTTGCTGTGTGGACGAATCCCTCATTTTGGTTAAGGGTTGAGGACCCTCCACTACTTCTGATACTTTTTGGGTCTCGACCCGAACTTACACTGTTATATATCCACAGCCAACGATAAACTTATCAAATGTTCGTTCCAATTTGACCAGTTTACCCTAACCCTACTCGACACCAGGTAACGGTCTCCAGAATAAGAATTTACTGTTCATTTTATTGGATTTTAAAAAGACCCTTCTAAAGGTACCTCCCTTTACAGCTAAAATTCGTTCAACTTTCTTGGTTTTTTTTCCACTCTGTATTTCTATTACACTTACTTGTAATTTACATTTACCAAATTGTGTCCTTTTTTTCTTGTTGTTTCCACCGAAATGGCCAAAGTCATTTGTGGCTTTGAGCAGTTTATTAAAAAGTTTGTCCCAACATGGTACAATAATATTTTATGTCATTATCCCATGTAAAATGATAAGTATTGTTTAAACCTTTTCGTGTCGAATCAAGTGTGAGTCAGAAAGGTTATTGTTTTCCAATTATGGGGATAAAGCAAAAAAAAAAACGTGGTCTATTTATGGCGGTTTTTCTAAATCATCGTCTAATCGTACCACACCATCAACGATTCTAAGGAAGAGCGAAACTAGAATGGGGAAGGAGAGTCAGTGTCAGTAGAATGAAATGAATCCCTTTACGATTAAACAATGTTGGGAAATAATGAAAACTTATTATTCGGGCCTACAACCTAACAAAATTGATATGACAGCCAAACAGATTTCTTGTTACTCTCAAATTTCCAGCAATTTATCCATACATTTCACTCAGCAGCTTGATAAATTTTTTTTTGGATTTTTGTTTTTTTTTTCTATATTTTTAATTATTTTTTCTGACAAAGGCCATTTTCATTTCGTCGGCTATCAGAACAGAGTATAACTTCCACTCTAGGGATCGAAAATCCGCATGTGATCATTGAGAAGCCAAAGTATCCTCAAAAAGTGCCAGTTGGCTCAATGAAAAATACCCCCAAAAAAAATTAAGAATGACCCAAAAGAATGCCCCAAATTCCATATTCGAAATGAAAAATTCCCCCAAAAGCCCAATACTTTCCTAAAAATTATGAAAAATCCCCAAAAAAATTATGAAATATACCCAAAAAAACAACATTATAAAAAAAAATAGCGCGATTGACTTCCGTTTCATGAAAAATGTCCTAAAAAAAATCTCTACAAAATCTCAATAGGAAAAATTCCACAAAAAATGGCCTGTTTTTTTCATATTTGTTTTTTTTTGTCAAAAAATGGACAATGAAAAATTACCCATTTTTTTATTTTTGAAAAATTGGGGAATTTCTTATTTTCCATTTTTTGACAAAATGAAAATGCCCAAAAAAACAAAAAAAAAACAAATATGAAAAAAAAGGCCATTTTTGTGGAATTTTTCATATTTAGATTTTGTACAGATGTTTTTGAGGACATTTTTCATGCAACGGAAGTCAATCGCGCGACTTTTTTTTTATAATGTTATTTTTTGGGTATATTTCATAAATTGTTTGGGGGATTTTTCATAATTTTTAGGGAAATATTGGGCTTTTGGGGGGATTTTTCGTTTTGAATATGCAATTCTTCATTTGGGGCATTCTTAACTTTTTTTTTTTGGTTTTTTTTTCATTGAGTCAGCTGGCACTCTTTGGGAATACTATGGCTTCATAATGCTTATGATGCTTTTAGGGAATTCTTTTTTTTTTTGGATAATGAGAAATTCCCTGATTTTTTTTTTTTTTTTTTTTTCTTCATGAAAATATTCACAGAAATAGAAAATTGGGGAATTTTTTATTGTCCATTGTTTTTTTTTTTTTGTTTGGGAAAATTTGGTTCGGATTTTGGAAATGAAAATGTCTTTGGAAACTCCACTTCGGTTAACAGAGAAAGCTACAGAGACATGATAAACAATTTTTGCCGCCGGAGATTGCAGACATGTTCTTGGACGATCTTTAAGCAGAATGGCGCGGTAATCATGTCATCAGCCTTTAGGGTGATGTCTTTGACAATCTCGGATTTGCGATTTGGCTTCGTCAGAGTAATGTTTTGGTTGAGTACCGTAAAGGACTGACGTTTTGCTAGTAACTAATTACACCGTGTTACAAAAAATAGATTTTTTTTCTGTCCTATGAACCAAATGCACATATTCGCAAAGAGGGGAAAAAATAAAAATACACGTGTATCGGCGATTTTCATGTACACGTCAGAATTTTGTTTTTTAAGTTTGCAGTATAAAGCTCGTAGTGGCCTGTGTGAAAGACTTTCGACCGATTTGTAACCCTTTTTCAGTGATCCAATCGAGCTGATTTTTCGTGGAAATGTGTGTATCACGTAAAATTTTTCAATTCAAGTCCAGAAATCCCCACCAAGCTCTTGGAAGGGTGGGACAAGATACGCTACTGTGAAACCAGTCACAGTAATAAAAATATGTTTCATAATTCGAAAATTTGACAATTCGAATACACAGAACAATTTTTTTTTTTTAAGTATTTTTCTTTTATTTTAAGCGGGTTCGATTCCCACCAAATATCTATCCATATGGTCTGTGTCACCGGGTTTACCCTTGAAACAAAAATTAGAATATAAATTAACTTTGTATTGTAATTAATAATAAATAAAACAATACAAAAATAAATAGTTCTTTTATTTTTTTGTTTAATTTGACTAACACTCGGTGAATGCCGCCCATAAATACAATGCACTAAGGAGGAAAGGGTCTGCTCACATTTCTCAAGAGTTTGAGAATGTCACAGTTGGCATAAAAGACACTTGCTGGAGGACTATTTCGCATGTGAATATCCGATTATTTGACAATGGACGGGTAAAAGTCCGCGTATCCCGCTTAATCGTCCTAACATCAGGGACTAAACGACAGCTATGCGAAGATCTGGGATCTCCAACACACCCACGTTCCGGCGATGAGGGAATGAAAAGAGTTGCAAACCTTATTTTCTCCTATCGCGACCCAGGAGGTACGAAGATATCTTTAGAGTCCTTGAACTTATATAAAAGTTATATTCCATTTTGGGATATAATATGATACACACCCTCACAGCTACAACCACATTCTGTCAATTGCCTATTGAAGCTTACTCCATGGTAGACAATATGTAGAATTCCGCTAGGCTGAGATTAATGAAATTTCCACTGGCTAGAAAAACACTTGTTTTGCATAATTAACAGCCTAAGCCACGATGTTGAACGACTACGTTTGCATACTTTTTTAGACACGAAAATTTAACCATGCGAACGTTGTCGTTCGACATAGCGGCTTAGGTTATTAATTACTTAGGGGACTGATTTTGCGTCGTGACATTACGACGGGAGCATCGCCACCTTTTTATCAACACCAGGAGGTTTACTGAGTCCACGTGATCGGCAATTGACAGGGATCTTCAATTTCTTTCGATTTGCCAAATTAAAGCAAAAGATTCCTTGACTTATGTCAAAGTATTGTAAACAAAATCTACTACAAATGCCCTGTAGACTATTTCAGTATAAAAATGTGAAATGTTGATCAATTCCCTCCATATCCTTTTGGGACAACTACGGGCGACACTCAGTCCATGCATCACGTGAGTGCCATAAATTGTTCATAAATATTTCTGACATGGGAATCATTTTATTTTTGTTACTTTTTTTTTTTTTGTACATCTCATTCATTTTGTTAGCAAAATCGCGTGACCCACCCATGTGTGTTTCACTGAAGTGGTGTGTCAGAGAGGGGTGAAAGGTTGAGGTGTTTGTTATTGGTTGTGTTAGTTTAGCGCAATATTAATTAGACTCACTTAAGGACCCGACCACACATGCACTTAGGTCGCCGTTGGCGGTTTTTTATTTTTGCTACGTTCCAGATTTATGCTGCAATCATTAAATTTATTAGCACTTCCCCTTGATACGTATAGAAAAACGTATAGCAACGTAAAACCGGTGTAGATGAGTATGTGTGTGTGTGTGCGGAAAGAAGGTCATTTGCCCAAGTTATACCGTGTTGTTGTCGATGTGTTTGCTCCTGCTGATTATGTGGCGGCTGCTGCTTTCGGTCCACCCTCCAGTCGTGTGTTACAGTGGCTGGAAATTAACGAGTTTATTACCCCTTACGGTTACCAAAGTCCGCTACGGTCAAATGAGTTTATGTGTCAGCAGCCATTATACAATTATTCGCATAGTTGCGTAAATGGAGTTTTATAGTTTCGGGTCGGTGATTTGCTCCTTCTGTTTATATTTCCAGGTTCAGCTTAAGTGTACGTTTGCTGTTCTCACATAGATTAATTGCATTTTCGTTGTGTACTCCACCAACCGACAGTGTTGGTAGGGTTTTGCCGCCATTTCATTTCATTTTTTTTTTTTTTGTGCAATAAGTGAAAAAATATTTATTAGATTTCTTTTTCATTTGGACGTGGCAAACAAACAACTACAACGATAAAGGTGAATGCAACATGGAGCTGATTTTCGTCTACGTATTTTTCTTCTTTACTCGATATACCAGCGTGGTGGCTGCATGAGAGCCGGTGATTTTGCTGCAACACTTCATTATAAGCTTCCGCTTACATGATTTCTAAACATTCAACATATACACACAAACACACACGTGCACTCATGCAGTCATATTTGCAACGTCATAATGCAGTTTACCTTATACGGCTTATATATCTGAGAGTGTGTGTGTGTGTGTGTGTATATCTACTTATATATATACATACCTGTGTTTAGATGTCGAGTGTGCCTTATGGTCTGTGCTGCTGGTGTCACAGTCTGTGTGTGTGTGTGTGTACATAATTTTTTGCGAAGTAACGAGCTTTTGAATGGACCCATAACAGCTGCGGCAGAATTAAGCAAACAAACTTAACGCAACTAACCTGAGAGTTCCCTGCATATACGCCGAGCACTCGACAATTATGGTAAAAAGCAAAACATACCAGTTTTGGGAACCGAAGGGACTAAAAACTCACAGGTTGCAAGCCTGAAAAGTTGAATAAGCTGGAGATGACGTTGAAGCGGACGAAGCCGGAGAAGCCAGAAGCTGTAGAAGCCAGAAGCTGAAGAAGCCGGAGAAGCCAGAAGCTGTAGAAGCCAGAATCCGGAGAAGCTGAATAAGCCGGACAAGCTGAAGAAGTCGGGAAATCGGAGAAGCTCAACAAGCCGTAGAAGCTAAAATAGCCGGAAGTTGAAGAAGCCGGATAAGCTAAATAACGTGAATAACGTGAATAAGCCGGGGATATGGAAAAAGACGGGGAAAACTGAAGAAGCCGGGCAAACTAATGAAGCCGGATAAGATAGGAAAGCCGCAGAAGCTGAAAAAGGTGAATAATCCGGGGGAGCTGAAGATGTCAGGAAAGCTAGGGAAGCCGGAGATGCTCATCAAGCCAGAAGAAGCCAGAGAAGCCGGAAGTTGAAGATGCCGGAGAAGCTGGCGAAGTCGGGACATCTGAGAAGCTGAAGAAGTCGGAGATGCTCAACAAGCCATAGAAGCTAAAGAAGCCGGAAGTTGAAGAAGCCGGATAAGCTAAATAACGTGAATGACGTGAATAAGCCGGGGAAAATGAAAAAGCCGGGCAAACTGAAGAAGCCGGAGAAGCTAGGAAAGCCGCAGAAGCTGAAAAAGGTGAATAATCCGGGGGAGCTGAAGATGTCAGGAAAGCTAGGGAAGCCGGAGAAGCTGAGGAAGACAGAGATGCTCATCAAGCCAGAAGAAGCCAGAAAAGCCGGGAATTGAAGAAGCCGGAGAAGCTGACGAAGTCGGGACATCTGAGAAGCTGAAGAAGCCGGAGATGCTCAACAAGCCGTAGAAGCTAAAGAAGCCGGAAGTTGAAGAAGCCGGATAAGCTAAATAACGTGAATAACGTGAATAAGCCGAAGGAAACTGAAGGAGAAGTTAGGAAAGCCGCAGAAGCTGAAAAAGGTGAATAATCCGGGGGAGCTGAAGATGTCAAGAAAGCTAGGGAAGCCGGAGAAGCTGAGGAAGCTGGAGAAGCTGAGGAAGCTGGAGATGCTCAACAAGCCGTAGAACAAGCCGTAGAAGCCAGAAGAATCCAGAGAAGCTTAAGAAGTCGTGGAAGCTCAACAAGGTGAAGAAGTCGCGAAAACTGAAGATGCCTGAGAAGCTTACGAAGACGAAGTCTACGGTGAGACTGAACAATGTCATGGCACAAGTGACAGACGGCAACGGCGGCAGAGTGAATTCGGAAGAGAATGTGACACTAGTGTAGACCTTTCCTGCCCAGGCGTAATTTAGTTGAGATGTCTGCAAAAACACTAACACATCCATTTTGTTGTTACACTTTGTCACAGAGACAGTCGCTGAAAAATGTCGTATGCTCTTATCCGAATGGGTATTTACGTATTTATTTATTTGTTAATTACAATACAAAGTAAATTTATATTCTAAGGGTAAACCGGGCGACAAAGACCATTTGGCTTGATTTTTGCAGCGACAGACCAAAGCCTTTGTTGGGAATCGAACCCACAATCCCCAAGCTACCAACTCGCCTAACGGGGCGCTTCGGAATGGGTAATTCGGTTTCTAACCGCCCATTTTTCCCGCAGTTAGATCGTGAAGGTCTGCTGGCGATACAATTGTCATACCTAACCATTTTATACCGAACATCTCATACCGCCTCAGCAAGAAATCGCTCATGCATTCAGTATGTCCCAGTCATATGCATGATTTTGTTTGGCATCTTTACTTCCTTGGCAAAGTGTCGTTACGTATTTGAAGTTGGCATGTGTGCGTGTCACTGTAAATGTATTTATGCATGTGTTCGAGGTTCGTGGTGTACACAATCACCCACTCACCCATACAAGCGCATACATGGATTTGCTACGAATTGAATGTGATGTTTTGGTATTCGTTTTGCGAAGCATCCACCTGCCTCAACATATGCTGCAGCTCCGGATGATACACCAGATGAAGACTACGATGGTGGCGACAGCTTTTGCCGCTTGTGTTTTGCTGATTAACCCCGGTGTAAACCGTCGCACACAATATTCCCAGCCATGCCCAGCCATGAGAGGAGAACAGCGAGCACAGCACAGCAACGAAACGAACCGAACTCAGCTGAGCTGAGCTGATTTGAAGTGAAGAAAATCAACTGCATCAAGTGTCGTGATGCAGTTTGTTTGCTTTTGTATTTGCACATTCTTGTTGTCATAGCCGTTTCGTTTCCCATGTCGTTTTGGTTTTTTCTATTTGTTGCTATTGTTGACGTCGTCATCGTCATCGCCATCACTATCATCAGCATCGGCATCCCATGTTTTCAGCTTTCGATCAGGGCTTCTCAAATGGGTAACCGCTGACTGAGAAAACACACACGTGAAGCCTTCGCTCACACAGATGTCAAATCGCACCTATTTGGTCCCTTATTATAGGAAATAGACAAAAAAAAATATATAAGTTTGTTGGGAGGTAGAGGACGTGCTGAGAGTGCTGAACTTAAAAAGGACCAGTAAATTTCATGGTCATTTCTTTACACATGTGGGTTTTAAGCTCAGCTTCCACCTGCTGTTTATAAACATTGTTAGCGAGTTCATATGAACCTCGCGTTATCCCATAGCATCTTAACAAATTGTTGAAGAGAGGACCTTGTAATACACTTTGGCCAACATAAGATTTTTTAAAAAAAAAAAACACTTTCGAAAACCACACTGACGGTCTGGTATAGACTTATTCGACTAGAGAAACTATAAGTATGACCAACGCGATCTTGCCCAAATTTTGTATTTAGTAATCCTCTAGCTAGTCAAAGTTTTAGACAAAAACTTGGAAGTCTGGCAACTCCCCTTCTGGTACCTCCCATACAAATGTACCATTCCACCCACTTTAGAAATCGGTAATTATATAAATTCGCTCAACGAATCTTTTTGAAATTCTATATTTAGTAAAGCTTTAAATATATACAATTTTCGAGAAAAAACTCTTCTTTATATTCCGCCCGTTTTGTAAAAACGTGTAATACAATATTTTTCTATAACATTCGGTATTTTGAGGTTGCTATTATGGAACTAGTAAGTTGTAATGCGCCTATGGCGCCCGTTGAAATAAGTGTTAATTTAAAATGGATGCAACAAACATTTTCATATACATGAAATATAATTTATTTTATTGAGCAAATTAAATTTATCTCTGATATACACACTAATACTTATTAACATAAATTGCAAACAAAAAATGGTTTTTAATGAAGAACCTCTTGGAAAACAACATTGCGCGTGAATTGTCTGTGGTCCTTAAATAACCTTCCTTGCTGTGGGTTCGATTCAATATACACCTTCACTTGAAACTATTTTGTAAAAAAAAATTTCGAAAAAAAATAAAATTGGAAAAAAAAAATTTGCGGAAAAAAAAAATTTTGTTGAAAAAAAAAATTTTGTTGAAAAAAAAATTTTTGTTAAAAAAAAAAATTTTGTTGAAAAAAAAAAATTTTTGTTGAAAAAAAAAAATTTTTCGGGAAAAAAAAATTTTTGTTGAAAAAAAAAATGTTAAAAAAAAAAGTAGTGGAAAAAAAAAATTTGGGGAAAACACAATTTCTGTACAAAAAAAAATATTATTTTTTTTATTATTTTATTATTATTATTAACTAGTAAGTTGTAATGCGCCTATGGCGCCCGTTAATTTGCTTGAGAAAGTATTTGTTACTTAATTTGTTAATGAGAAAACTATTTTGTAAAAAAAATTGGAAAAAAAAAACTTGTGAAAAAAAAAGTTTGTGGAAAAAAAAATTGTGAAAATAAATTTTTGTTGAAAAAAAATTTTTGTTGAAAAAAAAAAATTTTGTTACAAGTTTGTTGAAAAAAAAAATTTGTTGAAAAAAAAAATTTGGAAAAAAAAAATTTTGTAAAAAAAAAAAATTTGGAAAAAAAAAATTTTGGTAAAAAAAAAATTGGGGAAAACACAATTTCTGTACAAAAAAAAATATTTTTTTTTTTATTATTATTATTTATAGAATTATTATAGAATGCCTATTTAAATTCCTACGTACTGCGTGACAGAGTCAGTGAATCAGTGTCGAGGGTAAATATATATTAAGATATGAGACTTATATCGATGGCTTCATTCCAGAGTATGCTAAGTCTAAAAAGTCCATTTTGCAGGAAACGCATTCAAAGTTTATTTGGAATTTCTCAAAGACCGTATAAGATAGAAACCAAATTTTTGCGGTATTTATGTCACAATTATCGTAGAATTATTTAGTGTGTATGAGTTAAAAAATACTGGTGGAAGATCATGGATAAAAATGACTTAGACCACTATAGAATGCACAAAAATGTAAGCGTTGTTCATGTAAGTCTACTTAGCATTATTTTGCATAACGTTTTTTCAAGCATTGGTCGTCTAAGTACACATAGCATACTTTAGTTTGGAGATTGAGTTTACGCCCGACTTAGCTTACGTTTAAATCTGACATTGAAACAATTAACACTACTTTTTATACATTTTATTTTAACGTTAACCAAAAATTATAAATTCAATTTAATTTAATTTTTTAAAAACAATTGTATTATGATTGACAATTTAATTATTCAGCATCAGTTGTGATCACATATTCGCACCCTTCTGTTCCCCTTAGCTGCTTGTAGAAGTTTTTGTAATTTTTTGGAATAAAATTTTTGTCACATAGATCTATGAGATCTTTACGTTTTTCTTCAGCTATTGGAAATGGTGAGGTGTATGCTTTTGGAATGATTTGTGGGAGCAAACTTTCCTTTCTTCGGCGCTTTGATTCGTCGTATATTAATATTTCTTTAAAATCATCGTTAAACTCATATTTGTAATAGAGTTTAAACTTTTTTTCTTTGTATACTCTTATTTCTCTAATTTTAATTAAATTAACCTTTTCATTATTTGTATTTTTTGTCCAATTTGTAATAGAAGAAAATTTTTTGAAATCTAAAAAGTCCTCAGTTTCCATTTCTATTACATCATACAAAGGTTCTGTTTTCTTAGCATTTCTTATTAATGAGAACCACTCCCCTGGCGTGTATATACGTTTGTGTTTCTTGGCCTTCTCAATTAGCGCATGTACGCTATCGCCTTCATTTTGGGTATGTCCTTTTTCCAGAAACTTGTGACTTATATCAACGCTAAGCATTTGTGAAATCCAGACGTAAAATGAGAAGACAATTTTATTCTTGTTTTGCCCGCCACAATTATCGGACCAAAAATTGTAATTGCTTGGGCCGTTTTTTTCACTTTTCGTTGATATAAATCGGAACAGACAACTTGCAACTTCTATTGGTCCTTTCTTTGCAGTTGTTTCGTCCCATACAAAACAAGAGGCTTGTTGGGAATTGAGCTCAAAAGTAGTGAAATTATATGCGTGTAGTTTTCTTTTATAATAAAATGTGCTTACTTCAGCGCAAGGCGACGGTAGGATTTTTTGAAAATCAAAGCAAACAGTGCACACATTTGGGTTGTTAAGACTTTCTTTTTTATCAATATCTTTTAGCTCTCTAGATTTCTGTTTGCAAAATAAATGATGATTAAAATCAGATTCAATGATTTTCTTTTCATGTTCATTCGAATTTTTATACTTTTCACATATTTCACACTGGTCTTTTTTTGGAATATAAAATGACAAATTAAATGAGTCGTGGAAAGTATCGCGATATTGCCTCAATGTTGCCTTAAGATCTAATTCATACGCATTTTCGTCAAACCATTGTTCGTACAGCCGGTGCATGTGTGCTACTGATGATATATCACCATCTAAGTACATCTTCCTTGAATGTTGACGACAATAGTGAGAGTCCACTAATGGAAATGAGTTCACGTGCTCTTTTATTATATCTCGTATTATATCCACTTTTCCAGTTTTTTTAGTAAGCCTTCCTCTTTTGTCAGGTGATATGGCTCCTCCATTCGAATGCATTTTGCGTACAACTGTATCTACTGTTTGATGGGATATTGAAAGTGTATTTAGGAACATAGGTTTGCAAACGGCTTCTTTCATTTGCTTTTCATCTTTAAAAAACGTAAGAAAGTACAGTCGTGATTCATTTCTGCGTGAATTTACACAATTTTTCACAACTTTTCTCTCGCATAATGTTATCAAATTTGAAATGTACGCCCATTGTAGATCTTGATTAGCAATATTATAGAAGTAATTAAAAATCTGAATTCTGGATTCATCGGACACCCTTTGTGTACATTTCATTCTGCACGATTCTCCACAACTTTTTCTTAACTCTTTTGCATGTTTAAGATCGCCAGTTGCATTAACATATTCCTTACCTTGGGTCTTTAAAATTTTTGCTTTGTTTTTACGCCATTCAGATGGCTGACGTCGTTTCCTACGCAAAATTTTTTCGGGAGAAGTATCTAAGCCCGTGTTCGACGTTCTGTTAACTACTTTTGATGCTATGACGATATATGCTGGATCTGTGTCCGATGATGACTCAGACGAGCAATCATTTGGTTCATATTCGCTTGAACTGCCGGGGAATGGTTCTAAAAGTTAAACAAAAAATGGTTTATTTACAAAAAATTTTATGCTATATTTAATTAAACATACCGAGAGAACTATGGTCGCTTTCATCACAATCTACAGTGGTCGATGTTTGAGGTAAATTACCAACTGAAACTCCAGGAGACACAGTTGGAACAAATTCGTCCATGTCGGTTTCTATAGGAATATTTCGTTGTAGATAATATCAACATTTTCTATACCCACCATAAATTACTTACCACTGATTTCCATTGTATTTCTTTGCATTTCCAATAATAAATTTACACTGTTTAACATTAGATATGAAAAAGAATACCTTTTAATTTATTTAAAATAAATTTAGTAAATTTTCTAGCTTTGCTTACTCATCTGATTTACAAAACTGCACAACAAATTACAGTTTATTCGCTCACGTCTTTCTCCAAACTAAACTGTTCTATGTTTACTTACACGCTTAAACCGGTTTTGTTTATTCGGGGAATAACATGTTATGTACAGTTAGCGACACTCAAAAAAGTAAGATGTGAATGCTAAGTAGACTTAGAAAGCACGCAAATAATAAATGTCCCTTCTAAAGAATGTTATGTATACTTAGATTTCAGAACAATTGCACAGTTCCCTTCCAAAATATGCTAAGTGTACTTATCCCACTTTGGAATGGAAGTTTTTAAAAACTTTAGTCGTATGCTAAGTACAATTGTGATCATAACTTTTGATAGGATTCTCTGATAAATTCGAGCTTTTGACAGGATTTAAGTTGAAATAATCTGAATTTAAAATACCAATCTCCTTGAAAACATGCTAAGTCGACTTAGCATACTCTGGAATGAAGCCATCGATATGTTTTTACTGAGGGTGAGGGTATATATCAGTCAGTTTACCCGACTGCAACTTTTTCACTGGTTTATATTTATTTAATTACAATACTAAGTACATTTATATTCTAACTGTTGGGTCCATGGATTTTTACAGTAACAGACCGAAGACTCTGGTGAGAATTGTACCCACAACCCCCACACTGATAAGCACACTATCATCTCGCCTACCCGGACTTGGCATCAAGACATTTATGTTAGCCCAAGTTCATGGTAAATAATTTATCCTTGCTATGTGCCCTCCTCAAACGTTTGAGAACTACTGCATTGGATGCTCCTCTTCCCCACGTCATTCACAATTCACTCACTCAGCACTCGCTGTTTCTACTCGTTTTCATTTTGTCAATTTCGCTATTGTATGAGTGCATCTATGTTCCGCATTTGAGTGTGTGTGTGTGTGTGTATGTGTGTGTTTTTTGCCGTTTTCACTTCTTCGTAACGTAGAGTAAACGGCTCGATTCATTCAGCATTGTTTTTTTTCCTTTTTAGGCTTGGCTCCATGTAACATCTCCTCTGTGTAGGGTGCGATGCGGTGCGGTTATGCTCGTGCATGTAGGTTTATTTTTTGGATTGCTGTTTTTTTTTGCTTTTTCTATTTCCATGTGTAGGTATGGTGGCTGGTGTTGTCATTGCAATCATTTTCCATTACAATTGCAAACATGACCCAAATCTATGACATCGAATCGTATGGTATCGCATCGCAACGTAATGTCATGTGTATCGGCCGCGGCAAGAGCACAAGCAGGCGGCATCTGGCTGGACAGCCAGTCAGTATCTGCAGCATGATTCATATGTCTGTGAGTGTACTTCCATCATTACACATCTTTAGTATACGGAAATGGGAACATTCTGTCCATCTTCTTCCATCCATTTGTCGATTGTTGTTGATTTTCTCCGTTTTTTTCCGTTTTTTCGTTTTTTGGTTTGTTTGAATCTTCTTCTAGCCCGTAAAATGAAACAGAAGAAAATAGTGAGTACCTATGTGTTGTTGTAGTTGGCGTTCTCTTACAATTTTAGCCATTTACTTTCAACCCAATTGTATGTACGTTGTATGTGTGTGTGTACAGCTCATGTTAATATGTATGAGGCATTTGTATGCTCCAACAACTCCAGTCCCTTGGCTGTCGAAAAGAGATATGGCTGGTCCAGTCTATGGATGTGGCAGTATTAGTCTTGTATTCTGTTCTGTTTATAAAATAGCTTTCAGTTTGTTCACTCTTCTGTCTAAACAAACATGCAGGCCAACACAGTGGTCATTGAGGAAAAACGAAAAATTCACTTTCCAATGTGACTGATTACGACTTTTGTGTTGTTCGTTTCCTTGGTCGCCTATTATGTGGCAAGGGGCGGTTAAAGACAATATTGAAGATCTTATAAAGTCGATTCCAATTTAAACTAGGGCGAGTTAAACCACAAAAAAAGGACAGAATTGCAATTGTAATAACGACAAGATGCCAGCTAAGGTGTGAGAAAATAAGGGCACCACTAAGAGTCCACCCAGATAAATGGGTGGTCCAATAAAAAAGGGTCTCACCTCGGTATGTTTCAGTGGGAGCCAGAGTGACGGACTTCTGACGCAGTAGGGAAAAGGCCATGCAAATTAAAACACAACCTCCTCTTGAGATTTTCATATCATCTGTAAAAGCCTGGTTTTCAATACCCTATGAGGTTTACGAGTGCCAGTGACACCAAAAGCTCTTCCTAATATTAAATGGATCGGCGACTGTCAGTGGTCCAGAATCCCATTACTTTTGTTGCACATTTGTAAGTTCTGTAAAAAACAAATTGATTGTATGGGTGACAAGCACAAACTGGCAGCAGCTTATTAGCTACCCCCATTTTTACAAGATTATTTGGTATGTGAGGTCTGACCGGATATTTGAACTTGCCACCCCGAGCTGTTCAGACAGCTTCAGTCATTCTTCAGTTCTTCAGGGAGCTTCGTTTCCGAATTGATGCGGTGGATTAGCCAAGATCGTATCCATTTGGTTTCCCCAACTGTGAATGGTTCTATCTTGCATAGCAGAGGTTGCCACAACCCGACACCAAATGGGTATATTCTCCCATAGGACCCACAACCCCCACGCCGAAGGTACCAACGAGTCTACCGAAGCGCTTAAAAAAATACATGTGTAATTTTTTTTAAAATTGTTTTCTATTGCCTCACCTAAAGGAGGGACTGCATATTCAATTTATAATTTATCTATATTATATTATTTATATTTATATAACAAATTTTGTATCAAACGGATATGCATGATCCAGCGTAAAATTACAAGACGATTTGATTTGTGTGGATTTTTTTTAAATTGTTTTCTATGGCCTCACCTAAAGGAGGGACTGCATATACAATTTTTAATTTATCCATATTATATTATTTATATTTATACTAGTAAGTTGTTTCCGTTGAAATATGGAAAAAAAATTTGGATGAAAAAAAAAAAATTTGGTGGAAAAAAAAATTTTGTTGAAAAAATAAAAATGTTGTTGAAAAAAAAAATTTTTCTTAAAAAAAAAAATTTTGTTGAAAAAAAAATTTTTTGTGGAAAAAAAAATTTGGTTGAAAAAAAAAATTTTCATAAAAAAAAAAATTTTTGTTGAAAAAAAAATTTCTGGAAAAAAAAATTTTGTTGAAAAAAAAATTTTGTAAAAAAAAAAATTTGTAAAAAAAAAATTTTGGAAAAAAAAAAATTTTGGAAAAAAAAATATTGGTAAAAAAAATTTGGGGAAAACAGAATTTCTGTACAAAAAAAAATATTATTTTTTTTATTATTTATTATAGAATTATAGAATGCCTATTTAAATTCCTACGTACTGCGTGACAGAGTCAGTGTATCAGTGAATCAGGGAATCAGTGAATCAGTGTCGAGGGTAAATATATATTAAGATTACAAAAGTTTGTTTCAAACGGATATGCCACAGCTAGCGTAAAATTACAAGACGATTTGATTTGTAGGGATTCCCCGTAATTTTCAAAAACACCATTTGCAATTACGCAGTACAAAAATGTTGGTAACACACTTCTTCAAGTGGTAATATAAGACAGTCCGTTAAGCCATCAAGTCTTAAATTTCGTATACAAATATCTATCGACTTGAAAAGCAAAAAAAAAAATATCCATAGCCGTCCCACTGTATCCATTATTCAGTACAAATTAATTGAAATTCGTGATGTTGTGTTTGTCTTGTTTTTGTTATCTCCTTACAAAAATATGGTATGTGTCAATATATCACAACCCAAAAAATTGTTTTCCCTTCCTAACATTTTGTTGTTCATTGTTATCTGTTCTGTTCTGCCGCATTCTTCTTCGTTTTTAAGTCACACTCACTCACAATCATCCTAAAGAAAAACACACTGCACAGCACAAGACGAACGGCGCGGTAAGGCGGCAGAAGCAAGACATGAATATTGTTTTAAATACCAAACAATTTTCACAACTCATTCAGATTAAAAAGTAATTGCATCTCACCCATTTACTTCCATTTAGGTTTTTCCTTTTTTTTTTGTTTTGTTCATTCCCGGGCCAGCTTTCCTTCCTTCCTTGCTCGCTGGCTGCTTTCCGGCAACGGTGAACGTGCACAGCCACTAAACTGTTGCAACAACATCTTCTTTAGGGATGGCACATGCCGACGTCTTTCGATGTTGCACTTTTCGTACCTCATGTGCCACAGAAGAGGAGGACAACGACAACGACGGAGACAAAGGACGGGCCAACTAAGGCAGGCGGAGGCAACTAAGCGAGAATGAATAAGTGAACTGTGCCAGAAATTTCGTTGGCAAAAGATGTGTCTGCATTAATCCCAAAACAGCGACCAACAACAACAGCAGTAGAAACCAAACGACAAGGATGAGGACCTAAATGATGGCTGCCACAAAACGTGGCACTGTGAGAAGGCACAAGAACGGCTCTTTAACATTTACTGCAACAATTGCCAAAAACTGCTTTCCCAGATAACGACGTTCCATGTGATTGTGTCCTCCTTGCCGTTGCCGTCGGTATTGTTATACTGGTGCAGCTGCTACAACAGTTGTGTTTGTTGTCGTCATCATCGTTGTCTTCGTAGTTTGTTCAACAAACAAACATTTGAAAGAAAGTAACCAAAGGAAATTCATGAATTGCAAAAGGAAAAAACATGTCCAACATGCCTCTGGAATTTGCCGACGTGTGCAACGTGTGCTCAAGAAAACCTAAATTGAAACAATGTATGTGTATGTGTGTGTGTATGCGACTACGAGAGCATGTCATTTTGTATCCTTTTCATTTCTTGGCATTCCTTTTGAACTTCTGCCACTGTTCAAAAAAAAACGAACAAAAAGAAAATCGGAAGAATAAAAATGAATGATCTAAACATTCTGCAGCTGTAATATATATTGCGGTCTGCTGTCTCTATGGAATTCCATTTGTAAGTTCCACAGACACATATATATTCACACACACACATATACGTGGACATCTAGAAATATAAACCATATATTAAATAAATGACACGCCACATCAATATTTTTATGGCTCTCTTTAAAGACAGTTCTTTGTTTGGCTCATATTTTTAAAGATTTTTCTTTTTCTTTTTTAAATTTTATTTGGGGTAATTTATTCTCTAGTCGAATATTGCGAGAATTACTCCACCACTGCAATGGACAGGAAACTAAAAAACGATAAGCTCGTAATTGTTGTTAACAATAAAAATAAATTAAACAAGTCCGGCGATATAAAATAACAACAGCATATAGATTAGGGTGGACTGAAATTTAAAAAAAAAAATTTAACCTCGGAAAGAGATGTAGTCTGCGGTCCTAATGAGGGGAAAAATAAAGAAAAAATTTTAAAAAAAATTTAGGGGTCGCGCCACTCCTTCGAAATTTGGCGTAAACAATGAAATAATGAAATAAGGGCATGAACAAATTTAAAAAAAAATTTCTCATTGTTCAAAAATTTCAAAAAGTAAAATAAGTCAAATCGTCCCTTCTTCAGAAAATTGACTGAACAATGAAATCGCCACCAAAGCTACAAATATTAGTCGATTATCCTCATATTTGCCTCAAATACTTTTGTTTGGGCACTGAACAAGCTCAAACTTTTAAATTTCGAATAAGTTAAGTCGTTAATTTTTAGGATTTTTCTAAAATCAACGCCAAAATAGCGATAATTTCCAAATTTCGAGGGAGTGGCGCGACCCCTAAAAAATGTTTAATATTTTTTTCTTTATTTTTCCCCTCATTAGGACCCCAGACTACATCTCTTTCCGAGGTTAACTTTTTCAAATTAAAAAAAATCATGTTTTCACTCCACCCTAATATAGATATTAATTATATTACAGACATAAGGATGGATGGGTGGATACAAAAGACAATCGACTGTAGATTTTTATCTAAGGGTGTGTAAGCAGCTGAAGGCTAATCAAAAAGGGCAACACATTAAACAATTGAAGCCAACAACTAGAAATTTCGTCAATAGATATTTCGCCACCTTAGAAGAACAGGGTTCCAACTGCACCAAGGTAGTTTTGAGAAAACTTCACATCAGTGTGTAATATGTTTTAGTTCCTAAATGTCATTAAATTTTTGCCAACCCTTATTAATTAGTTTGTTTCAGTTTAAACAGTTTAACAGTAATCGAAAGAGATTACAAATTATAGTAGGATTTGACATACAGGTCAATTTAGCAAAAATGTTCAGTTAGAACCTTGTTGTTCTAAGGTCGCGATATGGTATTTTCAGAAAAAATAGGGATATTTCCAATTTGATTTTTCGTTTTGAATGTAAATTCAAGGAATTTGAGCTGCTGTTCTGAGAGTCTGGAAACTATGAGATAACAAGCGCTTACACAAAAAAAAGAACAACTTTTTTGAAATAATCAAACGAACCGACAGAAATCGACTTTGAATGTAATGCCAAAAACCACACGGTATTTAAATTAAAATCTCATAATCCATCGTGTCTGGAGTATTTTTCATTGCAAATACTTAAATATGTTTCACAAAATTCCACGCCAACAATTAAACACATACCTTTCCTCTGATCGTCATACCATTTGTCAGCCCAAAACAAAGAAATAAAATGAAAAACAAATATTTATTTTAGCCACAGATTCAGTTACGGCAATCTGCAACCACGACAGCAATAGATTTGTTATATTGTTTTTCAGGGGCGAAATCCTTCATTCACTCAGTTGTTTGTTTGTTTGTTTGTGCGTCTACGTTTCAAGTATTTCGCTGGCATATAACCGGAGATATGGAGTTAACTGAAATCTGCATGCCATTGGCCATGCTGTGTATTTTACCGTTGTTCTTGTTGTTGTTTTCCTTTTCCGGAATTTGCTGTTCTCCCTTTTTTCACCTTTTCCTCGAAACATTCATGGATATATGCCCTAAATACGTTTGGATGGTGATGGTGCTGTTATTTCAATGCTCGCAAAAAAGAAAATTCCACAAAAATATTATTAAAAGCAACAAATATACGAAACGGAAAAAAGTTCCATTTCTAAACGTTTCCAAGAGTTTTTAATTCATTTTCATTTATAATTTGCAAAAGTTCTCAAGCGATGATTTCATATTTTGCTGAAGACACGAACGAGAAGGATGTAACTGCAGAGCATATCCTAAAAACTGACACTGACCGGGACCCAGTATTCAAAAGTCGGCTCCGAACGGCTAATGCTTTTTCGAGAGAAGTTTAGAGATTACTCTCGTACTCGTAAAGTCTCCAACATTTACGAGGTGGAACCCTGAAAAATGTTTGATGCTCTTACTCAAAGAAGAAGAACTCGGGTTCTTCTGTGTGATAGTTTTGGATAAAATTAAATATCATCTGAGATGATAAAAATCAAAACATGAACGGTCTCAAGTCTTTCTTTATCGACACATCTAGCAGATTCACAATTGTACAAGACGGTTGGCTGATATTGAGCGATTCACAACTGGAATTATTTGTAAAATAACACCGTGTTACAAAAAATAGATTTTTTTTTCTGTCCTATGAACCAAATGCACATATTCGCAAAGAGGGGAAAAAATAAAAATACACGTGTATCGGCGATTTTCATGTACACGTCAGAATTTTTTTTTTTTTTAGGTTTGAAGTATAAATCTCGTAGTGGCCTGTGTGAAAGCCTTTCGACCGATTTTTACCCCTTTTTCAGTGATCCAATTGAGCTGATTTTTGGCAGGCAGACTCGTGGAAATGTCTGTATCACGTCAAATTTTTTAATTTTTATCAATTCTCAGATTTTCCCCCATTTTTATTATTTTTGAAAAAAAAATATTTTTTTCACTTTTCTTAGCATAACTTGAAGAGACTCCAAATTTGTAAACTACTTAAGCGTTACGAAAAAAAAATGTTGTTTGAACTGAAACCTTAAAAAAAAACGATAACCATTTTAAAAAATTTGACGTGATACAGACATGTCCACGAGTCTGCCTGACGTGTACATGAAAATCGCCGATATACATGTATTTTTATTTTTTATCCCCTTTCCGAAAAGGTAAATTTGGTTCATAGGACAGAATGTGTGTAACACGGTGTAATGAGTGATTCTGTAATTTTTTTTTTTCATACCATCCGACATTTTTTGCAATTTCCTCCACTGTTTGCTGGGCCGTCACACCCCCACAAATATAAATTGCTTAATTCACTGTAAAGATTGAAATTGTTCTTGCCGTTCCTCATTTTAAGAACTGGAGTAGGAAAATGTGGACCAGAACTTTTGCCGGTGGAGTGGTGTACCTTTAATGAGTTTTCTTTTGATTGAGTGCGTGGAGGGGGTGGGGTGGTAAAGACAAAGAATGTTACACTCATACGCATCATATCATCCAATGATTTCATTAATGCCCAGCCCCGGTGTTCTGTAGTTATGCTTCCGAATATGAGAGTTGGAAAAAAAACAAACAAACGCCTTGCTTCACGTTGATCAAATGTTAATGTGCACAAATGTTTATAACATCGAAATGACTCGAAGGTTGTTTGCTTTTCGTCAAACGGTTCATTTTTATTTGAATTTATTTGCGCACACAAACACACACACACACACAGAGAGAGGCAAACGGGAATAGCTCATAACTTTTTGCCAGACATGAAAAACAAAAGCTGTGCCAACACATGGTTGTTTACATATAATAGAGTGGGTGCAAAAATAAAATTCAATATACAAAGTTGGAGGTCTCGTTAAACCTTACATGAGGAACAACTTTTCTAAAAAAAAAACATCTTCAAATAAGGAATTTTATACATTCTACATTATTTTCTCACTGATTAGAGACAAGCCTCTGGCGATGTTGATTTTTTCCAATTCCTACTCAGTCTAATACATAATAATAGACATACAACACACACATGTATGTATGATGTCTGTATATATGTACGTTGCTGTTCGTACTCTACAGCATACACTGATAGAATTTAATTTTATCTTTGCAAAGTTCCCCGTGGGACGTCGACTGACGGAAACTTTGCCGTAAGTGCCGCGAAGTGGTTGCAAAGCCAATAAATATGTAATCAAATCGGAAATCCGTTTGGCGTAAAGGAAGAAGCTCCATTTCCATTTGAGGCGTTAATGTGCCATTGAGTGAAAACGAAACATCGATATGAAATGCTGAAAAGTGTGTGAAGGCAATGGGATAAAGAAGACAGTCGACGACTGGATTTTCAGATTTCTGCAAAAAAAAATCGTTTACGTTTTAATTTCAATATAAACGGGTTTATTTAAGAGGACATTTGCATTGCATGACGGTATATAACATTTTAAAATATCCTCATGAAATTCCGCAAATAGACTTTAAGGCGATTATTATACCCTCACCCTACGGGTAGGAGGGTACTAGCAAAATATAAAAATATCTACAACAAAAAATAATAGATGATTACTAAAACAAAAAATGACGTTTAGCAACTATCGGGCGGAGGAGATACGGGGTTAATATAATGAACAAAATTGATTTGAATTTTCATCTATCCTTTTTTGAGCAATTAATTAGTTCACTGACGATAATAATTAAATTATTGCTCTGATTGAAAATTAATTGGAATATAATCAATATTGCCAGGCGTTTGTTCGAATGTCTATGTATAATCACAAGAAAGCTTTTAAATAATTTTCTCACACACAGGTGTTTTTCACTGGCAGTTATTTCTGCACAATTTAATTCCAGAATAGAGGAAAATGTTAATAAAATAAAGAAAAAATACTTTTTCTCAGATAATTTTCAGGAGATAATATTTTAATTTTTAAAAAAAAAAAGTAGAAATGGAAACGTTGCTGCTCATGTGACCCACGGCCATGGGTACATAAAGGTCTGAGTCATAATTTTGATGGAGTAGGCTTTTGAGGCATTTATTGATAGATTGATAGACCTCTAGGGCCCGACACCCCTGGATTTGTCCTACCTATGCAACCCAGAAACTCTAGAAAAACACAACCTGTATATCCGCTAATACATTAGGTTTTAGCAGGCGCTGAACTCATATTTCCCACACCATGTCTACAGCAGCAGAATCCGATTTTTGATACATAACTCGTACAAGGACAGCAACAAGTTATTCAAGGTGACCCATAAAATAGTGAGTTCCAGATTACCCACAATGAAACTATTCCACAACAATTAAGAGAATGTTGAGCCCATGTAGAATCTTTGCCCCACTAGGGGCTTTCGTTTTAAATTCGAGAAGCTAAGTGGAAGATAACTCAGCGCTACAGACGGTAACATCGTGCAATACGAAAAAATATAACAATATACGGACAACTCACTTACTTATTTCCCTTAACATACCATGAAGGAACAGACGGAAACTTCTCTCAAATCAGTGAGTTGTGTACGATATAACTTGTGTACTGACAATTTTTTTTCTAGAGAAGTTTTACAAGGCTTAGAAATTATTCTCTCTTACTCGTAGTCGACTTTGGAATTCAGGTTCTTTTGTGTGATAGTCGCACACCACGGCCGTCCACATATACGGTCAACTCTGCGTGATAAAAGACCAAAAAACAGACCAGTATGTTCCGGTTTTGTCCAAAGTCATGTACTTTTTTTAATGGGTACAAAAGGTTGGTGCCTCGGTGTCATTTTTGCCAAAAAAAAAAAAAAGTCATAATTGTCTTATGCTTATATCTTCCAAACCGTTTGGATTTAGGAATTACTCTCTGAGCCAAAGTTGTACCATATAACATATTAAATCAAAAACTTCATAATTAAGGTCAAAATCGCCAAAAAAAAAATTAAAAATCCAATTTTCTTAAACTTTTTTCCCCTGTGCAGTCCATAGGTAGCAAACCGTTCAAAATCCAAGGTAAAAATCTAAAAAACTACAAAAATGTACCTAAGTACTCAATAAACAACGTTTTGGAAAATATGAATCTAGAAAAGCATTAGCCCATTTCTGGAGCGTATGACTAATATTAATTTGATGGAATGTACCTAGGATCTCAATAAACAACTTTCTAGAACATATGAACTTCCTAGGAATGATTCTTAAAAGTGATTCAATTCACATTTGCTTTCTAGAAAAGCATTAGCCCATTTTTGGAGCGTATGAGTAATATTAATTTGATGGAATGTACCTAGGATCTCAATAAACAACTTTCTAGAACATATGAACTTCCTAGGAATGATTCTTAAAAGTGTATCAAGTCACATTTGCTTTCTAGAAAAGCATTAGCCCATTTTTGGAGCGTATGAGTAATATTAATTTGATGGAATGTACCTGGGATCTCAATAAACAACTTTCTAGAACATATGAACTTCCTAGGAATGATTCTTAAAAGTGTATCATTTCACATTTTGTTTCTAGAAAAACATTAGACAATTTTTGGAGCGTATGAGTAATAACAATTTAAAAGCCTAGCACTCATACGTACAGGAGGTTATTTAAATTAACGCTCCACAAATTGGCAAATGATATTGCAACACTAGTAAGTTGTAATGCGCCTATTGCGCCCGTTGAAATATGGGAAAAAAATTTTGTTGAAAAAAAAAATTTTGTTGAAAAAAAAAAATTTGTTAAAAAAAAAAAAATTTCTTGAAAAAAAAAATTTTGTAAAAAAAAAAAAATTCTTGAAAAAAAAAATTTTTGTAAAAAAAAATTTTTGTAAAAAAAAATTTGTAAAAAAAAATTTTGGTAAGAAAAAAATTTGGGGAAAACACAATTTCTGTACAAAAAAAAATATTATTTTTTTTATTATTATTATTTATAGAATTATTATAGAATGCCTATTTAAATTCCTACGTACTGCGTGACAGAGTCAGTGAATCAGTGAATCAGTGTATCAGTGTATCAGTGAATCAGTGTCAAGGGTAAATATATATTAAGATATGAGCGTGAGAAATCGAACACTTGTTTTTTTTGGGGGAGCCCATTAAACAAAAGTCCATGACTTTGGGCAAAGGTGGGTCTTTTTTAGGGCTTTTATCACGTAGTGTTGGTCGTATATGGTTATATTTCCATGACTTAAAAAGATAGCTGCATGGCAGGGATATCGGAGGGTAAGAAAGTAGACAACTTGACTATACCGGTACAAGAAAAGAGAAAAGAAATTCCTCAAGGATGAGGAGATTTTGATATACTAGAAAACTCTGATGCAGGTCTATTCCAATAATCAGGCTAACGACACTAACGATTTCATGAATTGTTGTAGTGGCGGATATGCAGACCTAGTGAGGTATACGAAAAGTGTCCATAACAGAATACAGACACTGTTGGAAGTGGTCTTCCGACTGTGGCAATTGTGCAGTTTTAAAATAATTACGTTGCCTTTGCATTTCGGTTGATGGGAATGAGTTGGTTAGAGGCGTGTATCAACTCATCTGACCAAATTTGTTTGAAAGAAAAGATTTCTGAACAATAGTGTCCCGCTCATACAATTTTACTGCAATTTAAGTTTAGTCCAAATTCCATACAAAATTCTCTGTAACGTATTTTGTGAAGGACTGAAGTCAACAGTAACAGTGGCTCGTACTAGAATGTGTTTACGTATGATATGGCTAAAACAGTGGAGATTTTCGGGTCAGATAGGATGTGTGACTATCAGAAGAATATAAGAACATCACGAACTATTTTTCAGCCGCGAATTTCATCTTCGTAAAGGCCGGCTTTATGAATAAGTTATTTTTTTCTCCTGCATATTTTGAATTGTTTCATGGATCTCATGTGGTTTTACCGTTTATCAAAATGCTGCAATTTCCTTATTATTAATTTCCATCCGTCATCAAAATTTCCTTCCTTTGGCCATATTTCAGGCGACTTGACTGATCAGCTGGCAGTATTATTTGAGTAAATTGCTGTTTATGGAAAAACAAATGCACATCATCTTCCAAATTTGTCATAATTTGTATATCCAGTTTTGTTGATCCCTTTCTAATACTTTCCCATTTTGAGTACACCTTTCTTTGTGGAATAAAACAAAATCATATGAAATATTTTGTGTTTTTTTCGACACATCCGCAACAAAACTATGTCATTTCTAGCTTCTATTCTATACAATCGCAAAACCAATATTTACTATTTCGTTTCCTTTTCCGGTTATAACGTGAACTCTGTTGAAATATTTAACCGACTCTGGAAGTAGATGAGAAGCCGAAAAGCCAGCTGACACAATTGCTCGGCTGCAGCTTGCCAACACAAATTGTCTGTCATTACTAATAAACTTTAATGTTGGTTGGGACAATGTGCGTCAGCACAATTGATTTGTTCGTTCATCCATCAGCCATCACCGGCCAGGGACAATTCAGTGGGTGCCACGGGCAGCAACGGCAACAATAATACCAAAAATAACAGGAGTCGCCCAGGCTTTAAACTATAATTGCTTAGTTCGGAGTTTTTCCACCCACACTGACCCCCTCCATACCTGGGCATAGCACGTCTTGGGAAAACAAACCTTGGAAGGAACCTGAGTGAAATTATTAAGAATGTTGACAACAACAAAAATACGTTTATATTTTGTAGCAGCAAGATTAGATTGAAATACTTTCAATTACAGTACCTTTTTTTGTAAGGACCTTTAGGCCACTTCCTACTCTTCGTATTTTTATTATTTTTCTGTTTTCTTTTTTTTTCTTTTTGGGAAATTATTGGATTTCTTTTTTTTTTGTTATTGTATAAGTTGATGATACTTATTCAGTTCAGTGAAAAACACTTGAAAAAAATCACGAAGTGGCTTTTTCTTCCATTCAGTGAACACACTTGACAACATTATGAAGGGTCATTTAGAAAATTTGCAAAAAAATATTTGTAATAATGAATTTTGCCTTTTTCATTTTGGCAGGCAGCGCCAGCCAGGCAGCAAATTCAAATACAGCAAAATTTGTTTGTGTTGGCCTGTTATTGGTTTCTCTTATTTAATGTGCGCTACAGTTAATAATAAATGTTCGATTCGCACGATTCATGGAATGTTGCAATGAGAATGTATGTGAATAATGATATTTGCTTTCAAATATAAATCAGGACCACCTAATAATAGCTTCATTGTTTCAATACTCCAACAAAGCTGTGATGAAAATATTACGAAGTTCAAAATTTAGTTTATTAGGGAGAAAGTGAATTTAAACTCGGCTAGGCTCATTCGTTTGAGTGGTATCAAAAGGATAGCGGCCGGCATTCCAATCTTCTGTTGTCGTTTATATCGCACAGTCTTGCTCACAGCTGATTTTTCAGAAATGTTGGGTGGAACAGACATTACACGGTTTCCAAAAGTCGCAGGAGTATCAAAAATTCTATTGTTCATATGCGACAGTTTCAAATACTTATGCAGTTTTTTAAAAAAAAAAAAAAAAAAAAAAAAAAAAAAAAAAAGTGGTCCCTGGTTCCTTTTTTAATAAATGCGAAATAGCCTTAAAGGACGAACGTGTCTCAAACGACTTAAAAATGCATGAACTTGGTTAAAACAAAATTTTGGTGATACGGAATTTATCGATTACTTGATAATATACACCCTCCTACTTTGTCGGAGATAATTAATCCAAAAGTTACAAATAGATATCGAATAGAAGCGCCCCGGTAGGCGAGTTGGTAGCGTGCTTGCCTACCAGCGTGGGGGTTGTGGGTTCGATTCCCACCAGAGGCTTTGGTCTGTCGCTGCAAAAATCTAAACATATGGTCTGTGTCACCCGGTTTACCCTTGGACCCAAAATTAGAATATAAATTTACTTTGTATTGTAATTAATAATAAATAAATAAAAATAAAATAAAGATATCGAATAGATATCCCACTTTAACAGACATTGTTTAAGTTATTCTGATAGATGTGGCCTATTGTTGTAAACTCTGCAGAGAGTTCGGCGGAAATTCACACATTTAACCAAAATCGGAGTCAAAGTCAGAAAATTCATTTCGATTTTGATTGCCAATAGATATCTCACTTAAACAGACACTGCTTAAGTTATTCTGAAAGATATGGTCTATTGTACAACATCGTATGTCAATTGTAACCTCTGCTGAAAGTTCGTCGGAGACGAAAATTCACACATTTAACCAAAATCGGAGTCAAAGTCAGAAAATTCATTTCGATTGTGAAAAATTAAATTTGTCGGTTCTGTTCTAACAAAAAAAATTAAAATAAATTGCAGCTGTAACTATTTTACCATAACACCGTGTTACACACATTCTGTCCTATGAACCAAATTTACTTTTTCGGAAAGGGGATAAAAAATAAAAATACACGTGTATCGGCGATTTTCATGTACACGTCAGAATTTTTTTAAAAACAATTTTTATCAATTCTCAGATTTTCCACAATTTTTATTATATTTGAAAAAAAAAATATTTTTTTCACTTTTCTTAGCATAACTTGAAGAGACTCCAAAATTTTAAACTACTTAAGCGTTACGAAAAAAAAATGTTTTTTGAACTGAAACCTTAAAAAAAAAGAAAACCATTTAAAAAAAAAAAATTTAGGAAAATCTGAGAATTGATAAAAATCTATTTTTTAAAAAATTTGACGTCATACAGACATTTCCACGAGTCTGCCTGCCAAAAATCAGCTCGATTGGATCACAGAAAAAGGGTTAAAAATCGGTCCAAAGGCTTTCACACAGGCCACTACGAGCTTTATACTTCAAACTTAAAAAAAAAAACAAATTCTGACGTGTACATGAAAATCGTCGGTTGATTTTTTCGCTATTTGGTAATTCATTATTACGTTTTTGCAAGTTCGTCAAAGCGACCGGGTAATTATTTTCCGAGAACAGTTTTACATGGCTTCAAATTGAATCGTTTTAAAGCAAACGGGTAATTTTTTTTTCTAGAGAAGTTTAACATGGCACGTCGGCGGCATTTACAAAGTGGAAACTGGAAAAACCAGGGTACCAACCTGGGTTTGTTGTGTGATATCCATCACATCTGTATGCCCTTTTCAAACTATTCCCATACGGTAAGGACGTAGGGTACTCGTCGATTGCCCTTGACTTATCACCAGAAACGAGTCCCCATTGAGTTATACATAATTCCAGTTCTAAGCGACCATCAGATGCTGTTTACCCCTCTTCTCTCGTAGTGTTAATGCTCTAAAGCATGGGAATTCCTGGGCTTAATGGTGGTGCCTCTGCTCCACAAAGGAATGTTGTTATCGTCCCCCAGCCTCTTGCAAATACATAAACACACACACACACACTTGCATACGTTTTGAGCAAATCGTTCAGATGATGATAGAATTATTATGGACATAACAACTTATGGAAATAGTAAAACAGTCCACGTATTTCTGAACATGCGAATGGATTTGTACATATGCATGTGTATGTGTGTATTTTCACATAGATTTTCACTTCTTGTGGAAAATCTTCGTCGAAAGCAATTACTTAAATCAAAGTTGGTAAATGGCATAAAATTCAAACAAAATCATGTATGTGTGTGTTTCTGTGAGTGGGGATCATTAAATGGGATAGTATTTTATGGTCCCACGATGTAATACGTGTGTATGTACTCTTTTTTATTTTATTTTCTTTCATTTTTTTTTTCGAGTGTATAAACTGTCCAATAATGTCTGAATATCAGAATATCTCTTAGAATTGTATGAATAGCTTCAAACAAAAGACAAAAATGGCGAAATGGAAGGGTACTCCATTTCAGAAGCCATACCTTTAGTCCTAGGGCGGTGGGGGGGTGGGGTGGCCACAGCAAATGGAGAACACACAGGAACAAAAGGAAAGAAAAGGAGAAACAGCAGAAGACATCTTCATTTTTACAAACATATGAATATGTGTTTTTTTTCTTGTTGTTGTTGTTGCTTTTATGGCTGTATTTTAATACGTAAACTTGTTGTTGGCGCTTTTGTTCATTGTCTGTGCTTTAACGGTGCCTTCGCTGCTGCTTCTGCTGGGCATTGTTGTTCACATGTCAACCCATTCGCCTTTCATTCAAGTCTGTCTTCCCGACATCGTCATACGGTTCCCAAGTTTGTTGTTATTGTCATCGCATATTCTTCTTCTTATTGTTTTATTTTCTGTCACTTACTCCATTTGCCGTTTTTTTTTTTGCTTTTTTGCTTTTTGTTTTGTTGCTGTTGTTCTTTGTAGTTGTCGCTCGTTCGCTGCTGCTTTCATTCATTTCATTTCCATTATTTATTTTCGTCCTCGCTCCGTGCTTACTTGCCTGCTTACGATATTGTTGGCGATAAGATATTTTTATGAATTAAACGACTTTCCGCTTGCGATGGCATGTAGAATGCTGACAATGTCTATGTGTGTGAATGTGTAAATGTGTTTGCTGTGTGCATTCACATGTGTGTATGTAATTGCACGACTGTACATACCTCCATACACATCAACATTCCGTGTACTCAACCTTATGCCAGAGCTTTATATTCTCATACATTTTCATGCCCACAACACACACACACACACATACTTGTCGCTACGTGGGGTTATGCGGAAATTTGAAGGGGTTATCATCCAACTGAAGTCCCTATACGTTTCAGTTACGATAAGCCCTTCGGTTTGCAAGAATCAATGAAATACTCTCACGTAAACGTGCGAAACTTTCATCGGTCCCATAGAAGTTTCAGCGCCCACACCCCTTAAAAGCTTGTCGACTTTTATGTTTCGCCATGTGGCAACCACAACTGTGTTTCGTCAAAACTGATATACATTTTTTTGTATTTTTAATTACTTACGTTTTTCCATTTTTTTGCTTTGCGTTTCATTGAAAAGTTCATCGTGGACAGAAAATTAAATCAAATCTTAAAGGTGATATCGCACAAACTTCAACAAGGAGGCTGAACTCACCACCGACAAAGTTATTTCAACAGCTCCCAGCGAAAAAAAAATAGATTTTTATCAATTCTCAGATTTTCCTAAATTTTTTTTTTAAATTGTTATCGTTTTTTTTTTAGGTTTCAGTCAAAAAACATTTTTTTTCGTAATGCTTAAGTAGTTTAAAAATTTGGAGTCTCTTCCAGTTATGCTAAGAAAAGTGAAAAAAATATTTTTTTTGTCAAAATAATAAAAATTGGGGAAAATCGGAGAATTTATAAAAATTTTGTTTAAAAAATTTGACGTGATTCACACATTTCCACGAGTCTGCCTGCCAAAAATCAGCTCGATTGGATCACTGAAAAAGGGTTAAAAATCGGTCGAAAGGCTTTCACACAGGCCACTACGGGCGTCATACTTCAAACTTAAAAAAAAAAATATTCTGACGTGTACATGAAAATCGCCGATACACGTGTATTTTTATTTTTTCCCCTCTTTCCGAATATGTGCATTTGGTTCATAGGACAGAAAAAAATCTATTTTTTGTAACACGGTGTTATTAGTGGCCGAAGAACAATCTGAAGTAACCACACCAAACCATTCATAGATGACGATCTAAGCTGAAACTGAACGACTTAATAAACACAAGGTCGCAAAGCAATTAAAGATCTGGAGAGAAGGGCTAACAATGCATCTGCATCCTATAGTCTGCAGCATCTGGGACAATAAAAGCAAGCCGGATGATTAGAACCTCAACCTATGTGCGTTTCAAAAGAAATACACAACTGATATTCCGCTAACATACTCAGTTTAATTTTTTCCAACATAAGATCCTTCTGATTAAAATTTGTGAACGATTTAAAGTCAAACTCGACGAACTGATTCAGCCCTATCAGTATGACTTTACTTCGTACTAATGAACTATATATGAACACTAGGGTGGAGTAAAATTCAAAAAAAAAAAAGTTAACCTCGGAAAGAGATGTAGTCTGGGGTCCTAATGAGGGGAAAAATAAAGAAAAAATTTTTAAAAAAATTTTAGGGGTCGCGCCACTTCCTCGAAATTTGGAAATTATCGCTATTTTGGCGTTGAGTTTAGAAAAATCCTAAAAAGTTTTATGTCAATAAATGTTTGCAATAGCGTAAACAATGAAAAAAGGGCATGACAAAATTTTAAAAATTTTTTCTCATTGTTCAAAAATTTCAAAAAGTAAAATAAGTCAAATCGTCCCTTCTTCAGAAAATTGACTGAACAATAAAATCGCCACCAAAGCTACAAATATTAGTCGATTATCCTCATATTTGCCTCAAATACTTTTGTTTGGGCACTGAATAAGCTCAAACTTTTAAATTTCGAATAAGTTAAGTCGTTAATTTTTAGGATTTTTCTAAAATCAACGCCAAAATAGCGATAATTTCCAAATTTCGAGGGAGTGGCGCGACCCCTAAAAATTTTTTAAAAATGTTTTCTTTATTTTTCCCCTCATTAGGACCCCAGACTACATCTCTTTCCGAGGTTAACTTTTTCAAATTAAAAAAAAAGCATGTTTTCACTCCACCCTAATGAACACCTTAAACACTACGATAAGATACGAAAGCATCCTCTCCGAATCGTTTACCACAGGCTGACAGCTCATCGTGTAACATCTCCAATATTCTGATGGAAAAAAATAAAAAAAATGTGACAAAATGTCCATGAATTAGAGTAAACATATATGTTATTTTCTCGAACGAAATGATTTGCTGTTATGCTCGGTCGTGGTCGTCTGAAGGTGGCCACCGAGAATGTGGCTAAAGTAGCTCAGAGTGTGGGATGCAGTCATGGAACATTGACTTGTCATCCCTCCAAGCCTGATGAGAATGTTCTACAAATACTTTGCATTATTCACGTACAAGACTCCATTGACGCAGCAATTGAATGCAGTTTGGGCCTTAGAGCAGCTGAAAATGGACAACGATTTCGCTCGACAATTTCCGGCGAAGAGCATTTTTTACTAAGAAAACTGCCGCACTTGGGGATTGATGGCCGAGCAACCAATGTATGATCCGAGCTTGACGGTTTGATGTGATTACGGAGCGATGACATTTTTCTTTAAAAATGCTGCTGGAAATTTCAGTTGATTCAGATCGATCGATTTGTGGACGGAAATTGTAGATATGAACTTGGACAGTCTTTGCTTTTGAGCTGGATGATTTGCCCATATCACAATTAAATGTTGTCTGTAGTTCGGTAACTGTAACTAAATCAAAATTGTTTTGGACTAGCTTATTAAATTAGTGCCGACTTACCGATTTTCAGAAATAACCATTTGTCTTACTTGGTCTACCCATTACATGAATTTTTGGTAAATATTTTCTAATACATTGGAATAGAAAAACTTTTGCCAGCGATCATAAATAATAAATGTGTCTATGTGTCTACCTACCAACCTAATCGCCTAAACAAAACAGCCAAATGAGCAAACAGAAATTGTGGCGTCGCCTTCAAACCAAAACTTTTACTTGTTGTTGTCTCTCCCGTTTGTTAAAGTTGTTAGCTAAAACTAACAAAAATGTATGGGATATCCAATTAGTATGAACAAGAATGACATCTCTACCGCACTATCTTGTTTTAGGGGTAAAAACAAACAAATAAACAAAATAATCCTTTCTCTGCGGCTCACCCTTCGGAAAACTTTGATTGTAACCCCTCGCGCCAACCCAGCAAGGATGAACATGGAAATGGTGATGGTGATGGCAATGGTTGTGGTGGTGCTGGTGGTAGTGGTGGCGGTGGTAACAACATATCATACCTTTAATGGGAGCATAAACAAATTATGCCTGCAGTATATGAGTCCCATAAAGCGCACAATTTATGCTTCAGAGTCATTCTTAAACTATCTGCGAGTGCTATTCTTGTGCCCGTTACACTCGTTTATTCCACGAGTCTGCTGCCACTGCTCCTGCTCCTGCTGCTGGTGCTGCTTCTTATGTCCTGCATGTATGCGAGCGTATGTGTTGGTTTCACTTTCGTTTTGTTATCATTATAAAAATAAAGGGAAATGTTGATGGGCTCCAGCGTTTATAGACACTTTCCCTTTCTATGTCTTGTAGTTGTCTGTGTATGTATTTGAGATTGTCTAACTGCGCTAATATGTGTGTATGCCTTGCTGTATATGTTTGTCATACTTTAGCACAAAAGTTGATAGTGCTCCACTTTACGCAAATAAGTGCCATGTAAATGCTGTCGAGGAAAGATGGCAGAAATCCCTCCACGACCACCACCTCTTTTTCCGAATTCAAAGAACTGGTGTTACTGCTGTTTACACACTGATAACCCGGTTTAGGATAAACCATCACATTGGCATTCACATGTCATACAAGTTATTCTCGCAAGATATGGGTTAAGGACATGCAACCACATACGATTTAAGAGGCACAAATAAGAGGAATGACTAAGTTGGTTGATATTCACTCCTTAACTAGGCGAGATCCATGGAACATTTGAAAACACTTCCTAAGTGGCCAGCCAGGCGCGAGCTATAGAGTATTATTGTTATTATTGAAAGAGACCAATACGATAGTATGGCAATCGAAAACTTTGAATATGGCAAACTGATGTCGCATATAACACCGAGTTACAAAAAATTGATTTTTTTCTGTCCTATGAACCAAATGCACATATTCGGAAAGAGGGAAAAAAATAAAAATACACGTGTATCGGCGATTTTCATGTACACGTAAAATTTTTTTAAAAAATAAATTTTTATCAATTCTCAGATTTTCCTAATTTTTTTTTTTTAAATGGTTATCGTTTTTTTTTTAAGGTTTCAGTTCAAAAAACATTTTTTTTTTGTAACGCTTAAGTAGTTTAAAAATTTGGAGTCTCTTCAAGTTATGCTAAGAAAAGTGAAAAAAATATTTTTTTTTCAAAAATAATAAAAAATTGGACAAAATCTGAGAATTGATAAAAAATTGTTTTTAAAAAAATTGACGTGATACAGACAGTTCCACGAGTCTGCCTGCAAAAAATCAGGTCGATTGGATCACTGAAAAAGGGTTAAAAATCGCTCCAAAGGCTTTCACACAGGCCACTACGAGCTTTATACTTCAAACTTAAAAAAAAAAAATTCTGACGTGTACATGAAAATCGCCGATACACGTGTATTTTTATTTTTTGTATGTATTTTTTTTTGTATGTATCGTTTTAGTGTTCGTGGGACTTTTACAAGATTTGGTTTGATCGACATGAAGTCGCACTGAAAGACTTTAATCAGTTTTTTCTTTTCTTTTTTTCAGTTAATGAATCTTTCCAAAAAAAAGGTATGCCAGCTAAACGAGAAAAAAATGTTAAAACTAATGATTTAAATACATCATATTAAAGCTCGTTTGAAATGATGACTTTTTATTGACCAACTTACTCTGACTTACGAAAAACTTAGAAAAGTCCTAATTTTCCAAGAAAATCCAATTGATGCCCCACCTAAACCTTTTCCAACAAATTTAAAAAAAAATATACCCTTTACCCAAGCTTCCAAAAACAGGTTGAGCTAATAACGTTTTTTTTAATACACTAGTGAACATTCAATACGGTTACTTTCTATACATGATTCTTCGGCCTTGGAAATGTTAGAGAAGTGCTGCTTCCCAATCCTCAAAACACTCGATATGGCTATCACCAGATTCCCATTTTCTTCTCTAGACGAAGTTCTGCCATTAGACGAGTTTTTTGACTGATGTTTTGTTCGTTTGTATAATCGTCTGGCGTCGTTTTTGTTTCCATGGGCCTCAATGAAGTCTTCCTTGCGAATAGACGAATTTTCGCCCTCCTCACATCTCGATATCACGAGATATGTCTTAAGAGAGTCGCCAAGTTAATAATGCTCGTTGGAAATGCAATGAGGTTGACTCAGTAGAACCTTGTGACATCAATGGAGAGTCGATAAATCTGGATCACATTTATTCGGCCACAAAAATTTTACGACACATTTGCAGACACGTTTTCCTTACTCATTCCTGTCAGAACTTCATACTAATACAGGGTCCGTCAAATAACATTTTTTTTGAAAAATTCTATAAAAAAAACTATTGGATATTTCCTCAAATTTCTTTTTTTATTTAAAGGACAATCCTTCCGGTTAATAATGGAAAATAATTACATTCAAATGGCTGCCTCGGCTGGCCATGCATTAGGCTAACAACATCAGCTCTGTGGCTGATAATGCGATCTTCAAAAACAGGGCGCAAAACATCGAGTGTAGCTTTGGCTGTGTGGCACGTAGCGCTGTCCTGTTGAGATCAAATGTTGGCAATATCCTTCTCTTCACTTTTTGGAAACAAAGATTCGTTCAACATGGCCTGATAACGAAAATAACGAAATCGAAATAAGCACTGGTTGAAAAAAAACTTTAATTTTACTGTTATTTTTCCCATTGTAGGTCAAATTGTATACAGGCAAGTCGGTGAGCGGGAAAAGCTATCACATGAGTACACATGAACCCTACTAGTGTCTCCTTTACAACACCTAAAACTAAAACAAAATTGTTGTCAACTCACATCTCTCCGTAAACGCATGCGCACAGATCAGCCTCAAAGAAAGATTTGTCTTTGATGCGTAGTATGACAGCCCGATGTCAAGGTGTCTTAATTGCAATGGCAAGCCGTACGAATATCACATATCAAAGTCCTTTTCGTATCGCGTTACTAACATCAAAGTCGTTGAAGCGGCTATTTCCAGCTCGGTATGGCCGACTTCTTTACAAGTAAGAGAGTACTGTCTAAATCGTGTGAAAGTTCCCTGCAAAAGCATTACCACTTTAGATTCGGCTCTAAAACCATGTATTTCCCGCTCAGTTCACAGCTCACTGATTTCAGAGAAATTCCCTGTCTGTTACTTCGTAGAATGTTAAGGAAACTACATTCGGCAACATTCTAAGAGAGTTTGTCAATCCCCATTCAGCTTAGCCCTTAAATGATTTTTGTATTATTTGGAAATACATCTGGGAAGCTAAAAATACACAGCATGCAGACTGCAACACATAGATGATTTTTATTAAATTATGTGCTTAGTCGCCTAAAACTAAAGCCGCTACAATGCCCGATTGTCAACCCCCGGTTTGGTCCCCTGTTTCTCTTTGTTAGGCTGGTTGACAGTTGTTGCCAACAACCAAAGACTATTGAGCCTTTTTTAACTGTTTTGAGTGCTGGTGGCACACTTCGTGTAGTGCATGTTTCATACGAAAATGCTGCTATTCCTCCGCAATGGCTGAAGTGGTACAAGGTCCACAAAATACACGCATGGCACACATACAGGCGTAATATGTCCCATATTCATACGTATTAATATGTGTATGCATGTGTGGTACTCATGATTTGAAGTTCATACATGTATGCATGTGTGTGTTGTGAGTCCTTCAAGGCACGCACACAAGCACACATATATGTGAAGGTGCTTGCGACACATTCGCATAAAGAGGGAGTAACTCGTAGCGCTGATTTGCGAAAAGAATGACATAACTCGAAAAAAAAACCAATCGAGAAACAAAAATGAGTTGTTCACAATTAAAAATGCACCCACACCGCTCACGCAGCAGTAGATAGCAACTAACGAATTTTGTGTTATGACACTCTAACGGCAAATGAACGATATGTGCATGTAGTATAACTTTGTTGCGACGACCTTTACCTTTGAGTGTTTGTCATTTCATGGCCTCTCATTTGTTTGTTTGTTTGCAACCGTGTTTGTTTTATTGTATGCGATGCTACGGTAATTGTGTTACAACAACAAACAAGCAAAGCAAGAAGAGCAGCAATAAAAGCACCGCCATCAGGCTGAATGAGAAATACGAAAAGAAAGGGGGGGGGGTGGGGGGGAACATAAAATTGTTGCTCTTCGCTTCCAATACAGTTAGAAATTATGCAAAGTAAATGTTACTTTGCTTGTGTGGGTGAATTGTTCATAGACCTGAGAGTGTAGGCAAGAGTTAAACACACGCACACATTTACACTAATGATACGACAAGTTCTACAATTACATTTCATTTTACAACTTTGCAAAAAATTCCCATAATTAGTGGTTGCCATTTCACAGAGTACCCCCATTTGCCAATTCAGCCCATCCGGGCCCATAGATTTCCATTCCATCCGGGAGTGTTACAGAGAGTTCTCATTTAATTATTGTTATTTCGCACTGATATTCAAATGGTTATGAATCGACGCTGGGCTGTTGGCGTAGACCGTATCTATCACGCGACCACCAAGGAAGAAGTCGCAAGGTATTAAATCCAGAAACTTTTCCCGTAAAAAAGCAATGGTTTCGTTGCTTGTGTGGTACGTAGCGCTGTCTTGTTGAAAGTAAACTTTGTCCTGATCAATATCATCCAACTCCGACCATAAAAAATCATTAATCATCTCTCGGTAGCACAATCCATTCACCATAACTGTTGATCCAACCTCTTTTTCGAAAAATTAAGGTCTAATGACCCCGCCGGGCCATAAACCGCGCCAAACAGTCACACATTGAGAATGGAGAGGTTTCTCAAGAATAACTTTTGGGTTTTACGAGCACCAGATCCGACAAGGACCCAATCAGCAAAGACACGTTGTTGATGATCGGCCAGCTTGAGTTTTTGTGTTAACTGAACTTTTTAAGCCTAAAGAATTTGGTCTTAAATTCTTTATGCAAAATACGGTTTAATGACGTTTGTGGAATGCCCAATTCCACAGAACGACAAGGAATGGCTAAACCTGGGTTTTCTTCAACACTTTGGGCTACAGCAGCAATATTCTCAGTTGTTCTTGAACGACCTGCATGGGTTTTATTCTTCACATCACTAACTTGTCCCAACAGCTCGAATTTTTCCACCAATTTCTATATTGCGGTCCGACAAGGTCCTCCACGACGACCCCTAAAATGCTTTAGTTTTGCGAACTGTGACTACAAGATTTTCACCATTTTTGTATTGATTTTTTAATAATTTCAAAGCGTTGTTGAAGCGTTAATCGTTTCATTTTTAGTAATGGCGTAGTTTCTACTTGTTGAAATGTCAAAGAATAAAAGTTTCAAA